>VXAD01012222.1:0-178482 GCA_013399195.1 Dicrurus megarhynchus | reverse complement strand
CTCCCCTGCCCGCGCTGCTGCTTGGGTGGGTGAAACCCGCTTAATGCGTCCGAAAATATGGCCTTGAACTTAAGGGAAAACAGCGTGTGTAATACTGTATCACAGACTAACTTTATGCTGGATATTGCCGTGTTCAAAATGCCATATGGTTACGGCAGATGAACTGCTCCTGCAGTGATTTAATGGTAAATGGGACTTTTCATGCCGCCCTTTGATATGTCATCCAGTGAAAGGAAGGTGAGATGATCCCTAACATCAGTGAACATGATATTGCAATAATGTATCTTGGGGGGAGGAAAGGCAAAAAAAAAAAAAAAAAAAAATTGTATTTTTTTTATTGTTTGGTTATCAAAAAAGATCCAAAGATACGTGATAATTGTATGTGACAAACTGGAAGTAAAAGATGTACCTGACATGAAATTTCCATACTCTGATAGTTGAGGCCAATGGCTGAAATTAAAACACATGCAGACTAGATGTACACAATTTTGACAGCACCTAGTAGCAGAATGTAGGTGTGTATTAGGTTGTCCACCATTTGGTATCTTAAGAGTAAGGCAGTTAGCTGAAGAAGTCCTGATCCGCCTAACCAAAAGGAATCCTGTTTAAGCAGAATTCCTTATGTGATATACTTTTTTCATGTTAAATGCTTGATCTAAAAGCATTTTCTGTTCTTATGATTGTTAGTGATGTGAATAGTGAAATTATGAAATGCAGAGTTGTCAGCAAGCTAAAAGGACCTGTTGGCACTTCAGTGACAAATAGGGGAAGTCAAATTAAAGAAATGAACAATTAAGCACAAGTTAAAGAAATGTCTTGGAAAAAGCAGGAGAAAACGCAATACTGACTCATGCAAATTATATTTGGGAAGAAAAATTAAAGAGTAAAATCAAAAGGATACTGGTAAAATAACAGCACTTTAGAAAATAACGTGGGGGCTGTAATGTAAATATGAGTCAGCAATGTGCTACCATTAAAGAAAAAAGAGCCTCACTGTGGAGTGTATTAATAGGTGTGCAGTACATCTGACAGGACAAATTATTTTTCTGCAAGGGGTTGATGAAGCCAACTGTGTTTGGACTCAAACTGAAGATGGTCCAGAGGAAAATTACAAAATAGTAGAACATGTAGAAAGTTAGACATGGGTGTAGAAGTTGAAAGAACACTAGTCTAAGAAGATAGAAGTAAATGGTCTCTTCATGTGGTAAGTGTTGCTGTGGAAAGGACAGAAATATTTCATTCTTTCTGGGAAAAAACCATCATCTAAATTATTAAACTTACAAACTTTATAAAGTTCAGATTCAATGCTGGACAAAACTTTCTAAAATGTTACAGTTTATATACTGAAATATATATATATATTTATATATACTGGAACAATAATGTTCCAAATTTAGCATTTGGAACAAGATACCTACCTAGTGGAAGTGTGGAACCTCTGCCATATGTAGGTTTGATAGGCAGGATTATTATAGTTAACTTCTCTATTCTTAGGGAAGAGGATTGTATTATGAGATCCAGTAAGCTTTTTTACTTCCAGCAAAAGTAATTCAGTGATTGCTTTCCTTTTATTACTGTGAATTCATCACCATAACTGGTATGAAGGAAACACTAACTTTATACTGTCCCTATTGTTTTTCCTCTTTCCCAAACGGACTGTGTGTGTGCCCTCAGTGAACACTAGCTTTATGTTTGCCAGTCTATTTTGTAGAGTCTGCCATTAGTGCAATATCCAGAAGTGGAAACAGAAATGAAAATAGATAAGTTACTGTAACTGGAATTTCATTTGTCTGCCCTGCCAGGACTGCTGTGGCTATTTATTGTGAAAAGCACAGGGCCATAAATACAGCTACCTCCTTCCTTTACACTGTATCCATTGGAAGAAAGAAGAAGAAAAGAAGTGGTATGAGTAGAATAGTGGACAAGAAAATATTTCTTAAGTGTGTTTGAGGAAGAGAGAGAAAGATCACACAGGTAGAGAGAGATTGGTAAGGAAAGAGAGTAGCAATGTATGAATAGGAGCGCCAAGGGAGAGACAAGGCATATGAAGGACAGAGAAGATATTTGAAGTGAAAAATATCATTCAGGAATGCTTGTGTGAGTGAAGAAATGCCAGCAATGGTGGGAAAGGGCTTTGAATATGAGTAAGCTGCGGGCAGAAACATACAAGAGTAGGGTCAGAGCCTCATGAGACATGTAAGAAGGAAAAAGAAAATAGAAAAGAATTTAAATCTCCATACAGAGCACTGTTTGTACTTATGTGTGTATGGGATTATGATAGAGATTAAAGAAAAGACAAAGCAACAAAGATGAAAGGGTAAGTAAACAAGTAAAGAAAGAAGAAAGCAGAATAATGAAATAGGAAGGAAATGGGAAGTGTTTGTTGAAGTGCTTGAATGATTCAAGTAATGTACTTTATAAGCATCTTACAGATTTTTTTTTATCTTTATCAAATACCCATATGATTTTTATATTCTTGCCTATGGCAGTTACCAGCAGTAATTAATAAGCAGTAAGCTGGTTTGTAGGGAAGCAAAATTGAAAAACTGAAATTGAAAGTTTTAGTTCTAAAACTTTGAGCCCTTTAAAAAAGGCAGGAAGAGATCTCTCTCTCTCATATGTTACCAGTCAGCCCATATACCATCAGAGTTTCTTAGACTCTAGAATATATCTTTTATGGATGACCATAACCACAGGTTTGCAATGAATAAATACCAGAATCTGACATAGACATGATACATTCACATGTCCAGCTTTGAATACAAGGCAAAAATCTTTCACCGTTCTGTTTACCAATTATGAATAGAAATTCATGTGATAAATTTAAAAAAAAAAAAAAAATTACATGTTGTCCTTTTTGTGCTTTGTGTTGCTTAGCTGCAGATAGTACCAGCTGGAACTTTTAAAAAAGAGAGCTTCACTACAAGATATAACAAAATGCAAAGAGTGAAGGTAGATATCATGTATTTCACACTGTTATATTTAGCTGTAGTTTGGAAAAGATTTTCTAAACGCCTTGCCTTTTACTAGTGGAATGAGATTTTCAAAGATGTGTCCATATGAATTCTGTTTGACTGTTTGAAAGGTCCTACAGATGTGAAGGCTATGAGCAAGTTTAACAGCATAGGAGGGATTATTACATTGAATATATATTCCTGTCAGGATCACATTCATATTGCCTGTGTTCAGGTATCTATTTACCCAAGGTTTACTGTAGGTATAAGGTTATCCTGTCAGGAAGTAGAGCTGACTTACACTGTCAGTGCAGTTTACTATGTTGTCTTGCAGCTCCATCGATGGCTTTATAAAGAACCTAAGTAAAGATAACAAGAAATGACAGTGTAAAACTTCACACATAGTTGTAGAATCACAACAAAAATGCTTAGAATCTCAAAAGTCAGTAGTATTTCAGAATATTTTGGCTCACATGTGGCTGGGTTTTTTGACAAAGAGCCAGTGAAGTCAGAGAGGAAGAAAATCTGAAAGTGTAAATTTTAATTTTTTTTAAAGGAAGTTCTAAATTGAGTTTCTAATTCATAGAACCATAATATAGAACAATTTAGGTTCAATGAGACCTTTATAAGTCCTGTCCAACTCTGCACAAAGCAGAGGAAACTCAGGTTAGGTTACTCTGGTGCTTGCTCAGGGAGTTATGAATCAAGTTAGTCTAACCCAAGCATCATTTCCTCGTCAGCAACGTGATTTCTCTGTCTCAGGGAGCTATTTTGAGGGTAAAGTCTCTGTGAGGCATTTGTCAGGCTTTCAGTTATTTTGGTCTCTGTAGAGACAGCACCCATTTCAACAAGTAGAGCAGGTATCTCCTCTTGAAGGCAGGAGAAGTGGTCAAGAGAAATAGCTACAGAAAATAGAATTCTGTAGCTGAATACTGAGAGAAATACATTTGAAAGAGAAAGAACATAGAATGAGAAAGAGAAATGGCTCCTGGAAGAAAAACATCAATAAATATACAATAATTAAAAAAAAAAAATCTCTTTTTTGATAATAACATTTTTAAGAAAGTGAGTTATTACTGGGTTAGTGAAGAAGAGGTAAAAAAATGCACTGAAGCAGTCAAGTCCTTACTTATTTACTCTGTGCAACTGTTGCATTAAACTTTATTTTCTTTACTTTATGGCAATTGTCATGCTGCTTTTTTCTCTCCCTCTCTTGATGCCTTCTCTCCATGCTTTCTGATTTTTTGCTTTCTTGCAGAGCAAGAAAGGCCCAATCAAGCATCAAGTCCATCAACAATTGCCCAAAATATTTATCTCAAATTAAAAGGATTCTTTACAGCTAAAAGCTTACAACTAGTCCAGCTGTCCTTTGGACTGGTGATTATTCAGTGAGTTTACAATAGGGTCTGAATGGCAGTCCAGTGGTTGTTCTAAGATTTTAACAATCTCCTTCATTTTTACCAGGTGTCCTGTGTTTAAGATTGATATTGCTATTAGCTAAGAGAAGAGTGCAGTACATGAAACAGAAAAAATAGCACAGAGCAGTGTCAGGTGAGTCTGGCAGATTTGAGGAGGAAGACACGAGGAGTTCTAAGAGAATACACAGGCACAGCAAAACAGCTTGAAAAGTAACCAGGTCCTCTGAGAAATATGGAAGGGTTTGGTCAAGAAAGACACAAACAGGTGTCTGTCATAAATGTTTCAGAGGTGTTTAAAGGTCTAGTTAATAGATGGCTTCTACAACGTAAATACGAAGGCCTCCGTAGCTCTATATCAATTTGAATCTTAAATGGAAGATAATTATTCCACATTTCGTGTTGCTCAAACCCAGGTGGAAATCCCACATCAAGATAGTTTAAAATAGGCATTTTTTAAATTACTCTATTAATTAACATCCCCATATCAACTATAATTAGAACCTGTGTCATTTGTTTCATTGTTTACAAAAATGAATTTTATGTTTTCTCTTTTCGTCTTTCAACACACTTAGTACATTTTTTCCCATATGTTTACAGCATAAATTGGAACACTGGAAGTGTTATATAGGGAGAGATAAGTCTTGGGAATTGGAGTTTGAGAGAAATAGCATTGTGTTTAGCAAAAGTAAACCTAAAAATGGAATTTCACAGGTGGGTTGGTGGCACAAAGAGTACCAGTAAAATAGATAGGAATGTTAATATTTAAATATCACTGGTGAGTTTCAGAGTTAAATCCCAGTGTCACTAATGAAATCACTGCACCTCTTAAAGCTATTTTTCTTCAGTCTTGGGAAAGAAAATAATTATTGTGCTTGATGTACACATTCAAGAATATCTTTACTGTGACAGCATAATTTCTTTACATACTTACTTTCACATGAATTAAAGTTTAGGTTCTAAAAAGCAGTTCTGCTGTTTTAGAAGCCCAAGAACTGGAGTTACTTCCCTCAAAACCATCAGACACATATGACTCCTTAAGATCATTTTACTTTATACCATACACATATGAGATTTTTGTTCAAGAAGAGCTGAGAGAAGAGCTTGGGGGAAAAAAATTGCATGTTTCTTGTGAAGGGAGAGCAGTGCTAACAAAAGATAATGTGTTCTAAAAGGACACACTTAAAATATATATCTGGAGAGGCCAGCCTTCAAGAAAAAGGAGGTTTCTTAAGGTTAAGATTTTTTGTTACTTAACTCTGCAATACAGATGGACCCAAAGTGACAGATATATATCCAATAGAAACAGTTATTCAAGTAAGAGAGGAAAAATCACACACAAAGAGTTCAGTTTCTCTGTATCTGTATTCCTCCAACTACAATCTGTTTCTTTTCCCCTTTTGTTGACAACCTTCCATGTTAGGATTATCTTAGCATGCTTTTGCTATAATTGACTAACTATTTGTCATTTGGGAAGTAGTGGTTCAGTCAAAGAGGACTATAAAATAATGTACATTCTCATGAGACCAGCATAAAGATTCCATTTGCAATTTCAGCTTTTTATCTTGAATGCTGGTGGCCTAATAAGAAACATTTAACTTAGAAAGGCAACTTTTAAGTGCAAGAATATTAGAATGTGGGTGAATATTTATAGTCACACTCTAGTCACATCCCAAGGTGAAAAATTTGGGAAGGTGAAGGGAAGAAAAGATTCAGAAAATGAATTCTTTGGAATAGTGAGGTGGACATGTTTACCAGGGTGTTACTATCTGAAAATGCATTGCACACTCACAGAATCTAGTTGCATCATACAGATGATTTTACATATCTTTGGGGAGTGTAAATTTGGACCTGACTCAGTTTTCCTGTGCCCCGGCTCCTCTTGGTAAAGAATGTTCAGTTCCTCTGTTTTTAACACAGTGTACTTCTCAATTAGAGCACCGTGAACATTCTCTTCTTACTCTTACAGGTGTTTTTTAAGTTGTATTCTGGAAGGAGAGGATAGGAAATTATTTTAAAGTAATTAAGCTGAAACCAAATTTTCCCCTGTTAACTTCTTTCATCAGTCAAATTTCATGGCCACCTTGGCTGTTCTTTGCTATTCCAGTGGCAGTCACAACCTTAGCAACAGAAATTTAAATAATTAGCATAAAATATGTGGAAAAGGATGAAGGTGCTGGTGTAGATTGTTAAGAAGAAAAAGATACATCTGATGATGCCCTACAATATTACTCTACCATTTTGGTGGGGATGACCTCACGTAAAGAGTCACATTTCAAACCTATCTGTACATATGCTGATATTGTAGATGTGTAGAACTACTAAAATAGATTTGAATTCATTATGTTTCTAGTGCATACTGGTAAAGGAAAAAGATGGGAAGATCAGAGGGTTGGAACTAGATGATCTTTAAGGTCCTTTTCAGTCTAGGGCAATCTATGATCCTATGATTCTATAAAAAGGTGAGGCGCAACTGATGGTTATTAGCTTTAAAAAGTCTGTGCATACATGGCGCCTGGTGACAATGACATTGGGAAAAAAGTGAGATAAGCAGTCCAGTTTTACATCTGTATTCTGGAAATAGCATATATGAAGTAGTTAGATTATGCTGTAGACTTTCCTCAAGTCTTACTGGTTCAGTTTGGTGTGACCTGTATAACTCAGGCACAGCAAAGTCATACGAAAATTACTGAAGATTTCTGCAGCACACCCCACCTACCTGCACCCTCTTCTACTCCAATTCTGCTCTGTACAAAGTGTAGATACAAATATGATCCTGGTCTTCATAAGGCATTGTATTATCTTTCTCCAAGAAAAATATTATTTATATACATTTTAATGTGTATATCTTCTAATCTTTCATAATCTAAGATGTGCAGAGCTTTTTATCTTTCCTCTGCCTGGATTTGTCTGGTCTTCTCAATTTTATTTTCTTCTAACTTCTTCATTGCAAGACACCTCCTAAAAGCACAAGAACTGGCTATACAGTATTTCCGTATCATTAAGGAGTCTTCCCATAAAAATCCTATGCACATATCTTACTCATGCATAACTGAAGAAGAGGCAGAATTATGATTAGACCTTTAGCTTGAGAGAAGCTTCAAAATAGCACTCATACTTTCAGATTGAAATTTCAAATGAACCTACAGGATTTGAACACTACTTCTTATTAACTTTTTTTATGGGAACTGGTCAAGCTGATCCCACAGGCGTTTTGGAAAACACTAGGCTTACACTTTATCTATTTCATTGTCCTGTGTTGGAAAGTATGAAATAAAAATAACAGAAAGTAAAAATAGTAGAATTAGAAAGAGAGTTACTAATATATGTAATTGTTTTTAAAAGTGCATTTGCTCTTTGTTTAGTTGCTAAGTGATCACCTGAGATTTACACAGGATTTACATTAATTGATATTGCAGTCGTCCAACTTATTAACTGCTCTGAAAACCTTTCTTATTCTTCATATTATTTCCACTGTTGTTGTGTCCAGTCATTCATAGTGAAAAATCACCTTCTTCATGTAGTCAGTGGGCTTTATGAGGTGAGGGGCCTTTAGCAGACTTTGAAACCTTCAGCTCTCACTGACCCAAAGGCAGATGAGAACGTTTGTACCTTTTAGAAAGTTTCTCACATTTTGTTAGACCAGGCATATGTTTGTCAGGATGAATAAAATTTCTGGAGGACAGAGGATGACAAAACAGCATCATTAGAAATATATGTTTTTTTCAGTGTGTGTGTATGTGAGAGAGAGAGAGGGAGGGAGAGCACAGAAGGCAGAGTTCCAGATTATCTTAAGAAACATAATATGATGTCTGTTTTTTCATTACCAGAGATACCCAGAGAACTGCCAGAAATTAGAGTGAGAGATGGAATTTTGAGACAGAAACTTTTTGTTTTTTCCAAACCCATAGATCCACCTAATGTCAAACATGGGATGTTCATCCATGTTTAGTATTGAACAAAATGAGTGTGAAATGTATGCATAGTATCCTAATGAGAACATATATATAAATGGACAGAGACAATGGAGGTTAGGTAAAACTAAAAGAGATTTTCTCCTTAATTCTTTGAGCAAACTCTGTTTTACCAACTCTATCTTGTCTGGAACTCAAGTCTGTAAGTTTACCATTTTTTTGTTAATCAAATAAGAGAGCTAGTCTATTCTTTAATTATCATTACAACTTTAAGACTGGAGCTCATAAAAGAATTTAGTTGGGATTTTTCTATTTTTATTTGTTCTTCATTTATTTTACCAAAGTGATGTTAACATGCGTAGAGCTGTAGTCTAAGTGTCTAACTACAAGACTGATGGAGAGACACTTTTTTTACAAGGGCATGTAGTGATAGGACAAGGGGGAATGGTTTTGAATTGAAAGAGAGTAGGTTTTGATTAAACATTAGGAAGAAATTCTTTATTGTGAGGCTGGTGAGGCACTGGGACAGGTTGTCCAGAGAAATTATGGATGCCCCATGCCTAGAAGTGTTCAAGGCCATGTTAGATGTGGCTCTTAACAGCCTGGTCTTGTGCAAGGTGTCCCTGACAATGGCAGGGGGGTTTGGAACTAGATGATCTTTAAAGTCCCTTCCAACCCACCATTCTATGTTTCTATGAACTCTAAGCTTTGTAGTTGTTTTTCTTTCTTATTTAATGTAATTCCGAGCAAAGCTTATCACTGAAAAACTAAAATTTAAGGGTTAAAAATCTAAATATCCTCAAAGCATATAAATGATCAATAGTCTAAAGAAAAGAGCTGATTTTATATTTAGATGAGGAATTCTAATACATCTGTACGTATATGATCATGCAGAAAATACTCAGGGACCATATGTAATAATCAGATGACTTACGAGACTACACAGACTCATACAAGACTTGTAAATTTCCAGTAAGGGTACTGCAAGTAACCTATGAATTAAAAATAATTTTTGATTAAGAATTCCACTCCAAAAAAGTGCAAAGCAGACAGAGTAATTTCCAGAATTCAGCTCAACGTGCTGTAGAGTCATTTCATTGTTTTCAATGGAACTAACTTTTACAACCTAAGGACTTGTTTCAGGAAATTTATATGTGAATTTAATAATTTCTTGTAGCACAGTATAACCAAATACTTTGTTAATGCATCAGAGAATAGATGAATGTCTATGTGATAAGAGAAGCAATAATAACTTTAAAAACTAAATATTGTTTTATTTTTTATAATATGAATTTCAGCTAAGTGCAAAGTCTATAGAACTTAGGTCTTCAGTCTAATAAGATTACTTCGGTATCCACAAGTGGTTCTGATGTGCATTAAGGGCACCTTTTCATCATGGTACTTTACAAATATTTAATAAAATTTAAGCCTTTTTTTCTAATCTTGCTGAACAGTTCTTTGGATTTTTACTCACTTTTTCTCTTTTAAATCACAATGATTTAGGCGATGTGGTTTGCTGACACATATCACATACACAGAATTTTTTAAATGTAACGTATTATCCCTGGATACTTACTTTTCCAACCCTTTGGAAAATTTCAGATTACTTGACAGTACTTCATACAATGACATTGGCATTATTGTATCAAACTGGCACTGTGGAATTTGCAAGTATTCTGGAGATCAACATATGTCAGAGGAAAGATCCCAAACCTGATTAAATTTAATGATGATATATACAAGTACCATGCTCGGCAAAGATGTTCTATGGGCAGTTACAAAAGCAGGAAGAGCAACACAAGAAAGACTACAGAAAACTATAAATGTGCCATAGTCTGAATTAAGGTTTATAAGATGTTGCCAAAAAAGGTAAATGTTGTTCTGGGAATGGCTCATAGAAAACTGACAGCTCTGAGTGATATTTTTTGTTCCTTCCTCAGTCTTGGCAAGGCTTCATCTAGAAATTAGGTTTGAGCACCGATCTCTAAGAGAAAACAAACAGAAAAGAGCAACAAAGTGATCAGAGATTTAAAGACAGATGAGAAAAGCTTTTGTCTTGAACTGAAAATTGGATTTGTATAGCCTAGAAAGAAAGATGGTGCAGAGGACATGGTAATCATCTCTATGAAAATGTACAAGTATCATGAAAAGAACACATTTATCCCTCATCACTGTGGGATAAATTTGACTTAATTTGAACCCAAGACAGTTAAGTTAGACATGTTTTATGCCTTACTGTAATAATAAGTAAACAGTGGAAGGGGCTACTCTAAAAAGGCCATAAAAATTAAAAACTAAGAATGTTTCCAATTACTCCTGCCTGAAAGCAGAGTAGATTGACCAAATGACAGACCCACTAATTATCTTTTTAATGAATTACAGGTAAATAATGCAATCAACCTTAGAAAAAAAAGTGAATTGATATTTGGTCTGGGTTTAAATATGTATAGAAGTTTTTTACTAGTTCCAGCCCTTCAGAAGGAATATAGGACAGAGAAATATTTGCATTTCTGCAGTACATAAATTAAATTTGATTATTAAATGTATGTTTTTTTTTTCTTGGTCAGGAAAGATCATCACATGATGTGAAGTTTTGTGGGCTTTTGTGAAACACGTTAGTGTGCTGACTGATAGGACTACTCTATGAAACACTAATATTCTCTCCTTTCATTTTTGCGGACAGATGATATATTTTTCTGTAGCTCCTGGAACTAAAAGCTTTTAATTTAATGATTAAAAATGTACTTGCTTGGAATGACATGAGCCTGCCATTCTGAGAATATGATGACAATAATACAGTTGTGATGTAACTACAGCATGTTCAGCTTTGGGAAGTGATCTCATTTTCTGAAAGCCATGGGTCCTCATAACAGTTACCAGTACAGTCTCTAAACTTACTGTTACAGATGGGAAAAGGGCATCACAGTCTTTCACCATTTCCTGCTACTGCCTCTGCCTGTTCTTCCATTCTTTGGGTGGCATTTTCCTTTTTGTGGTGAATGGAAAAAGCAATCTTCCCTGTTCGAAGGGGTAGGTTCTTTGTGACATCCATCTGAAGGCCACTTTCGTATTGCTCTGTAATAAGGAAAGAACAGAGCAGAAAAATAATATTAATAAAAACAAAGGAAACAAACAACATCACAAAAAAAACCCCAAAAACCAACCAACCACCACCACCAACAACCCCAAACCAAGGCAAAAATACCCAACAAGAACAAGGAAAAAGATAATGTCTGATAAAAAATGATAAGTCAAACTGAATGGGAGAAATATCCTTTCCAGATGTAGGCCAGAGATTGATTGGATGTGGTAAATGATGAGGTATCAATGCCAGTAAGAGAAAGCAGGAAAAGTGATACTGTCTGAGGACATCATGATTGGAACAATGGAACAAAGAAATAATGAAGTAATAGGATAAGATCAAGAAGTGGAACTATGAGACTTTGTTACTGCTTGACTGAACTGGGAGAAAATATCCTTCATCTGGAAATTGCCTGGTATATGCTAAAGCTGCACAGGCAAAATTACTGTGCAGCACAGAAAATAGTTTTTGATTCCTTGCAAGAGAAATCAGGAAATCCTCATCCACTGAAATTCAAAGGGGCATGTGTCATATAATTGCAACCCAGAGATATGAGTTACCCCAGTTTATTGACTATTTGCCTATAGACTTGTTTATCATAAAACTAGTCCTAGATTCTTGTTCACAAATATTGCTGTAAATCTGGATCCCATCAATTTTATTCATAGAGTCAATCCTATAATTTCATAGAATGTTATGAAATTATTAACAAAACAAACACAATTCAAACTCAGTCAGAATAGCGGAAAGATTCCCTAAAATGAGGAATCCACCTTAGTGGCATTTTTTATCTAGCCTAAGGATGGATCACAGTTATGACCAAATGGCTGCTTGCTTTCATCAGCTGCATATAGAGTTTCTTTGTAGTTGATCTGATCCCAGGAATAGTACAGGGATGAAATTGTTGTATGGCTGACACACATCTCACCTTGCTCACCCTTAGAAGCCATTTATATGGTGACTTATATCAGTGTGGTGATACCTGTACTGTGAAGCACTTAAACTGATCAATTTTTTTATTATGGAAGAGGCAAAGCACCCGCTTGCCAGATTTCCTTGCCTTCTGCTCTGAGGCTGTATAAGATGCAGTATATCTGCCCACATTGTCACCACCAGGTTAATGTTGCTGACTTCCCCCACCCCCAGAGGTAAAACTCCTAGGTAGGCACCAAATAGTCCAAGGATGGTTTGTCTTTGTCTAATTTTAGATTTCAGCTGTGGATGTCTCTTCTTTCACAGTGATTTTGACTGTGATTTTTTGCCTAAATCAACAGTTGCTGAGAGAATATACTTAGTAAATTATGCAATCTGAAGCCAAATTTCAAATTGCAGATACAATGTAGCAGTTAGAGCTCTGAAAAGGGTTTATAAGTGAAGGCTGGGTTTTATGAATATATTAGGCTTCTTTATGACAGGAGCAAAATAATACCAGATTAAAAAATATTCAGAATGGTGCAAGAAATACATTGTAGAAAAATTTATCCCTAATTCTTTATGAGTGATGTGTAGAAGTCCTCTCTGCCCTTAAACCTTAGAAGCATTAAACGTGGTTCAAGCAAATATAAATTTGTGCCTAATTTGCTGATACTGGATGTAAATTTGTTAGAGAAAAGTTCTTGGTTTATGTACCTGTTTTCCAGGGAGCAACAAAATCCCTTGGTTAAAGGGGTCTGGTCTAATCCAGAAGAGAAGGGTTCACTGTCCATTGAAGAGTATGAGCCAAGAGCTGAGCACAGGCAGGACAGTGTCCTCTCTGAAAAAAGAACAGCCCTACTGCAGGAAGGCAGGGCCATGAGAGCAACAGCATTCATCAGCAGTCCCGTATCAGATGAGATAATGCGTCAAGGCTGGGCTGATCACAGAGATTCCTTCAGGAGTGACAGGAAACAGGGCTGGATACAAGGCTTCTGCAGCATATGTTCCAGGTCTGTGCAGGAACCCCTTGGACCAGGACAGCAGGAGGCAGGTCTGGGCTCAGGGATGCCTTCACTGTAGCTCAGGGCAGGGCTGTGTGACCTGGCATGAGCTTCATGAAACCGCCATGCCCATAAGAAGAGTGGCTGGGTGAAGATGCAGGTGAGGCTGCTTAGGATAGCTAAAGCTTGTTAAGGTACTCCGGGCCCTTGTGTAAATCCAGAGTAATCCAATTCACTTCAAAGCATAAGCAATGGAATTTGCAGTAATCAGTCTCTTTCAGTCAAATTTGCAAGCCTGCTATGTGCTAAGAAATGGCTTCGGAAAATTATGCATCATTTAATAAATATTTATGTAGCTCCTTATTGTATGAAATAAGTATTATTGATGGACTCCAAATATTAAAACAACTCCCACCAGATATTTAAAAGAGATCAAATTGCCAAATTATATTAATATTAGACATGCTGCAACATGGAAATTTGTGATATTTGTGAAGCCATATTTTACTCTCATTAATACTCAGTATTTCATTAAAAATTCAGGCATATTTTATCCCAAAGAGATTTTCACTGATTCTTGTTCCAAATTAGAATATCTAAATTTTCATTCATTTTATACATAGGGCCACATTTAGACACATGTGAAGAGGTCTAGCTATGTTATCTGGATTGATGCTCAGTGCAATTTGCAATGGCAAGCTAGGTTAATTAAAAAATGCTTTTAGAAGTCAACAAGTTCAGTACCTACACTAGTGGTTTCTTTCTAAAATCCATCTGCTTCTTTATTCACCTTAGCTATCTTTATTAGACAGTCCCTTCAATTTTAATCTTTATAAAATAGTTTAAAAACTCTTCTATTTTATGCATGGCCTGATAATTTCCCAACATACTTCTGAAAATATTTTCTTTTGTTGCCTTTCAGTGCTTACCCATTACTTTTTTCTCTGATAGAATATTTTCCAAGGCTTGCTCTCTGTCCCCAACAGAACCTGTACAAGTTTGACACGCTGACTAATTTTAGAAATTTAACCAAGCATTGCAGCTATAATAAAATATGAATAGTGTCTGAGAGTTATTGAGACTGATTAATACATGTACTGAAGAGCTGAAATCATAGACTTATAGAATGGTTTGGGTTAGAAGGGACCTTAAAGATCATCTAGTTCCAACTCCCCCTGTCATGGACAGGGACACTTTCAGTATACCAGGTTGCTCAGAGTCCCATCCAACCTGGCCTTGAACACCTTCTGGGATGGAACACCCAGAGCTGCTCTGGGCAACCTGTCCCAGTGCCTCACCACCCTCACAGTAAAGAATTCTTTCCTCATAGCTAATCTAAACCTTCCCTTTCTCAGTTTTGAACCATTTCCCCTTGTCCTGTCACTACATGCCTGATGTATTGTGTGAGCCTTAGGCGGTCCTGCCATACTTGACTGATTGGTGCCACTGCCAGGTAGATTTTTGAAGCTTTATTGCAGCAGACTTTTTTCATTGTTTGATGTAATGCAAGAAATTTCCTGTCTTCCAATATAATTTGCATTTCATAATCCCCAGCACATACCTTATGAAAAGTAATTCATGGGATATTTTTCAATCAAAGTTATTTTCTGGTTCAGACTCACTGTTCTGTGTTACAGAGCATATGTTTTTAAAAATCTCTTCAGGTTAATTTTTGCAATTGCAAATAAATAAGTCCACTAGAGGGCAATAAAATTGTTAATCTATCTGAAATAACAGCATTTTATTTGATTAAAAAATTTAAGTGAATAAGGAAAAGCACAGGAAACCATTTAAGTGACAGGGTGTTTGTACTGACTCCAGACTGGGAACAGTTCTCATCCAGCTTCTTCAGTTCTTCTATTCCAGGCATACAAATGAACACCCTGGTAAACATCTCCAGATGGACAGGTCCTCTGTTCCATGAGAAGAAAGGGAAATGTCAGAAGGACAATTTTGTAAATAGAGAATTTCAGGGAGCCCATTTACCTAGTGTAATTCAACCTGAGATATTAAGCCCTTCAGTCTATCCTCAAGAATAATCTCATGTCCTACTAGTTAAAATGTCCTTTACTTACATAAAAAAATTGGAAAAGTAAAATACTTACCATCAAATCCCTTTTTGACCTGTAAAGTACCAGAAAGACTTACCAGTGTCTTTAAAAGCTGCCTTTTAGAAGTTTACACTAAACCGAAGGAAAACATGAGTAAAGAATCAGAGAAAAGATAGAAGAGTAGTTAGGAGTCTCTTTCAAAAATGTTTTGATTGTAAGGAATGGCAAAAAGAATATTCCTGAAGGAATATTCCAGTCATTTCCCCACCTCATTCCTCAGAGTTTTGCTGCAGCTTTCTAGCATGTATATTTCACATCTGATAAAATGAGTGGTGGTTTCTACAGTAAATGAAAGCCTAAATTTAATCCATGGATTATACAGAAAGTGTACAAAAATGGTGAATACAATGCAATTTCAGACTTGTACTGGATAAGTTATACTAAAGGATTAAAAATTTTACAGACATATGCATAAGAATGCTCATTCATATATCTAGATGTCTAATGCAAGACTGTCCATATTAATATTGTGAATGTTTTGGTGAAATAGCATATACATTAAACAATCTGCAAAACAAAATAAAACACATCAATACTATCAGCAAACTATTTTATTTATATTATGACCTAATTTATTGGTTATGTAACTAAAGCAGAATAAAAAGACAGAATAAACATCAGTAAATTAACTTTTGACTATATCAAGTGTAGAACTGAATTATGAGTGATGTGTGAATAATCTACAGTAAATTTATTTGTAGTGTCAATATATTTCTTTCAGAATATTCATAAACATAGAATTTGAATTCATTTAAAAGTGTTAAAGCAATGTTAGGCTCTTATATCTCTTATATTTTCATTAATCCTGCTGTTTAGCTGAACTCCATGAAGGTACAGTTCTGATAAAGCTCAGTAAAACTGAGATTAAAACAGAGTGTAAGGTATTATTGGTTTTCATTGAACTTTTATTGGGTGCATACATTTTTAACAACGCAAGTTCTGAATGAATTAGGAAAACCTAGCATGTGTATGATGATAGCCAATAAGACCATGACTGTGAGACCCAGTCAGCCCTGAAATTGTGCAGGATCTGCTGCTCCAGCTTGATCCCTACAAATCTGTGGTACCTGATGGGATTCATCCAAGAATCCTTAAAGAGCTGGCTGATGTCATCACAAAACCTCTCTTGATGATTTTTGAGTGGTCTTGGGAATCTGGAAAGGTACTACGGCTGACTGGAAGCTGACCAACATTGTCCCAATTTTCAAGAGCAAGGACCTCTGAAACTACAGGCCTGTCAGTCTCACTTCAGTGCCTGGTAAAGTTATGGAGAAGATTATTCTGGGAGGTATTGAAAAACACCTGAAAAACAATGCCGTCATTGATCACAGCCAGCACAGCTTCATGAGAGGAAAGTCCTGCTTGTCAAACTTGATTTCCTTTTATGACAAGGTAACCCACCTGGTTGATCAAGGGAAGCCAGTTGATCTTTTTGGATATCAGTAAAGCTTTCAATGCTGTCTCTCATAGAATACTTCTAGATAAATTATCCATCACACAGCTGATTAAACACATCATGTGATGGGTGAGCTACTGGCTCATGGGTCAGGCACAAAGGGTTACAGCGAGTGGGGTGACATCAGACTGGGGACCTGTCACTAGTGGGGTTACACAGGGCTCCATCTTAGGCCCTGCGCTCTTCAACATCTTCATAAATGACTTGGATGCAGGACTGGAAGAGGCACTGAGCAAGTTTGCAGATACAAAACTTGGAGGAGCTGTTGACTCCCTCAAAGGCAGGGAGGCCCTGCAGAGAGAGCTGGACAAATTAGAGGTCTGGGCAAACACCAACCATATGAAGTTCAACAAGGGAAAGTGCCAAATTCTGTACCTGGGATGGGGCAACCCTGGATGTACAGACAGACTGGGGAATGAGATGATGGAAAGCAGTGCAGGGGAAAGGGACCTGGGGGTCCTGGTCAATGGAAAGTTGAATGTGAGTCAGCAGTGCCCTGGCAGGCAGGAGGACCAACCCTGTCCTGGGGTGCATCAGGCACAGCATCACCAGCCAGGCAAGGGAGGGGATTGTCCCACTCTGCTCTGCACTGGGGCGGCCTCACCTCGAGTACTGAGAGCAGTTTTGGGCACAACAATATAGGAAAGGCATTAAGCGGTTAGAGACTGTCCAAAAGAGGGCAATGAAGATGATGAAGGGTTTTGAGGGGAAGCCGAATGAGGAGTGGCTGAGGTCGCTTGATCTGTTCAGCCTGGAGGAGACTGAGGGGAGACCTCATTGCAGTCTGCAAGTTCCTCATGAGGGGAAGAGAAGGGGCAGACATTGATCTCTTCTTTGTGGTGACCAGTGATAGGACCAGAGGGAACAGAATGAAGCTGTGTCAGGGGAGGTTTAGATAGGGTATTAGAAAAAGGTTCTTTACCCAGAGGGTGGTTGGGTGCTGGAACAGGCTCCCCAGGGAAGTGGTCACAGCACCAGCCTAACAGAGTTCAAGAAGCATTTGGACAATGCTCTTGGGCATGTGGTGTGACTCTTGGGGATGATGCTGTGCAGGGACAGAAGCTGGACTCGATGATCCTTGTGGGTCCCTTCCAACTCAGTTTATTCTGTGATTCTATAATTCTGTAATACTCACTGGAGTGCAATGGGTAACAAAAGCTTTTCAACAGTCCATTGGTGTCCTTCACCTAGATTTTTCTACTTTGATGCTTATTATCACAAAAGACAGTACATGCTTTAGCATGTACATGCAGCATACAGCCCTCTATTGTCATGCCAAAAATCAGACTTTTCTTTAGGCTTTGTCACCACAAGAATTGATACATTAACTGGTCAGTTCACAACTAGAGAAGAGAAGAAGCAACTGATGCTCTTTGCAAACAATGCCCATACAGTCCAAGAGTTAGTGAGCACCAGAGAGCTTTTTTTTTCATTATTCCCTGCATGACTGTTGCCTGCTGTCTACAAAAAGTCAAACTTTAAAAAAGAAGTCTTGAAAGAAAACATCCTTATGTCTTCATGGGTACTCTGAAGACCCTTCAGACTCAGGAACTCTGACAACTCTGTTGCAGATTTAATTCCAAACAAAGCCTTCTATACAAAATATTGCTAGTTTGTTTGAAAAAGATTGAATTATGTTTAACAGAGAAAACAAGAACTAAATTTTTATACTTTATAAAGGCTATATATAGTTTTTGTCTAAGTACTATTCTGTTTGGTGTTATAAGAAAATTGTCCTATACATAGACTGCTTTGCTCTGGGGAAAAATTGCCATTACCTGTGAATCCTGGAAACAGCAGCTAAGGAAATTTAAAGAAGCATTACTCAGTAGTTGTGGCACTAGTCAGATCTCGCAGAGGTCTAGGCCTTTGAGGTAGAGGACATGTGGATAGGAAATATATGTTAATTAAATAAGACAACATTAACAAAAGGCACATATTAGAATATTCTTCTGAGAAAAATAGTTACATGCATTTATTGGGAAGCAACAAATCCAGCTAGTCTATGTTCAGTTATAAAACTAGTTTTGCAAATTAATTTGAGCAATAAAAGTAGAAATAAAATCTCTCTTTAAAATTCATCCTAGTATTAACCAAGCTTTAATGATATCTCTAGTTGCTATATACACATACAGTTATGTGCAAAGTCTGAAATGGATTAAGGAAATAAACATGCATATGAAATTATAGGTAAATCAATTTAAATGGAAATAATTTCCAGATGCCAAAGGAGATGCTGCTAAAATGCCTGGGATGTGACCTCAGAGATGATGAGTAAATGTTGTTTAGTAATAACATTGAATTAATCCTGAAGATAAAGTAACAATTCCTCCAAGAAGAATTCACACAGGAAACAGTAAACTAGAAAGTCTTAACTGTTGCACTAGATGGATGGGGGAATGTATTCTGCTTGAGCCTTCTCTCTGGCACACCCTAGATGCCCCATTATGCCTGAGCTCCTGAATTCCTTGTGCCTTCTGATAGGTACGTGGAAGCAAGGGAAATAGAATATGAAACCATCTTTTCCTTTTGCCTGGGTAAATGTTAAGATAAATCCATAGCCTTTCCCGTTTTTCCCCTGAATGTACTGGACCAGTAAAATCATTGTATCTGCATCAATTCTGATTTATCCTAATCACCTCTAGGTAGTATGTATGTAATAAAAAAACAACACATCTAAATATTAAAACTCAGATTGGAAAGCCTAGAAGGGTTTTATCTCCAGAATGTCCAAGTGAAGTTTTGATGGAATAATCTTTCAGGAAAGACATATGCTCTACCTAATGCAATGAATACTGCTGTCAGGGCCCCAGCCCCTGGCCCCAAGAAAGCAGCTGTTCCTTTCTGATCTTCGGCAATCAGCTTCGGAGCAAGTTTTCACTAATAACGACTGTAAAGCTTTCAGAAATAATACAGGTCTGGATTTATAACCTTGAAAAGAAAAATTCCACATCCAACTGTGAACACATGTTGTTCTCTTAACTTTATAGGTATGTCTTAAACCATCCTGTCCAGTGCATTACACTGTAGATCCAGGTATGGCATAGCCTAAATAAACCCCATACTTTACTGCAATGAAATCTTTGTCTGTTACTGTGTTCTCGCAAATTCTAAATTAGGTTCATTATAAGAATACTCTTAAATGATATGTGAAGTCTTATCTCTCAAGAACTATATGCTCCTGACTGTAAAACTACAGGTTCACTCCCCATGATAGGAAGGCAGGATTGGTAGGAAGGTGTTATGCCAGCAGCAAAAGGCAATACTCACTCCTATGCAAGTGAAATCCTCTTCTGTGGACACCTCAGTAACCTCTGTAACTGAGTGAACTTTCAGTAAACTCAGAGCCTCTATTTTTTGTATATGGAAACTTTTCAAATTAATCCTTCAGCAACTTAGGAGAAATATTATTTTCACCATGTTTTTAAAGGGACCTTAAGTACTCTAACCAAGATCCAGGTAGCTCAAATAATATATAATCCTATGAATTTTCTGTTAGAAGATTGAATTATTTTTAGATTTCTACCATAAATCCCTTATAAGGCAATTTTAAGTGGATTAGTGGGCTTTCTTTTTTGGAGTTGCTAACACTTGCTGGGGGGTGGAGTAGAAAAAAGGATAATCTCCACAGCTTTCTTCTTTGTCAGTGAGAAAGGTTCCTCCTTTAACTTAGCATGCTGAACAACCTCGGGAGGAAAACTTCTACACAGATTATATAAGAAGTCAAAGCATAGACTTAATTATGGGTATAACTACAATAAAATATTCTTAGAATAAATTGTAATTTTTTTCTTTCTGAGGATGATCCCAGATATGTAGGCCTTCTCTACATAGTATATGATTTTCTGGAAGTCTGAAATTGTGCTATTATGTATGGTGGCTAGATTATTAAATAATGGATTTCTGAAAAATCAGAATTAATATCCAGTGAATCATAGACAGGATGGTTGTGATCCAATTTTGTTCTTGAATCAGAATCTCTGCTGATTTTCTTTGTCCAAAAGGTAATACATAAGTTTTCTCAAGTATCTATCCTAGCCAATAGAAAAAACTTTGATGAAAAAGTTCAAGGAAACAAGTTTCTTTATAAGCTAAAGTATTCCTTTAGGAATTTTTCTTTTTGTTTCAATGTCTTCCTTTTCTCCATGTGATTTACCAATTAGTTTGCCTCAGAAAATTAAGGCAAGAAATGACATTAGGATAGTTAGAAGATCCTTCCTTTAGAATTATTCTTCAGGAAGTTGTATCCATGATGAGATGACTCTGAAAGATTAAGAAAATTCTTTCAGGAATTCCTGATGCCTTGTAATTAATGCTCCTCAAAAGTGCCTGTAGTTTCTTGCTGCCAAGATAACGGAAGGTTTCTCACGCCTTTGCCACGACTAGCTTTTTGTGTCTAAGGCACAAAGAACCAGACAAATAAGATAAGAAATGTGGGGTGAAACCTTAACCCAGAGAGATGCAGAGGATGTCCAGTGTGACTTTGCACTGCCTTTACTTATGCAGCTCTCTAAGGTTCTGTAAAGTCAGTTGCAAAGACAGACTAGATTCACCAACGTGCACTGCTCTAAAAATACTACCAGTGGAGTTTCACTGGGGTCAGGGCTGAATTGCTTGGCATGGCAAAAAGTCTGATCTCAACAGTTAAAATATTTTTGTTTTTAATGACTTGTTATTTCACATTTTCATGTCATTAGAAGTCATGAAAGGAATATTCTCTGACTTCTTATTTCAGTTTTCTAGTATGAATTGTTTGGCAATTCTTTAAATGTAATGTAAGTAAAAGAATGAAAACAATCACTATTTTCTTTCTTGATGGGCCTCCACTATTACTTCCCAAAAGAAAGCCACAAATTCTAGCAGTTTCTTATAAACTTAAAGTTTTTTCAATCAGGTGTTGAATTATGCAATGAATATGCTTGGATCATTATAATCAAGTGGCCTTGAGTCCACTATAAAATAACATTATTATCTCAAACTCCTTGCAGATCAATGTCAGAATGATACAAAAAATAATATTTCTGAGCAAGTTGCTCTGATTTAGATCCACTGACTGTGTCACTTTGGATGACAAGTGACTTTGGCGATTCTCCTTGAAAAGGATTTTCTGTGTTCATGTTAAAAGAAACTCTCATTTTACTTTCTAGACAGATTTCTTTTCAAGGTAGAAAGTAGCTGTGTCATGCTAATGAAATGGAACTAATTTTAGTATTTCTGTTATATATTCACTAAAGCATGTACATTATTATGAACAAAGTAACAAGTAAAGCAGCTTTAAGATTTGGTTTTCTCCCTTTTCTGTTCATAGCACTAAGTTAAAATAGTAATAAAAAGAAAAAAATCCTCAGAACAATGATATCTAAATTCACCTTTTAATGAGACAATTGTCTCTCCACAGACTGAAACTTGTCATCTCATCTTAACAAATGGATGACAAGGAAGTTTAAAATGCTTTTATATATCATCCTATATTCTTATCTTGGCTTTTTTTCCCCTGTTCTTTTTTGCTAAAGATTAAATGTGATAACATCTGGTCTTACTCATTGTCTTTCACATTCAAAGTATCCTGAAGTATATTACAAAATATTGAGACACAAGCTGGTCTTTTCAATGGGTGTGTAAGAAAGAGTACAGTGTGCCTGGTAAAAGGAGGGGGTTATCTGCGTATCTTCTTTGGTGTGATGTGCATTGACCTCATGCACAACTGCCCTTAATAATGACTTTAGGAAGAGTTTTGCAAGAGGAGGACTGCTTGAGCTGGCAGCCTAAATGTTATCCCTCCTAAGGAAAGGGATTATAGCTGAAGTATCAGTGGAACTTCTGCTCTAACCTCCCAGATCAGCCTGGCACAGGTTATCTGTGAAATACAAATTAAAGGGAAGAATCGAGAAAATGCAGCCAGAGCACTACATATATCTCCTTCCTCATCTCCAGTCATTTTTTTGCACCATACAAAATCAGGGCAAATAAATATCCAGCTGGATGCAAAGTAATGTGCTTTGATTTTAGGTATCAATGTCTACATGACAAGATAACAAAATAATTGGGAAATTGTTTGGAAAGGGACCCCCCAACCTTTTAAACTGTCACAGACGCATATATACCAATATCAGTTAACTGCTGTTGCCCAAATTTCCTGAAATTTCTGCAAAGTATTTTGACTTATCAGACACAAGAAACCTTTAAACAGTACAATGTAACCTAACAACTTTGGGCAGCACTACCAAAATGTTAAAATGGGGTGGATACATGACTCACACTCCTCGTCTCACCATCATCTGTCCCAGGAGTGGTTTCTAAAGTAGGCTTCTAAATTAGTTCTTCATTGCAAGCATATTGTCATCCTTCCCGTTACTGCTGTACTGTGGCCATAAGATGTTACTCAGCTTCTCTCTGCAAGCATCATAAAAGTGTAAACATTTATCTCTGAGTATTGATATTTAAAGAATAGCACATTAAATACGGTAAGAATTGACAACAACACACAAGCATACAGGGACAGAAGGTAACTGGTCTCTGCTGTCTGCATCAAGGTTAAACATGCTGATAAACCATGGTAGCTTGTGGCCAGAATAGTACTAGACTTAGAAGAGTAGGGGCTGTGGCAGGATACTTTTTTGAAGGAAGAAAGAAAGCAGCTTATTTACAGGTAGACTTTTTGCTGTACATAACGTAAATAAATTAATAAGAATTTTCTTAATAAAGAATCAATTTATCTTTAGAAACCTTATGTGTTTTCATCTTTGCATTGAGTTAATGTAACTAAAGTAACTAGTGTCATTTTAGTCATAGTGGCAAGGGGTTGTCTCGTCAGATCCAGAGTTAAGACAAGTATCTGATTAGTGCACAAATAAGTACTTTGGAACAAAGCAAAGTAGAACTATGGAAAGATTCAGCTTCTAGAGAACCTTACCTCTTCAGAAACTAGAACAATGTGTTATTTTTAAAAAATGTTTCAGGAACCAATCGTGTGGTGGATTTTTCCCTTTCTCAATTATATTTTCATAGAGGTGAATCAACAAGAATACCTTCTCGATCATTGATACATATTGGTGTATGCACATCCTCAGTTACAGACAATTGACCAAACTTTTATATAGTGATGTCAAAAAAAAAAAAAAAAGGAGTCATTTTGAGAGGGAAGAGAAGTAGCATTAAACTTTTGAACAGGTCAAGCAGGAGGTAGCCTATGCAATGACATTAATACTGATCCAGAAAGAGAGACATAAAAATTCTGTCATATACCAGCACAGGAAACAACAGCAGCTTGTGACAACAGCAGCAAGAGCTTATGGCAATGAGCTCCTCAAGAGATGCATGGCAAGTTGTTGGGATTCAAGAGATGAGGCCACAAAAGATTAAAAAATAACTATATTTCTGGGGAGCAAGAGGTTCATGCTGCTGTTGAGGACATTCTGCATACCACTGCAGTGCTAGGCAGAGAGCAATCACTGTGACTATACCCTAAACTACTGCCCTGAATTTTTTGTTCAAGGATTCAAAACCCACTGGTGGAAGAACAACTACTGCTATGTTGCAAAAATGTGTGCTGACCTTTACCCAGTAAATATGCACTGGCTCAAGATCCAGATTAGGATTAGGTGAGTTTCTTGCTCTGTAGCCAGTAAATCAACAATGTGAGAAAACCAAATTCTTCAGGCTATTGAAGCCCCAGCATATGATGAATTAAGTGCTGTAAACAAACAATGGAGTTTGTTTACGGATAGATCTTGTAAAATTACAACAGGGATCAGGAGGTGGTGAGATGCTACTTGGAATCCCTCCATGGGAGGAGCTGCCACCTGTGAGGGGACTGGAGGCTCTAGTCAGTTTGCAGAAGTAATGGCCTTGAAAATAGCCTTGGAACATGTTCAGAAGCATCACTGGCCCCAGTATATGTACATAAAGTCTTCTGGCTAATGCAGTGTAAAACTGTCTCAAAAACTGGAGTTGTGTTAACTGGCAGCAACAAGCAGGTGAGCCTGGGGAGAGGGGAGGAAAATATTAGTTTTTAATTGTGGGTTTTCTTTTTTGTTTTTTTTTAATACATGAATCTATAATCAAAAGTTTACATTAATTGCCAATAAAACATAAGTAAAATTCCTCTAATTGAAAGTATTTTGCCTCCGACAACTGTTGGCATGGTGGCACAAACAGGATTCCAAGAGGATAGCTCTGAAAAGCAAAATACTGACCCCATCAGCTTGCTAGCATACTCTTACCTCTTGAAAATGCTAAGAAGGATACTGAATAGATGGACAGATCTTAAGGAAAAACTATGCCAAGTTACTGAGGGAGCTGTAGAGGTGGCCCTTGCAGATTTAGGAGCAGACCTAATAAAAATATATGTTTCATGCTGGACAAATACAGACAAATGTCTGTGTATGCAAGATTATTGTGCATAAGTTTAAACAGTGTGCAAACAGTAGTACAAACACTGTAGAAGACATATATCCTCAACAAATTCTCCACTAGACCTAGAAAATATCAGATCAGTATTTAGGAAATATTTGGATGCCAGAAGATTTATTTACAACTTCTTAGAGAAAGTCTATCCAGAGGGCAAAATATGTCATGACAAAACTAAAGATATATTTCTGACCTATCTGACATTGAGTCAGGAAATGAGCAACACATTACAGAAGAATTCTAGTGGTTCAGTGGCATCTGGGACTCTGAAAACATAATGGATAGCAGTAGGCATGCATAATCCCTTGGAAAGACATCCAAGAAACTGATGACACAGGCAAACAAACAGAAAAGGATCCTTACCTAGTAGTGTTGGATTCAGCAAAACATCTTCCCAGGTAACAAAACAAGCTGTGATGAGCTAGAAAAACATTTTTATCCCCTGAAGTCATCTGGACCCCATCAGAGAAATGACAGACTCTGTCACAGTCAGGAGAATGCCAAGCGGTGTGGGCAGCCCTCTATAGCAAGGAAGATCTACGGCTGAGCATGATCACGTCCGTGTCAAAATGCCAAACAATGGCAATAGCCCATATTCCCATGGAAAATATTGCCTGTAAGGTAAACACAGACTGAGAAAACAGTGGAGAGAAAACTCTGAACAACAGCATGGAGCTGGCAGACTGACTGTATGTAAAGGACAGAAGGAAAACAACAGAGTGACCTAGAGTGACATCCTATGAGAAATGAACATGCCTAATACATTTACAACCAGGGTTACATGAGCTGACAAATCCTTGTAAGTACTACAAATACTTTCAAAATCAGACTTTCAAAGACCAAAATCTTTCTAACATTGATAGGAGTTCTGAAAAGATTTTTTTCCATTCTGCTTCAGAAGTAATCATCAACCTTTATCCTCCAATAAGAAATCTGGATTTAGCCAACTGTAAATCAAACCCTTTTTAAACTGATGGCAAGATCTTTCATTTTTTCCACCAGATTTCATCTATGACTTTGTTTTAATGTCTAAGCTATTACAGTATGTAGACTTTCTGAAAATGCACAAAATAAATAGATTAAACAATATCAGATGTTCCCTAGTGTGAGTTATTTAATGATACATTAATTTGGTGCAGATTCGTTAAGCAGTTAGTACAAACACAAAGGGATGAAAAGCTGTTTTATTAAATATAGCACAAATAAGCAGAATTTCAAATTTTCCCCTGATTTGATTTTTAAGTGAGAAATGTTGCATTTATCCTATAAAATCAATATCAAGGAATTATGTAGAATAATCTTCCATTTATTCATAGAACACTATCACAAATGGATTATCTGTGTTGTGGATTCTAAATTTAATCTAGGTAGAACTGGTTACCAGTGTAAGTCACAGAATTACATCAAAGTAAAATTATCACAGTATCAGGGAAGAGCTTACTAATTAACACTACTTAGAGATTTTAGGTTTTATTTAATTTGTATGAGGGAAGTCAAAGCAGTTTCTTAATTTTATCTCCACCACATTAGCACCAGTGGAACTTCAATGTTTTAAATGGAAATTAGCACTGGCAAGTTAAAATTTGATGGGAAACAGTGAGATTGCATTTAGAAGGGTAACACCTTCCTTAGTCTCCTCTCAGTGAGACTCTAAGAGAGCTGACAATGTGGTAGTGCCCATTTCACAGTTTATTCCCACTTTTCAGGTAGCCTTACTGAATGGAGTCTCTCACTTAAATGAAAAATACAACTGATCCATTGTAGACAGGCAGGATGGATGAAAGAAATTCTGCCAAGTACTGTAAAAATAGACCAAATATATATTTTGCCATGAAGTATATGGTGTGCTGGATGTGAAATATTAAATATTAGAGCTTTTAAAATCCAGCCATAGAGAGTCATGATACTTAGGTATCACACCAGATATACCTTCCCTATCTGTGAACTTTCTACAGTAAAAGAGATCATCCTTTTTGACATATGTAGGCATGAAATATGATGGAAGGTTTTTCTTTTGTTTGTTTTTTTAAAGTAGGCGGTTACACCTCTTTTGGTTATTCCATTAAAAAATGATGCATATTTTTTCGAAGCTCTCTGTATGACTCTGGATATTCTTACAAAATATAAATCCACTCAGGGAGTTATTCCAGTTAATGCTATTTATGGAAAGATATCAGAGATTAAACTTTAATCCTAGATGCCATTGTAAATAGTATTTTTTTAATATTTTACAAGTGGATGATCTAGGTTTTAATGTAGTTTCTGGATTGTATCTAGAATACCTAACCTTAAAGTAGGAAGATAATCTAAAGATAGTTTACCAAACTGAAGAATTGATACCATATTATATTTTATTTCATTTCAAAATTAGTTACTTCAGTTAATGGAAGCAATTAACCTCTGGGACAGTTCAGCAGGAACTGTGTTGGATTTTCATGACACTGAATTGAAAAGTGAATACATTCCTATAATTCATGGTCTAATTAATAAATTATTTAAAGGGCACATGGTGAATTTCTATTCCTTTCACATACATTAAGTGTAATTATAATGATACTTCTCACCTGAAGTACTCTAAAAATATCTCTTACCTAACAACATACTGGTAAATTCTCATCACAATAGGGATGAACATATTTCCATCCTAAAGGAAAGAATTAAACACCTGTTGATGCTGATGGCATGCTGTGATATGAGAGCATTTATGTGACACCCTTCACTTCCATTCTCATTGGTTCTAGTGCAATGTTTTGGCTGGCAATAAATGTTTGAAGCACATGAAAACAGAGAAGTACCCCCTGACATGGCTTTTGAAAACTTCTCTCTGGAAAACAGTTTTATATTTTATGTAAGCTGGAAATTTTATTTTAAATACACGTAGATTAAACTTTGATTTTCTAGGTTTTGAAATTTCTCATTCATAGTTGTACTCATGTGTTCATAGATATAATATAATATAATGTGAAGTGAGGAGGGAAGAGTTAGCAACCTTACAGTCTGTTTCTACTACCATATTTTTATTGGAATGAGCTATCCATTTCACTATATCATTACAGTGCTGACTTAGAGCCTTAAAATGTAATACATAATTTCCCTGAGTAAAAAAAAAAAATAAAACTAGGATTGGAATATAGCTTATCTGCAAGGGAGATAATGACTTTGAAATAAAGTAGGAAAATGTGGGTAGGTAGTTTTTTAGTAGGTTAGTATTTTTGAATGGAAATTTTAAAATGTTAAAAATAATTTAAATTGCCCTGGCATTGCATGAACATTATTGGATTAGTCATTAATTCATGCTGGCAGCAGATTTTTTAATACCTTTCCTACTTTGCTGTGTGAGAAAACAGATCATTTTAACGGATATTTAAAGCCTCAAGATGTACCTAATACTGGAAAATCTTCAATGCAAAACTGGCAAAACCACAGTAACTACCTAATTTTATTCAAAACTGTCTCAATGTGGCTAATATGTCACGCAGACACATCTCACAAAAGAGAGTTCTTGCTTAGAGAATGACAGCAGTGATGAGGTTGGCTCCATTTGTAATGTGTCTTCTTTGCTTTCCCCACTTTTGCTATTTTAAAGTTATAGAGCAGCTCATGTAGAAATTCGATGTTTCCTTCCAGTCTGGAAGGCTTTCGGTGAGGATGGTTAATGGGATTGAAGAGTAGTTTGGAAATTAAACTATTGACAGATAATTCTAAATTAAATGATTCCCACAGGGCTGTGTTTTCCTAGTCAAGGTTGGACCAACCACAGACTGAGATGCAAAAAAAGTAATAAACTTCTCTGAGGACAGACAGACGGCTAGATTTAGTGAGAGATCTAGGTACATGGAAGTGTTTGACAGTAGCTAAATGCACCTTTCTATGTAGATTCCCCAGACAGCTCAAAAAGAGATGATATGCCTGTACTAACATCCTAAATAACTTGCTCAGATTCTAAAAAGGTTCAGTTTTGTTATCCAGAGCTCCACAAACCTGGAAAAAAGGATGTTATGCAGTGCAGTACCATGCACAAAAGTACAAGTGCTCGCTGGCATATCAGAGTTTACAAAACCCTGGTACCTATAAGCATCTTGAAATTTTTTGCATTATGTTGTATTTCCACATTCTTGACTCATAAAATCACGAACAATGATTCATTTATCTAAATAAGCAAATAATCAAACCCCAAAGTTTTATTGCTCTTAATTACACTGGGCAGTCTTTACTGGTGTCCTTGTAAAAGGTGCCTCAAGCCTAACAATTAAGTCACTGACAAACCAACAGTGGTTCAACACTAAGAACCGACAGCGAAACTTTTAAAGCCACAGGAAACATATAAAAACCAATCAAAGCACTTGAAACTTAAATAATCAGTGAAGGTGATTAAACAAAATATTCCTAACTGCAATAGCACATTCCTCAATTTTTAAATTTTTTTTTTACCTTTTAACTTTGTGGAATCTTAGGCAGAAAAAGGCTCACTTGGCAGCATTTGAAAAACATTAGAGATGATAGGATTCAATATGCTGTTTGTGTCAGAAGAAAGGCAGGCTGATCTATATTATACTGAGCAGTTATTGCTGCTGCAGAAATCCAGTCAATTTTCTTTTAATATATGCGAGGGCAAGAAAAAGATAAAAAGTTGGTGAGACTCAATTGCAACTTAAAAATAAGGAAATTACAAGTACAGTGTGCCATCTTATCTGTCCCTTCCAGACTCGATAAATGTCTCCTTATGCCTGTGAACAGAGGAATAAGAGTCCAGTGTAAGAAAGCTTAAGTTTCCTGACTTATAAAAGTTTGTATAGGCAATCTGTGTGTGTAAAATCACCTGTCCCAGGATTGTCAGCCCCTTTTCAGAACTTATACCTGAGTTCATCCTGACCCATCTCCAGTTACCTGGAGAAAGTGCTTTACTCCAAAACCCTCATGGTGCTGAGTGCTACTTCCTCTTCCTTCAATCTGTATATTTGAAATGGAAATCCAGTGAGGATTCTTGCTTAAACTATATAAAGGATAGCAAATTTGACCTGCTTCCCTTCCTAAATTCTGCATTAGCTCAACAATGTCATTTCTGGATTGCCTGATACATCATGTACAATGTAAGAGATCAAGGCTCTCAATTTGTATTTTAGATTCCAGACTGGTAAGTCTCACATGTCAAACCAATATTCTCCTAGGGTTTAAATACAGGTGATTTAACTGAGATAACTGGCTAACACCTCCATTTTAGATATCTAATGTGGTAAGATTTATCGCTAGTGCAAGCGTGTATTTGTCCAAGGTGAAGAACCTAAATAAGGCAGATATGATGTCACTCATGAGGACTTCAGAGGCACCTACTCTCCCCACTGTCCAAATGGATGTGAGCTCTACCTCTAGAAGTTTGCATGCCTTTATACAGCTAACATGGAAGGTAAACAGAGCAGGCTATGCCCTAAGAATTCTTTGGGGTCTAGCCTGCAATGCCAGATCCTGCATTTTGAGTTTTGCATATTGTCCCATTTATGTTTTATTCCAGTCCTCAGAATATCATTCAGTGATCCTCACATGATAGTCTGTATTTAAAGTGCTTTTCAGTTCCCTATCATCAATAAATTTCATTATCACATTGACACTTCTGTGCCAAGTCCCTAATGAAATATTTAAATAACATCAGACCCAAGGCTAACCTTTCAGGATCTTCACCAATAGGTCTCTTCTATGAAGAAAAATCTAATTTCGGTTCTTTTTCAGATTTCATTGGTCAGTTTCTTACCTACCACAGAGTTCCTCTATTTTTTCTCATTATTCCTGGTTTAATGAACATCCCATGTGACACTGCATTAATTTATTTTAGTGAAGAGCTGATTAGATCTGCTGCATTTCTCTAAATGGCTTAGAAACAAAGTAACATGACCCATTATATTAAATCAGCTCAGAAATTATATCTCTGAAAAGTTTAGTGTAAAAAGATAATAATTTTAAGATATTAATCAAAAAAGAGAAATAATATTCTTAGAATTCACTCAGAGCCCTAACTGAAAGACTCCTTATTAAAACAGGTGAAGATAAACCAAAATGGCACTCTCCAGAAAAAAAAAATCAAATTAAATAATTAAGCTTTTTAAAAAGACAGTTATTAACTGAGCTATTTTTAGTAATCTGATATTTAAATATCAATCAGCTGGGTATCCTACTTCCTTGGTAACTGCAAATACTGATTTTACCATATAATATGATGTTTTATTTCCTTCCTCCTTGGTTCTTTCTTTCTGACAGTGTGATGAATTATATTGGTGTTGCAGGTTATTGAGTCACTAAAGTTAGAGCACAAACTCATTTTTATGACAGCACTAAGATATTACTCTGCCTATTTCTTAAAAATGAAGAGTCTTTTTGAAGCTGCAACTGTTTCTATATGCACCAAAAACCCCAGTTTCTGTGGTCTCTTAAGAGAGAAATTGCTTTCTACTACACATCACATCCATGTGTCACATACGACATCAATAAACCCTGATAGTTTTTTTTCTGGGTCTTCAGGTCAATGCCTGAAATACAGTACTGCTCCAGAGGAAAGGAATGACCCAGGAAATGCAGATAAACATAGAAAGACAAGCATAGAAATTTCTAACTGGTTGCAGTGCTGAACATGTTCCATATGCTATTTTCCATCCAAGACAGACTGTATTTTTTCTTCTCCTATGAGCAGAAGAGATTAGTATGCAGATTTTTAATAATGCTAATCAGGCAGCAAAACTAGAAATGGACAAGATCAAAGCAATTTATCATTCACAAAACAGAGGATTGAAATTTACTTGCTAAATGTAAGTGATTTTCACTATGTTCCTCTCATTCACAGACCTTGATATTTTGTCATAAAAGGCAACCAAGTTGGTTAGATGTGATTTATCTTTGGTAAATCCATGCCACTGGTTCCAATTACTTCCTTCTCTCTCGTGTCTCCAGGAAAGTATACCAAAAGACTTCTTCCAATATTTTCCTAGGTACTAAGCAGATTGCCTGCCCTGCCACAAACTGAGGCTTGTAGTACTGAGGTTGGTGATTAGGTAAAAGATTTGATAAGGAGTAATACAGTGCTGGAACAGATGATGAAATTTCCATCTCTGGAGTTTGTCAAGACTCTGTAAGGCAAAGACGCTACTGGCCTAATTAAACACTGGTGATCTCCTATATTAAAGAATTGTATTGGATTACATGACCTGCAAAAGTCTGCCTAACTAGCACTTCTCTGACTTTATAGCCCTTTGACATAATTAATCTTAAAATTCATAAGGTTTTGAATATTCTGTATATGATGGGAGGTTGAGATGTGTTTATTGCTCTTAGTAGTAAACCTATTGTCTTGTGAAAATTTACTTTGTGTTGTACCACAATCACATTTTTATAAGTATGAGGTTAAGCCATTTTGTGGCTTTCATACAGCAAACATAGGACTGTGTTTTGCCCATTGTACATTCTTTTTTAATTACTCTGGGTAAAAAGTAAGTAGTTAAGGATGCTCTAAGGCAACATTTTAAGTACAGCCAAGAGAGCTTTAGAAAACATTATACAGAAAATGCACAGTCATTTAAAGCCTGCTCTCATATGAAGTTCACAACTACTCTAATAGCTGGAACAAAGAAACTAGGTGTCATTGTCCCTCCTCAACCAACCTAAACCCTATACAGACACCAAAAGAAATTTTTAGGTTCTACTGCGCAATATGAATGACTACATTTCAAACTGCTCTGCATCCAAGGATTACCTAAGTACCTCAAAAATGTTGGATCCCATCAACTGTCGGGATTTTGGGGGTCCCGGGAACGACCAAGAGATGTCACAGAGATGGTTTATTGTTTAATCAGTCTCGTATTTATTGAAGGATGGGACAGGGTTTGGTAATAGCAACAAGGGCAGAGGCAGCTGTAGCAAGCACAGCCACTGAGGTAGCAAGGCAGCAGCAGCAGCAGCTGCAGCAGGTGCAGATGCCAGGGCAGCTACACCAGCAGTGAGTGCTACTTTTTTCTACAAGGCTTTCTGTACTACCTTTAGCCAATAAGCAAATGCCACAAAGCTTGCTAACATATTTGTACCAATCATCATTGTACATGATTTTACCGCAATGCGTATTTTCTTAACCAATCATCATATTGTTATTAAGGCCTATGATACTGGCTTATATTGCTACATGTTAACTTTCTAAGAAGTTTCACTAAAAACTTATTGCTGAACTCAAAATTCTTTACTCTTTTACTTATCACTATTATTTCTTATATAAAGCATATTCTTACTTGTTAAAATACCTTTCTACTTTTATAAAGTATACTTATTTTAAAACTATAAAACTGCAAAACTACGTTTTCACTTTAAGCTGCAAAAGCAAAGCTCACTTTTCTAACTCAGGCAGCTTTCGCCAAGGCCTCAGATCGAAACATGTATCCATTTCTATCTGTTCGAGCACAATGCTGTTTATGTACTCTGTCTGCTTCTGCAGATTCTCTGGAACTTCATTTCCCACAATCAACCATATCATACAGATTCCAAGAGTGGCATTTTAGTAGTGTTATGAGTGCTCAACATCTTGCAGGGTCATGCCAAATAAGTTCCATTCAAGAAAACTGTGTTGAACTGACTTTTTGAGAATCACAATGGAGAGAATGCTGTTCCAATGGAACGGTATTTTCCATCTTTTTGTGTCATCATCATGTTCAGTAGGACCCATGTGCAAATGACTTTATGTTGCTCAAGGCTTTTTATATAGAGACATTTTTTTTTCAGGTCTTAAAAATTGTATTATACCTTGATTGGAGCTACAAAATCTGAAACTTACTAGTTACTGAAACTAATGGGGATTTGACCTGAATAAAAACTTAGTAAACATTAAAAATTCTCAGATTCTCTAGTCATATTAAGAATTTAATATACCTTATCATGCAATCAGTTAATGTATATTGAGAGTTTTTTTTAGCAATTAAGCCTGGTACTCTGTATATTTATTTTTTCAACCTGATTTTACATTCTTGTGCATTTGAATGCTTTCTTAAAAACTGTGTGAAATTTGATTTTCACTTTCAGTGTATCATATGATATACATATAATTTTTTGTCCACCCAAGGATATGGCTACAGAAGGGGATATTATCTTTGCAGTAAATTGTACTGGCATTGGATAGCTTTCAGAAGAATGTGATATATTCATCTAAAGCTCAAATTAGATTGTTTTCATCTCTATTCACTACCCTATTTTCTCCATGATTTACTTTAATTTCCAGACCTTGGGGAAACATCAACCAACTGCTTAAAAAAATAAAATCAATGCGCTGAAAAAGTATTTCCATCTTCCACATTACAGGCCCTAGTGCTACATCCTCATTTTCATCTTGGAAATAATGATCTCACAAAAACTATTTTTGAGGCCTGGGTTCAAATCTAGCTCAGTATTAAAATGGAATGAGCAGAAGTTTTCCAGCTCTTGCCTAGAAAAAACTTTGTCACATTTTAAACATATGTATTAACCCATGGTGGTTGCCTTTGTCAAGAGACAGAAAGTAGTCAGAGCACTCAAAACTGAATGGCAAGCAAGAACCCAGTGTTACAAAACAGTGCTGGAATTTCAGTTGTGTCTTTTTGTTCCCAACCATGTTCCATAAGGAGGTCAGAAGGGGCCTCTAGGGGAGCTGCTCTTCTGGCTCATACCCACAAAGATATCTCTGACAGTCAGGCCTGTTGCTCATCTGCTGCTGGGTGCCAGACGATGGCAGATGCTGCTCCAGCATGTCCCTCACTAGATGCCAAATGGGGCCACCTTCTACCTCTCCAGTCTAGTCTTATCCAGTTTGTTATCAGGCCAATCCCTGCTGCTTTAATGTTTATCTCTAACTAAAGATTTTCACAAAAGGAACCTAAACTATTTTTTTAAAGATCAAAGCTGTCTATATCATCTGATTACCTGGTAGAAAAAGACAAGTCTAAACAGCCCAGAATCCCTCAGGTTGGACAGATTACTGGCCCTTGAAATCCTAAAGTATCAATGACCAGCAAACAAATATTTTCTCATCTGAAAGCTATATTGTGAAAACAGTCTATAGCTTGTTGCACAAAAATAAACAGATTAGTGCCCCATGCACCTGATGTTTTGTACAGCCTGGGCATTGACATAACAAGCTTATGAAGTTGGGGCCAGGCCAGTTCTGATTCCAGGAACGCAGCAAGAGATTGATTAAAGTGAGCTTTATACCATCTGTGGTCAGGTTATGCTTGGTATAGTTCATATATCTGCAAGACTAGCAATAAATATGCTGTTAGAGAGAACAGGTTTTCATGAATTGAGAAAATAAATAGGAGGTGACTAGGAAGATGGCTTCTGCCCATTGGTAAGGATTTGGGAAAGAGTGGCTTCCTGTCACCTGTGAGGGAAGATCATGCACAAAGGAAAGCTAGTACTGGGAGATGCTCCCTCAGAAATGAATTTATGATTCAAGCTCAGATTCATTCCAATATTTATTCAATTAAATTTGGTATAGGCATTTTGGCAGAAGTTCAAAGTCTACATTAGCAAGACAGCAGCAAAATATATATCTGGTTAGGAATGACTGGCTCTCAACTGCGTCAATCTACTAATGAAATTGAAAGTAATGACCAAATTATAGCCAGGGCATAAACAGGCACAGTTTAATTGTCTTCAGTGGTATGGTACATATTTATGCCAGGTATAAGTTTTACCACAGCAGGTCAGTCTGTAAGTAGTACTTTTTCCTCTACACCTTCGGCTAACACCAAGCAGCTGTCACTCCCACCACAACAGTTACTTGATTCTAGGTACATGCCATTTCTGATCCATCCACAGCATAGGTCTTGTGCCAGCTCCTGCTGTGGGTGGTTTGGCAGGGAGCTCCATTAATGTCTGAATTACCAGAACACATAATCACCAATGTCAGTTGTTAAATATGAGGCAGTTTTTTATCAAAGGAAAAAGCAGAGATGATAGTTTGTGATTAATCTCCTGCTTAATGTTTTGTTATCTCAATCATCCAATTGAACCCAGAAAATACTTGTTAGTGCCTATAACCATTTTAGCACCAAACTCATAAAAGTTGGAATACTACAGGAAACACTTTCCACATTTAAGAGAAGGCAAGAAGTAGGTAGCTGGAAAACAGTAATGCATATAGTTTTAGCAAGTAAAATAATACTGTGTTCTCAGGTCAACTTACACTGGAGTAATTCACATACACTTTTGTTGCCATTTTCACTGGGATTTTGGTATAAAATTTTCCAAAATGTGTTATGTGTGTATATATAGTAAAAAAAACATAAGGCATATTTCTAATAGTAGTCTATATTTGTGGGTTTCTCAGGCATGTGCGATGACTCTTGAATCTGTTCTGGAGCAGTATCTTCTCTTTATAAAGAGTATATAATCTACTCTATGCTACTAATTAATGCTATCATTATTACAAGTATTCTCTGATGGAGTTTGCCAGGGTAGACCCCGCTTCTCACTAATGTCCTCATCAAATCCCTTTAATATGGAATTAGACAGTAATGCTAACAGACCAAACAGCCATCATGGGCTGCTAATATCATCTTCTGTCATGGTCTTCTAGAAGCTATTTGATTATAAAAGAGTTCTAATAGTCTCACTTTTTCTAGGCATGTCTTTTCTTACCTAGCCTTCTGATAGAAAAATATTTTTCAAACCGTGTAGTACCAGAGGCAGTCTTCAGATGTATCTCTGGGTATTCTTTGGAATAGTCTTGGCTAAGGATATTAACCTACTTGTTACTTAATTTTAAGTTTTACTCATTTTTTGATCAATTTCATGTAATTTTTGATGGCCAGAATAGCTCTTAAAATGTTAAGTATACAGTTGCTGCTTAGGCATTGAGATGAACATACACAACTCCCATTAGCTTTATTGATATATGGATTTTCAGATAAATGTTTCATTTGACCAGGCTAACTCTAGTCTCTTTTTTTTCTGGATTTTGTGGTTGAGCTTATTTTGCCTATAAACAAAGCCATATGACAGCCTGAGGATGGTGTGTCTTTTTGATCATTTGATACCACAGAATCTTCCTGAGAACCCTAAACCATAAAAGAAATAAATTTTGTGAGTTATATACCTTTCATGTTCTTGGTCTCATACACATAGATGTTTGACTATTCTCATAAATTTAAAGAAGCATTTTTAAGCATTAAATATTCCTTTGCACCTCTTAAAAGACCTCTTCTTTTTTTAAACCTTAAATTATCAGGTCCAAAAAACTCCATATTTTGGGCTTCACTCTCTGTGAAGCAGTGATTCTCCATTACAAGCTAGGAATCCATATGGCTGCTTTATTTGATCTTCAGTAACAGAATCCTTTCAGATTTATCTATCTATTTAGACAAAATAAACAGATTACGATAAGAAGCCAAGTTCACAAGAAAGCGCTATCCGTGGCTTAGAGAGCATGAAAAACTGGTTCTGTGGTTACCATGGTGAATGACAAGACTCCCAAACGCAGGTCCAAGATTTGTCACTACTTTTGCCACATCTCCTAAGTTTAGCACCACTGGGGAATATTCTGAGTGTTTGGGTCATAAGCCTAAGGTGGGAAACTGTCAGTTCTTAGGTTGGTTTTAGGTTTAGTGTTCTCTTCAGCTTAAGTAAGTAGAAAAGGCATGTCACGGGTAAGGCCAGCAGAACAATCCCATTACAGAGGAGCTTAGGTAACAGTACTCACCCAGCCACAGACAGAAGTGTGCATAACACATGCATAGGCTTTAAGTCAATCTCAAAATAACTGTCTGATAACATGTGACTCATAAATTTTAGAAGGGCTTATAGCCCTGTGGGGTTTTTTTCACAGAGGAGGCAAAGGGATGTGCTTTACATCTTCAGTAAAACATTGTTTTGTGTTCAAATGTTTGCTGTGCTTCTGATATTGTGAGAAAGAGCCACCAGGTGTTTTCTAAGCACAGGGAACACAGTTTTTCCTACACTTCAGTTTTGGGTAAAGTTGAACTACTTTGTGTGAATTTTATTGAATTTAGACCAAGGCACATATCTGGTAAGAAATTTGTAGCTCCGTTGCTGAAATTTCAGAAAGGTAATTGTGAGTGGAAATAGGTGAAGGAATGGCATCATTACTAAAAGGTTCTTCTGAAACTTACATTTTATTTGCAAGAGATCTTGAAAAAGCAGTCATACAAACACAAATGCCCAGTGGTATCTAATTACATTACCAGGATACACTTGTCACTGAGATTATGTGCTGCAGTAAGTGCAATAATAAATAATATCAGAAAAGGATTTGCTGAAGAATTTCCAAAGGCTGAATCGCCATTTTTGTTAAAATAATTACATCGGGAAGAGTTTCAAAATTACAAGAGGAGCCATTCACTTAAACCATGTAGAAAGGATTAAGCAGTGGTGGTGGTACATTGAGATCGTCTTTGGCCCATCCTCAACACAGCTGAGAGTATATGAGTATTCACAAAATTCTTAGCTCAGCAGGAATTTTCTACATTAAGTTTTGATGTGTCCTCTGTAATTCACCCCTTAAGTAACATCTATTGGGGGACATATTTCAAGTCAGAAAGGTTTTCTTTCTTTATTTTTGCATCATCAGCTGCTGTTAAAAGAAATGAAAGGCTAAATCTTACCAAATGGGAAAAAAGAGTGGAGAATGTAGGCTGCAAGTAAGAAAAAATATGTAGGGCGCCAAAAATCTGTATGGCACCAGACCTGATGTAAAACTTCTCTGTCCCTGGAGTAACTCATGACATTTAAAGCCATGGGACTGTGCATAGTATTTGTCCATCTTACTGAAAACAATCCAGACATGGAGGTTCTCATTCATCTTCTTACATAGAAGACATTACCTTTTTGTTGATGTAAATCAAAGCTATCATTTATATGCCTGAAAGAGTAGAGGGCTAGGGCCAAGAAACTTTGCTTTTCTAATTTCCTCCGTTCTGGAGCCTTCATGTGAGGAGTTATCATGAAGCATACCTAGTGCAAGAGGCTAATAATAGGGGTCCATTATCTGCAGACTATTAGAGTCTACACGAAAAGAATGCTTGTTCTTTAAGGCAAGCATTCGGGATTTCAGATTGGAGGTGGAAGTCCTCTAGAGTCCTATTAATTTAAGTCGTAGAAGTAGACAGACAGACTTGTGCACAGTACTATTGCCTATGGAAGAAGCTCTAAAAGGTGAATTGGGAAGCTATAATTCCCTGAAGGAACCCATATATGAGTTAGGAGGGAAACTGGATTAAGATGCTAAGAAAACTGTACTTATACTTCCTCCTAACTACTCCTCTGGGGAATAACTAAGATGCTCAATTTAATAAGGCTTGAATCTGGAGTGGAATTCACACAGCTAAAAGGATTTTTTGGGGGTAAGAGCTCTGGCCATACTTATGAGATTCCTGTGGTAAACATAAAGAAATCAAAGAGAAAATGTGCATTTATGTTGGATCATGTCCCATCTACTGTTGCCTGCTCATCTTAATTTTGAATTACTGCTTCTTTACTATTGTCTAATTTCTGAAAATCCAACCAACCTCAGACCATTCTAATAGCCTTGGTTCAGAGAAGAATGAAATGCAACTAGGCAAATGGAAAGGCTGCTTGGTGGAAATGTCCCATTCTTAGATTAATTTCATTGAACAGTTAAATCTAAACTATGAATTTTTTATTTTATATTTAATTCTATAAGAACATTTATTAGTATTTTTTCAGTGGTGTCTAGTATCAGCTTTAGTGTTCATTATTATTGTAAAAGCTAGTTGGCAAATTAGGATTTTTCTAAAAATATTGGGAATATATTTCAAATACAGAAATATTATTCCATTAGATAAACATGTCATAGAAACCTTTGAAGCCTAAAAAAAAAAAAAAACTCCTAAGGTAAATATCACAGTAAGTGCAACAATATCTCTACCGGATTCCAACACTGTAAATTTATTGCCCACCTGACCTTTGACTGTCTACATCATCAATTTAATAACTTCTATGTCTTTAAAAGGAAATGGGAAAAGTCTCAATTATCTGCGCTAAGGAGTGTTGTTCTTACAAGACTAAACAAATTTTAAAAATTAGTATGTCATTATGCTTCCTTTGACTTAGGCAACCTATAAAATATACATCACAGAAGAAACATGTAAAACCCATCCATATATTGTCCAATATTTTTCTGCAGGAGGCATTTTATGTGATTCACCAATTACAAGCAAAAACACAGTTAGAATGTCTGTGATTTTCCATAGATACACTACCCACGTACTGCTTTCACCTTTTCAAAACCCAAAAGCATTTCTGAGTTGTATTCAGAGGTGACTACGCCTGGTCTATCATTGACTGTGACACAGCAGCATATAGACCAAGGTAACCAGGAGTCAGAAATCCAGTTTGGGTAAGCAGAGACACCACGTTGTAGCTCCCATACTGTGTCAACAAGAAGATGGTTGCAAAGTGATAAAAATGTACCAGGCAAATGGCTACTGTAACCAATTTTCAAGCTTCTGCTTTTCCTCTAAATCTTCCATGTTACATTGAAATGTTCTTCATCAACACACCACCCATTTCAAAGCACAGCAAGCTTCATGTGCTAGCAGAGGGCAGATGGTCTTGCTAGTTCTAGTGAAAAGGTCTAGGAACCTCTGAATTGAATGACCCAGCTTTGAGTTTAGCAGAAGCTAAAAGAAAAATGAAAAATTTCTTCAGGCAAGTGATGGGTCTTTGAGGGTCACTTAAGAATTGTATGCAATGGAAGTAACTAGTGGTTGATAAGCATTTGGAGACCCTTAGATGAAAAATGCTATTTAAATGATAATATAACTATGTATTTATTCATGAGAGAGGCTGAAATGGGATTGGCTTTCTGTCAAAAACTGTCAAACAGAAATAGGATTCCTTCTGGACGGCTGTCTTGAGGATTCCTCCTGCTACCTCAGAGATTTACTTGGAAAGAGTTGCCAGTGTATTAGGGGACAGTAGGTAGGACACAAGACTAGATATGGAAATAATTTTATTCTACTGATAACTCTGACCTTAACTATTTTGTGATCTTCAACATGTCATTATTCTGACATCCTTTTCTTTCCTAGATGTTGTCAAACTTTTCTTTGTTTGCAAATCTGTAAGGGCAAAGGAAGGAGAGGGGGCTTATGAGCTCTAATAACCCAGTAGCACAGAGATATTGCAATAATGCCTTTATAGCTTTCTAGCCACTTTCAACTTCTGTCTAGCTTCTTGTCAGAAGAAGTTACTGTCTTCTGGTATATATTTTTGTGATGAATTAAAAAAATGAAATCTGATGATTCTATTGATGTTTGTGCAATATCAGTACTATTGTTATTATCACTGCTAATACTATTCATAGTTATAATAAAGTTGTTGCACACATATGTGAATAAAAATTGTTTAGCTGTACATTAGTGTCTCAGACTAAAAGTTCACATACCTGGGAGATCTCCTGGGCATCTAAATATGTCAAAAGCAGACATCAGTCTCAGTTTGGTTACAGAAAGGACTGTAATGCATTCTTACCAGTCCTGATGAACAACAGAGTGACCAGGAACCCCACCAGATTTATGTAGGTAGTAAATTAATTCTTTTCAGAATGTGAAGAAGCCATAGGCCATGCAAATTTTGTCTTGAGAGGTACACTGAGCAATGTATGCATGAGGAAGTTTGTAGAGATTCCCTTTCAGTTATTTGCATGTGCCTGTAAAATAGTTATATTCAGAACAATCAGATTAATCTATAATCTGTCCACGATAAATTCATGCTTTGACTTTTCCTTTAAACATTATGCTTTATTGATTTTTAAATGTCACAAAAAGGACATGTAATTATTTAGCACAGAAAAAAAACCAGTTTAGATCTTTCAATAAACAGAGGAGACAGAAGACTCATAATAAGAAATGACAGTTTGCAAACCTTATTTCATAAATTATGGAAAAGAGAAAAGAAAGAAAGTAATGACAATTTAATGGTTATAAATCAGCTAAAGGAAGATAATACAAAATATTTTCTGTGATTATCTGATTGACTTTTTTGTGCATTCTTGTTAATCACATTTTCTACCTGGTGGTTTGGGTTTTTTAATTAAAGCCAGTACAAATTACTTTTTGTGGCTAAAATGTTTGCAAACAGAGAACACAAGGTCACTTCTATGAAAATAACCGGAAATCTAAATTTATGTTTGCATGTGTGATGATTTGTAGTAGAGCTGCTTAGTTGTCTATCCAATCAAGAAATAAGAACAGTCCCATATAACTTTGTTGATCAAGGCATCCAATACACAAATGCTCTGTAAAAGCAATTCATATTCAGTCCCTAGAACTAACAACTTTTTAAAGAAGCTATTTTAATTCTAAGCATTTTATAAATTTGAAGGAACTGCAATCTGTTCATAGATATGGCATAAATAAAGGATTTAGATAAGTTATTCATAACAAGCCATTCACTCATCTACATTCTAAGCAATATCGATCAATATCCAGTGTTCCTGAAGGTATCTTTATAACAACAAAATGTATAAATATAGATATGAGAGTGAACTGCTCTATATTGTGCTAGAGAAAAGTAAAGAAAAAACTTGTTACTTCGACCTATAACCCACAATTTAAAAAAAATTTAGTAAAGTAACTTCTACAATAAAATTTCCAGATTTTATTTGCATTATATTGTTCCACAGGTCAGTTGTGTAGGGAGCAGTTTGGCAGCTGAGTCCCTGATTTGACAGTGGTTACGTGTCATGACCCCTGATATAGTTAAAATAAACCAGCCAAAAATTCAAAATTAAATAGTATTTTCCCCAAACTACTGAAGCTACTCTAATCTAGTGAAGATTCTGTAATACTGGATAGGAGAAAAATAAATTAACTGTTTGAACATGCTTCTGTATAAGAATAGACAAATAATATTTTTCTTAAAGTGACCGTAAAGTCATTCTATAATAGAAGATACTATATTGCAATAATATTGTATAGCTTGAATTCTGTAAAACTGTAGAAATCTCAGTTGTTCAAAACCTAATCAAATGGGACATGCATTCACACATAGACTGAGACCTAAACTGTTTATTTGCATGTGGAAGGTCAGGTCTTGAATTCACAGTTGTCAGTAGGACCTCAGAGGAATATGGACACCCTCAATGGAAATGACTCAAGGATAAAAGATTATAACAATTTGGTTGTGTTTAAAGCAATAAATCCAAAATCTAGGCCCTGATATAGCACGTGGATAACACTTAGGGACTTTAGTTTTCCTTTTGTACCCCCCTACACCAGTTGGTGCCTATGAGTGCATGGAAGCAGTGACACAGGACAATTTCTGGTCTTTGTTGTACAACTAGCTCAGCATTTTAGCTCCCGTTTTCCTGAAAACCCCAAAGTGATGCTGTCCATCATTCCCTCTGGAAAAGCCATACTTCGGGTGTGAGATAAATGTTAAACAAATAAACCCCACAGCGAACACTTAAGGAACCTGATTTTGGGCCTGTGATGTCTGTGAAGTGACTGCTGTATTAGCAAACTCCCAAACTACTCCTAAGATTTTTTTTTTTTTTTGTAAAAACCAGTTGCTCTGTGTCATTACTGTCCCAGTACCAGGGAAAGGACTATGCTAACAATTGTACAGCTTAGATAATCACATTCTCATTCCTGAAAAAACTGTCTATACATTCAGGAGTTTGTGGGACAGCAGACTTTTTGGGAATTCCCTGGCAGAAGTAAAGGAATTCAGTTTCTTTTTCTTTTACAATTCACAGCCCTTGATAGACTTCAAAGACTTCCACATTTTCAGGTTGCAGGTAGTTACCACATCTCAATACAAAGTTTTACTCTCAAGCATACATCATATCTGCTTATTTTTTCATTATTAAACACAGTGTCCTTCGAAATACAGGGAAGTTTCATTTCCAGTATAGCATTTATCATTATTTAGTGTTTACTGTGGGAGGAAAATCATCATTGTGTGGGTAGCAGAAACCAGTAATAAAGAAATATTAATTGCATCATAAATGAGATTCATGTAGTACTGAGAGGCTCGGGTTCAGGGCAGCTACACTGTGCGGAGAATCTCTAAAGGAATAGGTTTCTCTAGCTTCACACTCTTAGTTACAGACTTTAGGAGACCTGGGGTAGTACAGTTTGTGTCAATGTTGAGTAATAAATATAAAGAAACCTTTCTCTGATTGCCTTCTTGAAAATATGCACCCCTAGTATAAAGAACGTGTAGCACTTGTAATTGATGCTCCTGAGAGCAATATATTTTCTATCTTACAAAAAAGAAAATTTAGGCTGAGGGAGAACATCCTTGAGATTTCTGGGAATGGTACTGGTCCTAGTACTAATTTCATTATCTGTCTAATACCAGGCTAAATGGGCATATGACAAAGGAATCTCATAGAGGGCCTGAAAATTAAATGGAAGGGATCTTCAAATATTGCTCACTAGTCCCTTAAGGAGTATCTGGCTCTTTCCCATGCTGTTCCAGACTTTTAAAAAAATATTTAGTAAATTATCTTATTAAGTTTACCCAGAGGCATGTGTGTCTGTGTGTGTGTGTATGTGTGTGTGTCTGTGTGTGTGAGACAGGAAGGCCTGGGGCTGTATGTGTTACAGTAGATTTTTTGTCTTGTAATTACTTGAAAGACTCTGAATTCCTGAGGCTTGTCAGACAAGTAATATTTGTCTGATTTAGGTAAAAGATGTTAGGTAATGTCTGAAAGAGCAGAAGGTACTTGAATAGAATATTCCATCAGCTAGCATACATAGGGCTTGGAGTCACTTATGGTAAGAGCTTTGAATTGTAGCTACCACTGAGGCTGTCAACACACATGTTCAGACATGATTGGATGGGGGTAGTAAGTTTGATTGCTAAAAAAAAAATAAAATAGAATTGGAGAGGACACGTATCCTGGAAAACTAATCTAATTGCTAGTTTTTAGGAGAAATGAAGATTTGTTTTTTAAAGGTTATATTATCTAAAATACTTTTTGCATTGTTTTAAAGTAATCAGCAGGCGGATTATTGAATTCTAGAAGAGATGGAGGGGGCCCCTTGAGCCAGGACTACCTGTTCTTAAATTCATTGGGAAGGAGACTGAAAGTGTGTAGTAACACACTTTCCTTCTGCATTAGATTGTTTTCCCAGGGAGGATTCATCTCGCTAGATAAGCGTGTGCTAAAAAAAATATGTGATATCTGGCTTTCTCAGGGTCTTCCATTCTTTAGTATATTCAGATTTTCTCATCACTCTGGCTTAGATAATGCTCCTACTTCAAGTTTTTCATTTTTCCATTGCGAAAAATAAAAATACCACAAAAGGAGTCTCTTGATTTGAAAGTCAAAATGTGATCAAAATTTCTTTTTTTGCTATTATTTCCAGTATAATTAATGGCTCTTCTAAAATTTTTATTTTAAAAGCTTTCTTTTTCCATTTTCGTGATGGCTGGGAAGTGAGATTAATATCTGTTTTCTCTCTTCTATGCATTTGTTGTCTTCTGTGATCACTAAAGAGGTTCCACAGGGATTCCACTAAAGAGATTCCACAAGCAGGTGAGGTTGACTTTCCAAAGGGATTTTACAGCCAAGATCATAAATTTATCTCTTTCTGAAAAGCAGAGAGGGCAAGTCAGTCAAAAATTTCACTCAGAAGCAATTTTCCAGTTTCTTTAATTTTCTTGTAATTTTTATTAATTTTCCCTTTGAAACATTTTCCATTTCTGTCTTTGAACTTGGAATCTGATTCTGCCAAAGTCATTCATACTTTAAATTGCCAACTGCTAGCTCTTTTGAAGCTGTTATTTACAGTTTGTCAGAAAAGTGAATCTTGAGTACATCTGTGACAACTTCTCATTTTTACCTTTTAAAGGTTTGGGGTATTGGTTATTTCTTTAGGGTTTTTTTTTTTTTGTCTTTTCCAGAATTCAGTCCAGAGTTAAACACCTATGCCCAGTGCTCAAAAGCTGAAAGATTGAACCTAAATGCATGCCTGTTTGATGGTTTTAGACAATTCATCTACCTGCAGCTGGATGAGAAAGAATGAGATCCTGCTGTCATCTCATTGATATACTATCCAGTATATTAGTCTTCACAATGAAAAGACATTATTTCAATAAAAATACATGTAGACAAAATTCTCCCTTGGTATTAACTATTAAAATAAAAAGTAAATTTAGGAAAGGATTCATCTTATGATGGTTTTTTTACTGTGAGGATGGGTGAGTGAGGGACTAGAGCATGTGAACTTTAAGTGTGTTAACTTCACGTTTCTATGCTTTTCTATGAGGCATTCTATACGTAAAAAGATTAAAAGGAGTTGCCTTTTAATGACAAGCAAAGTCATTCTTTTTTAATGATAGGCACAGAAAAGATGATGCTGACTTTTATTGTAGCAGAAATCTACAACACCCAGGTGAAGTCTGCCATCTACTAAAACAGTTTTCTACTTTATATTCTATTTCATGAATACACAATATTGTGTCCAGTTAGAATTATAATTTCTGTGTCAAAAATCTTACATTTCATGGAATGTATTGCTGAGAAAAGAACAGAAAACCTGATTTTTATGTATGTCACATATGAACCCAATTGTTTTACGCTTTCAGTGTGTGAATCGAAGATCACAGTATCAAGAATTTATGCAGGGCAGTTTGTCCTTAGAAATCCGAAGCTTGATAGTGTAAATGTTTACACTTTCCCATAGCATAAAATTGGGTTTTGAAATAATTCTGTGATAACTCTTATGTTTCTTGTTAGTTGTCCCTTATTTTCTGTGTTAGTTTTTAAATTCTGTTTCTGTACATGTGATAATTTTTTATTTGTGGTTTCAACTACATTCCTCATAATGTGAACACAATCATAGAATCACAGAATATGTCAAGTTGAAAAGGACCCATAAGAATCACTGAGTCCAATCCCCTGCACCATACAGGACTATGTAAAACTAAACCATATTACTAAAAGCATTGTCCAGACACTCCTTAAACTGTCAGGCTTGGTGCCATGACCACTTCCCTGGGGAGACTATACCAGGATCATCCTCTCAATGAAGATACATTTCCTAATGTCCAGTCTGAATTCCTCCAGTCACAACTTCGTTCAATTTCCTTCTGGTCACCAGCGATAGAGAGACCAGCAGCTCTCCCTGTGTGATGAGGTACAAAGTGACTTCAGCCACTCTTTGTAAGTCTGGCCCTCGAGGCCTTTCAGCATCTTGGTTGCTCTGCTCTGGACACAGTCTAGCGTTCTTCAAACACTGTGGTGCCCAGAACTGCACATGGTGCTTGAGGCAGGGCTGCACCAGTGCAGCAAAGAGCGGGACAGACAACCATCAGCAATGCTGTGCCCGATTTACCCCAGGACATGGTCGGCCTTTTTGGCTGTCAGGGCACACCTTTAGCTCATATTCAACTTGCTGTCAACCAAACACGGAGATCTCTTTCCACAGGGCTGCTCTCCCTCAGCATCTCAGCCCTCAGTGTTTAAGTACAAGTGTTTGCTCTCCAGTCTGTCACAAACTGGCTCTTTCCAGAAGCAATACAGGGAGTGGAGTAGGGTATTGGCCAAATTGATTTTATATCCAAATTATTGGTGCTTAAAAGAGCAATCCGTTATTCTCACCCTTTTTTCCTTTAGAACTGATTCCAGTAAGAGATTTCTTAACTGCTTACTTCACTAAGTATTTTTTTTTTGTTTGTTTCTTTTCTTTCTTTTTTTTTTTTTAACCGCCTGTGTCATTTTCCACTAGAGACTGCTTAAAATAGATTTTTTCCTTTCTGAAGTGGATGTGCCAGATATTTCTTTATTATAAGACAGGGAAAAGTAGCAAACAAAAATACAGTTTAGGCACAACATTGGAGAAATTGTAGTAGAAAAAGATACTGAATTTGGTGCATCTGCTCAAATGAGAGGGGAAATCTGTCTTCTCCTAAATCTTTCTTTCTTACTATTGAGAGTCAAAGTTGTGCTTGATGTTTACACACAGTGGAAGAACTCTAGCACAGGATGCTGTAAAAACTCCAACATTCACCCCAGAATATCCTAAAACTCAAAACTGAAGAAGTTAGAGTTAAATCTCTACTGCAGGTCAAGCAAGGAAAAAAATTCTATCTGGAAATTGAATCACACACATGCATGTTGATTTAGCTTCCAGGAAAGCCTTGCACTGTTTGCTTGTTCAATAGTCAGATTGTAACAAAAATTGTAAATGGCTGGATGAAATCACTGTAAGAGTGGCCTATTCTGGAAAAAGAAAGACCTGGGTAGAAAGCAGCTATAAGCCGGGATTTTCAGGGACTGTAAAGTCTAAGCTGCCAGAATGTATGGAAATTAATTTCCGTGAGCTTCAGGGACTCCAGATACTGAGGGCTACAGAGCCTGGATTGTCTTACAGTGCTAGTTTCCTGAGGCTATAGGGCTTGATGTGTCAGAGAAAGTTGCAGCTATGAACAAAAGATGCTGATCTGTGATCTGTTGCTGTCACCCAACATAGGCTTGATTCTGCTTTGTAGCAGGCAACTGTCAGGATCTTGCACAGCTAGACAGCTGGGATATCCCTCATAGTTTGGCTCTCCTAATTCAGTGAATGAGCAGTCATTCATAGCTATGGTTTCACATGGGCTCCACCCCTGCTCTTCTGACATTCCTTCTCCATGATATAACAAGGACCAGGCAATATACTCATGGCTAAGAGGATATATGTGAGGAAGATAAAAACAGATTCCAGCCAAAGACTGAAACTTCTGCATTTTCCATACTTTTCACTTATCCAGATGCTCTAATGACATACCAGGAAAAGCTCTAGAAGCAACTAATGAAACAACTAGAAAAAGCTCTAGAAGCAACTGCCTGTGAACAGTTCTATAATGCCATGTATTATAAAATTGGTAGGGTATATTATATAAATCTGAATTAATATTAATTATCTGTTGCTATTAAATAGATGAACTGGTAATCTGACCATGCCCTGCACCCTTCTATGACTTGGAAAAACGGTGTGCTAGTTGAGTCCTATTAAGCTCTCTTGAAATTCGGAGAAGTCTACCAGAAATACTCTGGAGCTTGCAGCAATGCCCAGACTGGCTGGTCATTGTTCAAAACAGCGTGGTATGGGCCAAAACTCAGTCAGACACAACTGAAACAAGTTAGCACTAAGACAGTCGGAATTAAGACTCCAGAAATATACATTGTAAGTGCACACTGTATATTATGGCTTGTTTGCCTGACATCATCCATAAGTAACTGCAGAAAATATTGGCAGTGACCTACAGCTCTTGTAACACCTGAGCAATACCTCTTTCTCTTGATAAATTATTGAACCCAACATGAAACTGGAGGGGGGGAAGGAAAAGAACAGAAAACAGGGTAATAGATGTGCATATATAACCCAGCATTAATATGAACCTAGTCAACCATGAAGGAAATTTCCACTGTGATTTCTTATGTCTCCATCTCTTGAAAATGTCATGGAAACAGATTCCTCAAAATGGGGAATATCGCCTCTGGAGCTGAATTGTAGCAAATCTGGAGATAAGAGTTGGTATTTCCAGCTTCTAAATGTTTCTTCTGCCCATTGTCACTCTGCAGCAGTAAATGAGGAGTGACCTCAGTACAAGTCACCACAAATGTGAGTTCTTCAGTTGGCTCTTCTCCCACATTTCTAGTATGATTGTCTGCCATTAGTTATTTGTTCTTTTCAGAGGCTGAGTGCAGTAGGAAGCCATTCATCACCCTGCTTAAGGTCAGTTCAGAATCCTGTAATTTAATTTCTTCATGTGCTTCTTCTCTCTGTATCTGGTCTGTGGTAAACAAGACAGCTTGCTCCCATACATCAGTTTGACCACAGCTGAGCAGATGAAGTCTTTTGCATCAGTTACTTTGTGTTCATCCTGTCAGAATAAGCCACAGATGAAAATAAAATTTGGGTTGGCAATTCCACGGTGCAGATGGCCATCTGAACCAGCAGAATTGTGTTATTGCTCTTTTAAAGGAGCTTGCTTCTCAGGTACTTGTCAGCTTTGAAACCTAAGGAAAACCACAGGGGCATGGCTGGCATTCCAGACTGCAAACAGATCACAGAGGGAGAAATGACAGCAGTGAAGTTTAAATGCACTGACTGTTTAAGACTAATATAGATAAAGTCTAAGAGTAACAAGGTCAAAAATCTCAGTTGCATGCTCTTGCTAGTTTATCAATATAACTGAACATGCAATAATGAGACGGAACTCACTCAACCCTACCACTGAGCTGTGCAAGCATTAACTTGTTAGTGCTAGTTATTTTCTTTCTCTGCCAATAACTTCTGCTTTGTCAATACTAGCTGCTGTTTTGTTGTTATGCATTAATATATTGTATAATTTAGTCATTTAATATATTCTGATAAGTAAACTAAGAGCAGTATGACTATTACTTTTTTGCTGCTGCATCTTAGGTTTAATATCCTTTGTGTGGGCCCAAAGCAGATGTTTTCCAGCTTCCCTACAAGGCCTAGTAGAAGATATCTCTCCTAAAAGACCTTTCATCTATAAATAGTTCGGACTATCACAGAATCCTTTAAGTTTTAAGGGACCACTTAAGATCATCTGGTCCAATAGCTCTGCTTGAGCCGCTTGCCCGAGATCCTCTCCAGTCAGGTTCTGAGTCCACAGAGGGAGACTTCCCAATTTCTCCATGCCAATGTTTTACTACCACCACTGTAAAAGAACAGCTGTTTTCTTGTGTTCAGATGGAATGTAACACTTTTTGTGTGTTTCCATTTTCATTTGTCTCCATCATCTCTTCTTCTGTCAGTTGGCACTATTGAGAAAGCCTGGCTCCCTCTCCATCATTCCTTCCCACCAAGTATTTATATACATGGAGAGGTTCCCCCCAAGCCTTTTCTTTCCCAGACTGAATCTTTATCTACATAGATAAAGAAGTAAATAAGAAGGTCTAAAGTGAAATAAAATATTTGTTTCCCAACTGAAATTAAACCTTTATCTGGAGGGATTTGTACAATAATAAGTAGGAATTTTTGGTTTTATAGCATGCTGTATTTTTTTGTTCCTTTTTCGGGTTTTGTTTCTTTTCTTTCTGAGACTTCCTTTCTCTTTTTGTTTGTTTTTTTTTTTTTTTAGTTTGAATTATTGCTGTTAATTGCACCTGTTACGTCAATGTCACATTGTGTCTCTAAACTAAGGAACTTTTTTCCTGGGGATTTTTTGGTTGGTTGGTTGGGTTTTTTTTCAAATCTTCACCAGTGCTTTCTTTTCCCCCTATAGAAAATACCCACATCCTGTGAGTTTTATGAACATCGCCTTTTAGAAGGAAGACCTGATGTTTTTCCTGTAGATGCTCAATAATGTGGCTTCTGTTAGGAATAGCCCTGGAAAAATATAAGTAAAACGTTATTTGTGGTAGTTTTATTTCTAAATGTTAATAGCATGGCATCAGCTCATAAATCATTAGTGATGAGCTCCTAATTATGTGCCAGCATCACAGTGGGATCCAACCTAATACCAAAAATTTACATATTCATGAATACACCCATACTTGTGCATGGAAAAATGCAGAATACAGCAGAAATCAAATAGTCTTAGTTTTCTCTAAACTGTTATTTGGGTGAATTGCCTTGTCCCCTAACATTCCTCTTCCGGGTGTTTACCTATGATATATATTCAAATTTCAAGAAGTTTTCTTTTGAGTTAAATTTTAGACTGTACATAGCTTCAACTTGTCCAAAAGAATGTGTGTAGTCTGCAATGTTACAGGTAATGAATACCACCTATAATTAGTGTCCACTCCATTTCTACTTGCTGACATGAATTTTGATTTTAAAATATGGCTGGCATATGTTTAGTCTAGAACTAATGGGCTATTATCTAAATTTTCTGTGATGTAAGTTGGAATTAATGTATTTAAAAAAGTCTACTCTTTCTTCAGTGGATATTTACAGTTGTCTGGAAATGGGAAAGTTTGTTTTGGATAGATCAGCTTCAACAGATCAGCTATAAGGGATGACTTGTGCCTGCAAGTGGTAAGAACTGGAGGGAAGAAGATGGGCTTTATTTGTTGTGTTTTTACAGAACCTCACCTTACAGGCCCTAGGAAACATCAGCTTTATTGATGTGAAAGCAACTAGCCTTTCCCATCCCTGAAAGAAACCAGTGTGAGAGTTTCTGTTCAGGCACAATTATATTCTCCGGAATAAAACTTGAGGAAAACATTAAAATAAAAAATTTTTAATGTTTCCTGCAGGTTCTCAGCCCTGGAGACTTGAAGGGTCTTTTCTTTTGTGCTGTTTTGAGAGGGATACTCTCTTCTTTACCCTGCTTAGTCTTTGGATATAATGTGGCAGCTCATCTGTAGACCTTTTTCAAATGAGTCACTTCCTCCATCTGTAGCCATTTCCACCTTTTTTATTGAAACCATTAATTGAAAAAGATGTGCTGGCTCCTGTTGCCCTGTCTCCTAAAGGGCTTTCTCTGTACAGGCTGCAGTCTCTGCTTGGGACTTGTTGGCTCTGCTGCAAGTCAGACACCAGTGATAGTTATTTTTAATTGAATATATCTATGACCAGTTGTGTGTATTTCACAGAAGCTACTATTCAAGGATCCCTAAGCAGTTTTTGCAATTAAGAATTACTAAGATTCATATCAAACCTGCACAGTATGTAATGATAATAAGAAATTCAGTGTATCTAGCACTGAGAAATCTCTCTTTTAGAAAGTAATGTCTTTTAAAAATTACTTGCCAAGAAATTCGGAATGCCTATTCTCTTCCCACGTGCTCCCCACCCAGCCCCTGCATACCTGTATCCCTCTCATACATATCATAGTGGCATAGAGTCCTTGCTGCTCCACTGGCCAGGTGCTGTTGGTTAGAGAATGGAGAAACTCCTCCTGATGGCACATTTTCCCATATTGGCTGAATCCCTTCCTTGTTATTCAACAAACAGACTCTCCAACACAAGATTCAGTATTGGGCCATGTGATGGGTCTGCCGAGGCATGAAATGAAAGTTCAATATCTAAGGGAAATTACACAAGGAATTTGTTGAGTCACGCTTACCCAAAGTATGGCAGGGTGAAAATTGCCAAGTTGTTCTGCAGCAGTGGTTTGCATAGTCCAAAAATCTGTCTTTGACTGAGAGAAGTGTTGGGTGCTTTCATACAATGTGCTATAAATTCAGTAGTTATATGGTAAGGAATAAAAAGTCCTTTCAGCTCTTAATTTTGAAATGTACTTCTTTGTTCTCACCCTCATCAGACTACCACAGCAGCCTGATAGGACCTTCTCCTTTTCCTTTTGTCTGTTCTAGTTTATGCTTGAAATTGCAGGCAGAGCCTTGCTCATCAGCTCAGCTACGTATTTCTCCTGCATGCAGAGTCCACAGTGGTGTGTCACTGAGGTTGTGCCTCTCCTTTGCTCTGGTTCTATCTGGAGGAGGCTGGAACATAGTCTGAAACCAGCAATGTCCCAGCCCTCAGTAGTGGTTCATGATCATCATCAAAACACAGCAAAAAGAATGTTCTTGCATAAATTAATATATTGAAACCATACAGTCCCATAAATTATTATATTAAAAAAAAAAATTTAAGGTCACCTTTAGCATTATTAAATTCAAATGCTTAACAGAGGGCAACTAATGTGGTAATATGCTCTCCAGATTACATAACCAAGTAGCCTTCTAGTGCAATTGCAAGCAACCTATTTTCCTGTTTACGTGATGCTGCCAGTGGAGTACAGCAGATGTTGAACTAAAACCAAGTGAGGCAGCATTGTAATATGCCAGGCTTACCTGTGGTCTTGCCCTGCTGATGCTCATTTTTGCTTATATAAGTTAGAAGACTTTTTATAAACTACTTTTACAAAACCCACTCTTAGTAGAGCAGTTTCTATGTTGAACTAATGTGTAACTTTAATATCTAGAAAACCTATTTTGCAAATAACACTTATAAAGAATTTTTTGAAGAGTTCAGCTCAAAAAACACCCCAACATTCTTATCCCTCCAACTTATCCAAATATAGCTTTCTCATGCCTACTTCTATCCCAGTGATATCCCTGTGGCTTTTAATCCTTCATTCTGCTGTGTACATCACTGGTTTCCTTACACACCAGGGAAGCCTTTTAATGTACAGAAATCTCCAGAAATGGGATGTGGCAGCTCAATACTGCAAGGTCATTTAAAGTGTTTTCTCAGCTGACTTCCTATTTCCCCAGGGGAAATGACTTTGCAGGATAACCTTCCTTCTTGGTGCAGAAAGATTAAGAATCTTATCATATATAAAACTGGGATTTTTTTTTAACATAATCAGAAGTGCTTGAAGTTGAATAGTGCTCACGAAGAACAAGATACCCCAAACTAGGTTAAGAAAGGGGATAACACTTGCAAGGCATATTTTTAAGCAAAGAAGTTTCTAGATTTCTATAAGAGCACTTGGAAGTTGCTAGTTTGAGATGCCTGACCTTAGTGCAGTGCTCATTCTCCCACTGGTTTCACATGTTTCCCTTCTGGGCCCTTAATTACTTTAAACACACACAGTAGAAATTACCCCTGGCAAAACGCACCTCTCCCAGTGGAGTTCAGCCAGCTGACAAAGGAAAATTTCTTATGTGAAAATTTCCTTTATTTCTTTAATTATTTAAGTCCTATTAATTTTTAGATGTACATTTTCTAAAAATATGAGTCAGCAATGATCTCCTACTTTCTTAGGTCATGTATACTATTCCTCTTTTAAGAATTTTTTTGCCCTCAGGAACATGATTCTGCTCTGGTAACAAATCAGCAAATTGTTCAGCATCTGTGGAAATACTATCACATGAGATCTCAGAATCAATGACTTTTCTAGAACAAATGGGGGATATATTTGAATGACCCCCGCAAGCTGTCTTGATTTGATTTTGGTGTCCCTAGCCTAAAAGTCATGTTGTTGGGATTAATTTTTAAAAGTTAGGAAAAGCAAGTAAGCTTTTTAAACAGTGGAAGATAATTGAACACTTGTGCTTTATTAAATCTGGACATTGCCTACATTGGAATTAGAATAGTAATAATAAAATAAACCCAAACCAAAAAGGTTTGAGAGAACATCTGGAGGTCCTGCTCAAAGCAAGTATAAGTTCAAAGTTAGACTGAGCTGCTGTAGGACTTTTCCAGTTGTATTTAAATACTCCAAAGAAAGTGATTCCATGTTGTCTCTGGGTTGTTACATTCCCATATGAAAGAATAATATACCTACAAGATGGTTATAGAGAGTGCTTCTATAGTTTCATAATGGTTTGCATCATGTATTTTGCAGGTGGTTTTAGAAGCATATACAGTACTTTGTTTAATGACCCTCTTCTGAGATTCAGCTCAATTTTTCTACCACTTTTTTATTCATTTACACTATAAGATGTGCCTAAAATCTATTCTGTGTACATTGTTTTCCACTAGTAAGATAGACACTAAGTATTTCATAAAAAATCTTCACCCACCCAGAAGTTAATGGCAAAGATCCCATATATTACAGTGAAATTAAGGTTCCACTGAAGATATAGGTAAAATATGGCCTTTCTCATATTGCTATAAATATGAAAATATCTTTGGCAATATAAAAAATGGATATTTTCCACACTACATTATTTACCTTTATTGAGATATTTGTACTATTTCTGACACTTCATGTAGGAAATTCCTCAAACGCTCCATAAATTTAAGGAATGATTCTGGTAAATGTCCAGTTGTTGTTGGCTCCCAATGTAAGATGAAACATAGGACATATAACACCATACAGTGCTGTCCCAAAAAATAAGTCTTTCTATTTATGCCTTGGACATCTCTTGATTCTGAAAAATTCTTGAAGTCAAGGTATCACAGCTAGAACATAATTCCAGACAATTTTTTCTAGGTCAGTGTCAAAAACAGTCTTTGTTGAGTTTTAAGGAAGCTTTTATTAAAATTTCAAGCACGTGGTTGAGATTTAAATGAAACATAAAGGAGTTACGGAACATGTAAAAGAGCTGGAGGGAATGACTGAATATTGCCATAGGTGTAAGAAGAAAACAAGAAACATTCTGTGTGGAAATAGGGGAGAGTTGACAAACTTGAGAGAAATCTGATCTAGAAAAAGTTGTTACATTTATATGGAAAAACTGTGATGCAATTTATATGCATTTTTTCCATTAACTACACTGCAAAGCAGCCACTATGGCCCCTGAGTTATTTCTTGCTCAGGTCAGACAGCATCCTTACAAGCGAGTTCTAGCCACCTTTTGGAAGTTAGAGCTGGGCAAGACTTTCAGAAAGTTCAAGTGTTACTGGCCTATTTGTGGGGATAAAATTATGTGTACAGCTGGATATGGTTGGTATGGAGGTTGGAGTAATTGTTTCAGTGCAGACTCAGACTAACAGTCATAGAATCACAGAATAATGTAATCATTAAGGTTGGAAAAGACCTCCAAGATCATCAGGTCCAACTGTTTACCTGACACCACAGTGTTCACTACAAAGCCATATTCCCAACTGCCACATCCACACATCATTTGAACAATTCTAGGGATGGATTCCTCCACTTCCCTGGACAGTCTGTTCCAGTGCTTGACAACCCTTTCAGTGAACAAATTTTTTCCCAAATCCAATCTAATCCTCCCCCTGTGCAACTTGAGGACATCTCTTGTCCTGTAACACATTGCCTGGGAGAAGAGGCCAACCCCCACCCAGCTACAATCTCCTTTCAGACAGTTTTAGAGGGTGATAAAGACCCCCGAACCTCCTTTCCCCAGCTTCCTCAGCCACTACTCCAGACGTTTCTTGTGCTCCAGACCTTTCAACAGCTTCATTGCCCTTCTCTGGACACACTCCAGCATCTCAATATTTTTCCTAGCCACAAATAAATTATTAGAAAAAATGTATCCTTAGAGTACTTTTTCTAACACATCATATCTCTGCTCTCGACTTAGAGTCAACATAAAGTTTCTGATTACTCTTCACCTTACTTGCTATTTGAACCTTCTCTACATCCACATTTTGACTTCTAGAGTGGATGTCTGTCTCTGAAAATGTAAAGTCTCTGCCTCAGTGTGATCCCTAGTTCTTTGCTTTTTAGCACTGGCAGAGAAGAAGCAAAGTCAAATAGAGCACTGTGTTCCTGAGGTACCCAAGAGACACTTCTCAAATTACTTTGCTGTATATGGACTTGAACAAGCTGTGTGCTAGGTATTCCTGTGATAAGGAATTGCCAGGGGGGACATGGAATTACTGCAGTGGTACCTTTTAATTTTTTTTTTTTTGAGGTGCTGAACGCCTACCACTACCAGAAAATTACAGCTAATGTGGGAAATTCACACTGCATAGCAGGAGAACAGGCTGTTGTTTAATTTGATAGATGGAGCTCTGAAGATTACATTTCTATTTATCAATTTCCCTGTTTGTAAACCTAAAATTTTTTTGTTTTATAAGTATAGTTTTCCTGGCTAGAAATGAAAGGTCATATGTCTTCCCTTTATTGCATTTAATAGCAGTTTGGGGATGCAGAGTTTAATGTGGATTAGCTCATGACAGCTGGCATTGCTAATGGCCCATCAGTGGTCCTGCAGTGGTTTACTGAATTCTAATTGTTTGTAGCTGAGATGCTCATTCATTATATCTCTGCAACTGCTCAGATGAGGATTACATTCTCTGTCACATGCATTTATCTCCTCTGATTACATGTAATTCTGTGTCTTTTTCCATGTATTCCAAAGCACTCAAATTTTGGGCATGATTTTCAGGGGGAGTAAGCACTGCTTGTTGGTTTCTGTTATAGTCCAGGCCTCAGTGGAGATGCGTTCTCCTAGAAAGAGTTTATTATTTCAGCAAGTTCTCACTTTTGGCTACTCCAAGAAAACCTCACAAAATAGCATGACAGCAGAGATTTAATTAATTTGCCAACTATAGAAATAGTGTCTGGAGCACAGCTTCACATATTTTGTGAGGGTCACGCAGAAAAACCCTCTAATTGTCCCTGACTAGACATGTATTCTTTGCAAGTGATTTTCCCTGTCTTCAATCAGGCAATTGATAAGTGCAACAATTTTACTGTCAGAAGAAAGAGAAATAAATATTCTTCCACAAGCTCTTTTAGTCATGAGGATGTCCAGGTCCCCTTTCAATTTTTCCAATATTTAGGAACATTTATTTGCTAATCAGTAAAGATGATCGACATTATAGGAAGACAAAAAGCTTTTGAAAACAGAAAAGACCAGAGCTTTAGTGCATGAGCACTAGAAAAACAGATAGGCTTAGTTTAAGTAGTATAAGTCCTAGACACTAGAAGAGTTACTTTTAATTTACACTGGTACAGATGAACAAGTTACCTTACCCTGGTACAAATCAACTTAGATTCTGCTTTTGTGAGGAAAATAAATGTTGGAAATGTTACTGTGGTTTTGGTGGTGGCTTTTCAGTCTCCAGTAAAGTGGACTCGTGATGTATGGACTCAGTACTTGATTGTCTTTTCCTCACTGTGCCTTGGATGGCAATCACTTAAAATGTAGTATTAACTAAAATTCAAAAACACAAGGCAACAACTTAGCCCCTTATGATACAGTTATTTTGAAATTACTTTCAAAAATGTGCACCCCTGTAGCCTAGCTTTTAATTTGTATATTTTCTTAAGCACATAATAGCATAGACATCCCACTGCAAGACTGGCACCATTCATAAGTTGAGGGAATGAAAATTCAGTTTGTTTTTATTAATTCATGCAGGAGCAACCCATGTCTGGTATGCACAACCTACATTCACCAGTTTGTATTTAAACACTGAAAAATAAATACAATCCTTCTTTATTGCAACAGTTGCTTTAAATTAAAATTGCAAAGAAATACAATATTAGGTAACACAAAGCTGCTTTCACGTCTCTTTAACAAAAAGTTTTATGAACATGCTGATGTATTTTGTAAACATAATAAATTTTATCTAGTGAATCAGTGGGAAAACATAGCCCCAAGGCTCACCTCTTTTGGTGTCTCTCTGAAATGATACTGCTAACTTTATTTGCTAAAACTGTCATAAAAGTAAGGAGGAAAAACCTTTTAGCAAATGCTTGCAGCATTTTAATACTAATGGCATGGCATTTGCTCAAATGAGAACATTTTGGTAAATGCTTACAGAGCAAAAGGCACTGCATTTTCTTTACACAAATTAAAGATAGAGCAGTAAAGGTCATATATAAAACTTTGCCAAATAACTCTCTGCATTGGTTTTACAGTTTGTTAAGAGGAGAGGCTCCAGTCTGCTTGTGACATGGAGAAAGAGTGCTGGTTTGACTGTATTTGTGAAAGTCTGAAGGACCAATGGAGCAAACCACAGAGTGAGAAGAGACAAATTATACAAAGACAATGATCTGGGCAAAGCTTCAAGGTCTAAGGTGACAAAGAACAACCCCAAAAGCTCACCACTGGCAATTTCAGGTTCCAGTGTTCATTGATTTCCCACTCTGGGCTTTGCCAGCTGTAATGTCACTGTCAGTCTAATGTTGAGGCTCTGGAAAAACAGAAGCCCATGTCGGGGATGTTCCCAAGGCTGTATTTGAAAAGACAAAGGAGGAGGAAAAGGCAATGAAAAACTATTGTAATTTCTCTTGTTAATGCACTGAAGTGCTCTCAGTTTTTTGTGATAAGGAAAACATTTTTTCTACTTCTGCAATGTGTTCCTGTGGTTCATAAAGGCAAGAGCTGGACCTGAGCTTCATAGGGAGTGACTTGGCAACCATCACAAAGTTATCCTCAAGCAAAACATAAGGTCAGACCTCCTGAGATGTTTCCAAGCTGGTTCCTGTCAGCATGTCTTCTGTATTACTTGGGTTGAGGTTAGAAAGCTCTTTACTACAAATATTTTAAAAACCTCATTATAAAGACTAGTCTAGATGTACAGTTATGTTAACTTTGTCTCCATTTTTCATCTGTAAGAAAGAAACACCTTTTTTACATGAGTACGTATTGAGAAAGAAAATATTTTAGGCATGGAATGTAGAAATGTAAAAGAAAATTAGAAAAATATTTTTTTTCCAGATTATGTTTTGTTAAATATTTTCTTCTTTCTTTTTTTTTTTTTTTGTGATAAAAGTGCTCAAAAATATTTCATTGTTTTAAGTGTTGGGATAAGGGGTTTTTTAATTTCTCTTGGAAACTGAGTTTGCTGCTAAGGGTTGCTTCTGCACTCAACAGGGAAGCCTTGAAGGGAGGTTTTGAATGCTGTTAGTTGAAGGCATTCTGAAATGCACATTAAATATGTTGAGGCTGAATAGCAAAACTAGTATTTATGTTGCTAGTTATGTTATATTTACCTTCTATTAAAAATTGCTGGCTTATACAAATTATACTATACTATATTACAAGCAGATCAATCTTGCAAAATAAAGTTCAAACACAAGACTTTCTCAGTTTGATTGTAATTTGAAAGAAATCCCCAGTCTTTTGCTTTGCCTTAAAGTAATTGCTAAGAGCACTATAAGATATAATTTGTCTTGTGTCAAAATCATCAGAAAATAACATGTTTTGTTCCTACAAATAGCCTGGTTGATAGATTGAATTTTATGTAGAGTGTCTTGGCATGACTGTTTTCTCCAGCTTGGACAATGCTCTTGCATACTGTAGTCTCCCTAAAGTGATTTAGACAGTTTCCTTTTTATCTCCAACTCATTTTTAATTAATATTTGATATCTGAATGAATATTTTTAATGAATCTTTCTTTAATTTTAGTGTGACTCTGATACCTGAATTGACAAACTATGGGATTGGAGGTACTTTTTCAGATTAGTAGAATAATAAATATAACCAAAATATGTACTGGCATACATTTATGTAAAATTACAAATGGTGTTGGAGAAGGAATTTCTTTCTATAATTATTTGAAAGAAAAAATTAACTAAGGTCCAAAAAAACTGTGTAGTCTGTTGGAAATTAGTTTAAAGAAATATTTTGGTGAATATTGAATAGAAAATACGCTATCAAGGAGCTTTGGTAGTTATGCACTATCTTTTTAAAGAGAAACAGTTGAAGGCTTCTCATTTGAAATAAATAAAGTTTAAGGTGACAGAAAAAAAAAAAATTACACTGTAGGGAGCAGTTTCAGCCTGGTAGAGAGACACAAAAAAATGGTCTAAGAAATGTTTTCCTTTCTCAGTTTCTATGCTCCTATGAAAATATTTCTCTAATATTAGAGTATCTATCTGTGTGAACCATAGTGGCAAAATGAGCTGTTCCCTTTCTTCTGTATAGGACATGGAAGGGGAATGGAGAACTGGATAATATAAAGGGACAAATGGCTAGACCAGTTATAGATATAAAAATAGCAGTCATATTTGGATCTGCATATGTTATATTGACAGGCAACACACACAAAAGAGACATTTTGGAATGTTACATGAGGAAGCAATCCTACTCTTAACCACTGAAGAACAATAATCTCAAAACTGCTGTGATAGTTCTTAGCCAAGCTCCCTCTTGCTATGAACACAAGCAGAGAGAAAATGTAATAAAATTATGAACAAAATCTGTGGTACAAAACAGGAGAAAAAAGGCTTAGTAGGATAAGAAAACTGTCTCTTACAGTTTTTTCAATTAAAATTCTTCCCAAAATACAGTGCAGAAAATGACTGGTTGTATGTGTTTTCAGAGAGGAGAAATCTGTGATAAATTAAAAGAGTTTACAGGCAGGACGTTTTGTCCGAGTCTATCTGAAACTATCCTCACCAGAACAGACATGTGTAGGAGCCATTAGAATGGCATTATCCTGTCTGTCAAATCTTTTTGAACATCTTGTTGCAAACCCCAAAAGGAATAGACTGACTGTCTCAACGCCATCATTTTCTCCTTTTCTGCAGAATACAAAAGTCACCAAATAGACGAGCACAACTGGTCCACTGACTCATCATCAACAGATTTGTGACTGCATGAGATGACATTTGGGGTAGTTAGAATCTGAAGGCCCAAGTCCTAGATCAAAGTAGTAGGTAAGAAAAAAACACTCTAAAATTTGCCTGTTAATGATTCCCTTCACACAGTGCTCTGAGGGAAAGCTAGAACAATATTATATTTGTAATGAGTATCTATCTATCTGCTGTCCCATGTGGAGCTCTGAGCAATCTGACCTAGGGAAAGGTGTCCCTGTCCATAGCATGAGGATTGGAACTAGATGATCTTTAAGATCCCTTCCAACACAAGCCATTCTATGATTCTATAATATTTTTGGAATTACCTGCATGCTGCTTATCTCTCAATTTCCGTTTGAATGGAGAGATAATAATAAATAAATAAAATAAAATAAAATAAAATAAAATAAAATAAAATAAAATAAAATAATATAAAATAAAATAAAATAATAAATAATGTGCTGGAAAAGCATCTTTCAATTAACATTTCAAAATACCTCAACATACATGAGTGAACAATCTGATTATGTGCTACAGGTAAAGAGACCAAGAAATAGAGAGGTAGTTTAAAAAATAAGGAATACTTACAGCTAAAAGTACCAGTGTATGGTTTTTTTTAAATTATTTATGTGTCTCATTCCACTGAATATGCAATTAAAATTCTGACTCAAAATATTGAGTAAATTGATGCATCCTACAATATATTTTGAGTCAGTGGCAAAAATGAGAAAAGGACACATCAAACTTGTTTAATCTTGCAGTAAGACCATGTCCTATCTAAAATGCAGTATAAAATACCCATTGGCTTCTGTTTTATCCACAAACTTATGGGAGTTTTAACAATTTATTCAGCTGAGCTGAGTCAGTTCATCCAGATTTTAAATAACAAGAAAGCATCTTTCAAAGAAGGTAGATGCCAGGGCTTACTAGTCAACTTGCGTAAAGGACCAACAGAGCTCTTTGATTCTAAATAAAGTGAGACCAATTTAGAAAAGCTTGAGGAATGGCTGGTCTCATCTGATCAATTTTATAAAGAGATTTCAGAATATCATTGAAAACCAGGAAAGAAGCCAATGGGGCAGAGTAGGAGAGAAAGGTCAAGAATAACTGTTGTGAATGCTGGGTAGCTGTCAGAAAAGAGGAAGGATGGAGACTCAAATTGGAACCACTACCTTTAAAATGGCATTTAATAATAAGTTTATGGATTGGCTGTTTAAACTTACATTTGGCTTCAACTTGTAACACATGCTGCTAGCCTGATTGCAATTTTTTTTTTTTGTGTTAAAAATATCTGATCTTAGGTTAATTTTAAAACCCAGATTAATGATTTCTGTCTTTAAAAAAATCCTCTGGAAAGAAAAAGAAATACATCACCTTAAAATGAAAAGCAGATTGTAGATATTTCTGTGAACAAATGTTCTTTATTTGCTGCTGTCATTGACCACATTGGGGTTCCAGAGAAGCAATTTGCCTTCTGAAAAACATCTACTGCATCTGGGTGTTGGTTGGCATATCAAAATCTCTCTGCCTGATGACTGCTGACATTGATCCTCTTTATCCCCTGACACAATGTTTAATTGTCTTTTCTGTGAGATTTCCACATCCTTATATTGCTACAAAAAGATAATAGTAATTGCTCTAATGTCAAGTCCAGAGATATTTAAAATCCACTTCTTAAAATCTAAATTTTTTTAGTTCATGCCTTTATGCACTGACTACTTACATGAAATGAAATAAAGCAAAGAATATTGAAAAATACATTAAATTAAAGATAAAGTAAAAAAAAGCTGTATCTGATTATCTTGTCCTTGGATGAAGCAGAGTGGAATAAGTAAAAATTCCCGAATACATTCATCCTATAGTGCAAGAATGATGAAGATGGAATAGGTTGTATTGTTACTATAGGAAATGATCTTTTATGGTTCAAGTCAGGATGGGTGGAACAGACTCTTAAGGTGAATGTGCAGAGTTCATCCAGAAGCTGTACACAGTGTAAGTTGTATCGTACTGTACCTTGTGTATAGCTATTAAATTGTACTCATCTTGTTCTGTAGGTGATTCTTATTATTCCAGTTGGGCTGTGGTGCTGTAGTAGACACAAGGGATGTGTCTTAAAATTATGGTTGCTCCAAAAAGTCTATTTTCTCTGTCTTGCTAATGCACCTATATACTGTTAATGTCACATTGTTAGGCTAATTTAGCTCCCCATTTTACCTTAGAGTAAAGCTAACTTTCTGGAGAACATATTTGGGCCAAAATTCAGAGTCCAAGAAAGTCACAAACTACTTGTTGACATGACAGATACCATCAGATGAGAAATCCTGATGATAAACAGAATAAAAAACTAATATCCATACTGAGTCATGTCTAAGACTGAAGGGTCTGGTGTTTACTTTTAGTGGCCATGAGCACATACTTAGGAAGATGAAGAAAGGAGCAAGTACTGCTCCTTTTCCTGCAATACATGGTACTACTTCTTAATAATTTTCTAACCATCAGTTATTTAATATCTGGGAATTCTTTATTCCATACTATTTTCTTAGTTAAGGAATCCCCAAATTATGTGTTTCCATGAAAAAAAGAAATCTTCCAATCAGCCTATACAGGCTTTAGCACAGTACAGCCTAATTGGCACATTAGCTCATCTAGTGTAGTCTAAAGAGAAAGAAAAGAATAGAGGAAGTGTAGCATGTTTCAACCACACATTTTTCCTTTCCACCACAGGTGTTTCTGTACTCTTTTAGTCTTATTTCTGGGTTATGAAATGAGTAGGCTGCAGAAGAGCTCTGAAAGTTTTTTGGTCTAACCTCCATACTAGATGAGTCCTAGTGCGTGGTGACAGAAATACAACCCATAAGTTAGCTCCAAAAATGACACAGAAGACTACTAGCACTGACTAAATATTTCTTAAGTGCTCTTTTCTCTCACTCTCTGTATTGCAATAGTTAGCTAGACACCTTATTTCACCTTAAATAATGAAAAGAAATAAAGCTGATATAAAGTGAAGGTTCTAGGTGGATTAGCTAGGCTATATCAAATGAGATCAACACAGTAGGTATTCAGTCTTGAATTTGCTTGTATCTTTTTACCATTTTTTATTAGTAAAATATACACCCTAAAAGAGCTTGTGATAGTTGTAAACTGAAACTGCTGTTTGCTACGTGATTAATTAATTAATCCTTACATGATTAGTTTTCTGAGGTTGCATTTGTAAACATAACTTGGGTGCCTGCTATGGAAAACTTGCTCAAGAGTTGCAGCTTCTCAGGCAGTATCTTGTTGAACAAGAAAGATGTCATTTAATGTAAATGCTCTGGATTGGAGTTTTATCATAGTGTGTGTCAATATACTGTCATATACCATATGGGATTATATACACCATGTATATCAACAGCAGAACTGAAAAGAAGTTGTAACCCATAATAGCAAAAATCCAGGTCAGACATTGCTTTTTTTTTTATATGATGCCTGGGAAATGTTCTTATACATATTTTCAGGAGAGAAATAACTATCTCTGTAGTGATTTAAAGACAAAAAAACATCCCCCTCCCCTCAGAAAATCACAAGTAACAGAACTGGAGAAAAAACTTCCTTCTAGATTTATGCAGTTAGACATAAAACATGAATCTTCTCATGACAGAGAAACATATGCAGAATTACACACAGACAAAGTTTAACAGAGCTCATTAATCAGATAGTTGAACATATTTTATTTAAAGCAAACACAAACTCTAATGAGTAGTGGAGGGAAACAATGAGATGCAACTTCCTAGCCAAAATTATTTTGCAGACAGAATTATTCTAACTTTCCTGATAGTGCTAATGTAATTACTATGAAATGACAATAAGTCTTCTGTAGATTTCTATATGTCAGTGTTTTAGTCAAGGTCTTAACTTAAAAAATGTGTAAATCTGTATGTTAATGGACTCAGTCCTTCATTTAAACTCCAAACAAAAGCTACAGCTACTTCACAGGAAATTATAATAATGATAAAATCATTTTACTCAGGGAAAAGAAGAAAACCTAAACCCCTCCTGTGGAGAATAAGAACCCAGAGGAATTCTATGAATAATTTAAAGATCAATTAGCACTGTGCTGTTAGGAAATTTCACTAATTCTTTACAGACAGAATGTTTTTTTCTGTGCAGACAGCAATAATTTCTATATTATTTATGAACGACAACAAATTATTCTAGCTTTTAAGACATGAAGTGATAGCATTAATCAGTTGCAGCTGTAAAACAAAGTTAAAGACTTGGCTGTTCAGGCCATTTTATACAGATTAATTTACTCAGAATAATAACGATACGCAGATTTAAGAAAGAAAATCTGTGAATGGATGTATCTATGCATATATGTGAAATCCAAGAATTATATTTTAATAATTGATACATTTCTGCCTAACAGATAAAAGAGTGCAAGGCAATAGTCTTGACCCAAGTAAATTTATCTCTGAAAACACATGCATATGTAATGTGGCAGACTGGAATTTCTCTGCCATTAAAATGCTGAATTGCTCTTCTGACGGATGCGTGAACACGACTTCTGTTTACCTGTACAGGTTGTACAAGCCTCATGTCGGGGAAGGAGGAATTTTTCTTGCAAAAACTGGTATGAATTAAATTCCTTTACTTCAAGAGTTTGGAACAATTATATACACTCAGAATCATCCAGTGGCTCTGCCAAGTAGTTAATTCCCATTTTCTTGAAGCAGAGCAATGTGGTTATCAAGGAGTCTACATGTGGTGTAATTTAATATCAGGATGTTCAGTTAACTACAGAGGGGTGGCCCTTGGAAGGCCTACCACTAAGAGTCAGGAAGCATACAAATTCAAAGCCATTTGCAAGCCAGGCTATGTGTGTTGAGTTGGAAGACGTTATTAGTACAGAGATGACATGTCTATGCTCGTAAGTGCAGCCTCTGGATTTAGCCCCAAGAGATGTTTAGTTGAGATCCTGTGGCCTGCCTGCAGGCTGCCTGGTGAAAGATCTCATTTCTCTCTAGCCATACCATGATTTCTGGCTTGCTGGGCACATGGAGCTGAGTGGTCTTGAGGACAGCCTCAGGTCTTCCCTTCGGCAGACTGTACACACTTGCACAGGGAGACTGGACAATTACGTTTTGAACATTTGTCTAAATTTTGGGGCCTGCAACTCATAATACCAACCCATACAGATAAAACCTATTTTGTGGGTGGGATACACGTTTCTTTTGCAAATATTAAGACTGGCATGTTATAAGGTGCATAATTAAGAGCTACATACACTAAACTGTTTGAAAAGTGAAGGAGTTTGTATTCAGCCATAAGTTTAAGAATAAAATGCTTTACAGCCCTGAAATACTTACACTGTAGCAGTACGAGGAATAGAGTTTCAGAGATTGATATATATGTTTTTAATAGTTTCATAAGAGAATTCCCTAGCAGAAATACAGAAAGACAGCGTGGAGACTGTGTAGTACTGTAGAAGGGTAGCTGCAAGTAGATAATCTATTCATGTGCCAAAAACTATGGTTAAATATTTTTTATGTCATATTTCCCTTTTGGATTAGGGGAATACCAGCCTGGTGAGATGGCTCCTTTTGTTCCCAGTCTATGACACTCAGGTGCATTTGTGACTTGACTGTCTTTTCTCTATTCTGCTCTGACAGATGGGTACCTAAATGCATAACCCTGCAGATCCCTCAGATCTTTTTCTGAAACTGTCTTCTAACTCGTTTTTCAGTCACAGTTATTTCAAAGTAGCACAGTTTTAGTAGCAATTCATAGAGATAAAATTCTTGTTTGGGTATAAAACACCATTTTATTTTCTAATGTGAAGGTGAAAGATTTTGTCACCTTCATTTTTGTCACTTTTAGGAGGTTTTCAATGTAATGTATCCATAGCCAAAGTATTTGTTAGCATTGTGGAAAAGAGTTTTAACCCCATGACCAATATTTTAAATGAAAAGTATTTAATTTGGAGTTCATGCTGTTCATTATCTCTCATGCTCATTAACTTTGATTTGTCACATTCTTTTACTGCAGGAGGTAAGTAGTTTGTAATTTCTCCTCCTGGAAAGTTTTTAGCACAAAAAATGCAACAACATTTTTGTTTCCTAAGAACAAAACAAAAGAGAAATTAAGTAATTTCCTATGCAAATAAAAATATATAGAAACATTTTGCAGATATGAAAATCACCTGCCAATATAACTACCAGGTAGGAAGTCTGTGAGGAATGACCAATATAGAATATACAGTATTTCAATACATTTATAGAATTAAAGTCTAATTGAAATACTTAAAATTGAAGTTGTAATGAGCAATTTTAAGCAATGTGTTCAGGATAAAATTTCAGATGTTGGCAAAGCTTTTTGAATTTGTGTTAGTTTCATGTTCCTGTAGATTTTTCTTCCTTTGAAATATGTAGGAAGAAATATGAATTGCAAGTGAATGTTCAGTAATAAAAATAGTTTGTCACCATAGTTCACCCCAAAGTGAACTTTACATTGTATTACAAGAAAAGGTCATTTTGTTGTTTGAAAAGATGAATAATTTATTCAAAGTATTAAAGGAAGATTAACTAAATGTAGGTCTTACTTTTTGTCTATTTCCTAGTTAGAAGTTGTTCTATTTTACCAAGAATAATAATATTACTTATTTTTTTACTGTTCACATCCCACGTACAGTTAACCTTTTTCTCAGCTATATGTTTAGTAGTCTTACCTAATTCTAAAACAATGAATTTACTCTTAAGAGTGCATGCATCTGAGTCATGTGGCCTCATATAAGTGTGTGTGTTTCAGAAGAAAAAAACTGAACCTGTATCTTACATTTCTGTAACAAGACTTAGTTCCTTGTATTCATATTTGAAGTGTTAAAATAACCAAGGGATGTTCAGAGTTTGATGCTTGATTCACAAGGATATTTCGTTTTATACCTCTATACAGACCACAGAATCAAGAACTTTAAAATTTTCCCTAAGAATATAAGTACATTTAAAAAAAAATAAAAATCAAAGCAGATGCAAGCTACATATCTACAATGAATAACCCAATAATGCAATTATGTAAGGTATTTTATGTACTAGCAAGGCGAATAAGCCAATGTAAGGTAACACCTGTCTACAAACAGCTGAGGCTGTATTTTCTTTCTCACATCTATAAGAAAACTATATAGTTTCAAAATCCAAAGGTTAGTGAAAAAAAAAATCAAATTTAGTAGTGGTTAATTTAGTAGTGTACTGAAATATCTATTTTATCTTGGATATTGGCAAAGGTGCTTTCCCGAAAGAGAAATTATATTTCTGAGGGAAAGAGGTGTTAATTGTCTACAATCCACAAACCTAAGACCTATACAGATATTTGCCAATCAGGAAATAACCATAACAGAAGTTACTTTTTCTGTAATTTGTTTGACAATCCCATGCTATTTACAAATATCTTTAACTTCTTCTCTTTACAAAGGAGTCACACACATGAGACATATGGTGAGGACATGTTGTTCTCTTTACACCTAGAAACTCTCTATGACTGCAAAAAAATAAAATTCTGTCTTCCAGTTATGTATTAAAATCCACTTTGAATAGAAATAGACCTATGTAATAAAGCCAAAATTATGATTATTAAACAGCATTTGCAGTGCTTTGGTCATGAAATTCATAAAAGGGAAACCACAATCTCTATGTTGTTATTAAAATACAGTATTTGAGAAGAGTCCCTTTGTTTTCTAGTTTTTAATGCTAAAAAAAAAAAGAAAAAGAGCTGGTTTATGCTATTTTTATTTTAATAACTTTAGTTTGAGCCTTTAAAATGTAATATATTTTAGACAAAGCAAATATCTCTTTAGGAAAATGTCCTTGTTATTTATGACAAAAATATTTTTAAAATAATTATATGTCTCTAAGCGTGGATACTGTTATGGCTTAAATCTTACTGCACATTCAATCCCAGTGTTTTACCTTCATGTGAACTTGTTAAAGCTTGAACTTATTTTAGTGATAATTTTTATTTTATTAATACCTTTTTTATCAGTAAAAAAATCTTAAAGCATTTTGTTGTGAAACATTACTGGAGTAGTTCAGAAGCTGCCAATACTAATGTAAAAGAATTTTTGTGTAGTATTGAATTCTACTACTCTGAGCAAAGGTCTGACTTGTATTATGAGAACAGACAACAGAAGCAAGAGCAATGTCTGTTTAAAGTGAATGTTAACATTGAAGATTCAAATCAATGACATGAGCAATTGCACATCTTATTGATAATTCAGGTAATGTCTTATTTTTTGGGAAAGCAACATATACGTCAAGGTGCATATGGGCAGTCTTGCACTTTTTACAGATCATATTTGAATGAATTTATTTGTCAGTTTTATTGTTCACAATTGCATTATATTTCATATATTTTTGCTTTCTGAAGCAGTTTATTACATCCTTGGTCAGCAGTTCTGAGCAGTACAAATGCTGTATAAATAAATTCAGAGTAATGACATCTAATGGAGGTTGTAGTCCTACTATAGAAAACCTTTGGTTTAGACACCATACTTGCTGTCTCAGAAGAACTAATTCTACCTCAATCTTTGTTATTAGATTTATTTAGATCATTAATATTATGTGATGAAAGTAAAAAAAAAAAAAGAATCATGTTTTGCTAATAATTTGCTTATTTGCTGTAAGTCCTTTTTGATTTTCCCCCAGTTTTTGACTACAGTGGGAGAAGATTTGGAATTTTTTGTGAAAATAACTTTTATGAATATTTTTGGCAACTTTTCGAGATACACTAAACCAGTTAGAACAGGGAAGATTTAAAACTGTAACTTGTACAGTTGTGGCTACTAATGTGACAAAACATCAAAGTGACAATCATTAAAAAAAACCAAAACAAAACCAAACATCTAAAGTCCCAAAATAAACAACTAATCAGGAGGATATAAGGTTTTTTAACATTTCCAGTTACCTGTTAATGCACTGTTCCAAGTTCTAACTAATAACAGTAAAAAGGTAGTGAGATGTGATCTTAACAGTACAGTTTTCCCTGCTATACCCTGCACCTGGCTGCAACTTCTTGTCACTTCGCAGCCTTGAATAGCTCCATGCTCTTCAGTGCTGATCCTGCACAAGCTGCAAGCAGCATCAATTTTAGCATAGATTGTGACAGAAACACCATTAAGTCCTTAGACTGTGATGGGCAGGCGTGCCTTGAATGAAATTTGTTCTGGAAAACTTAACAGCCACCTCATGGCTGATTAAGGAACAACAGCATCATCCATTTATTTGCTGAAAGATACCAGCACTGACAAAAATCCTTGAGGTGGGTTTAAATCAGGCATATCAGACTTCCATTAAGTAGATATACTATTTCCTGGAAAAAAATAAGACCACTGAACTACTAAACATGAAATATTGAGGAACGTCCTCTGACAGGAAAGCTCAAGGACAGTCAGTCAGAAAGCTCAGCAATCTGTTCTGTCTGAAACACCCTCTCACTGGACAAAATAATGGAATTATCAAAACTTTCTCCTTGGCTAAGGATCACACTATGCTGTGAAGAAAAAACTTAGGAATAGAATCATGTGCAATAAATTACAAAAATATGGTTCTGATCAGGGTGAGAGAACAGATTCCAAGTCAGACAGTGTCAAAGACAAGATTTGAACTAGGTGGACCTTCAGTCTGGTCCAGAACAGTGTCTTCTGCATTCTCATGAAAGCAAAAAATTCTTGTAGTTTGGGCTTTTGTAGAAAAAGAAGATGCAGAAGAATGTTGTTAGCCAGAGGAGTGCCCTCAGGAATCTGCTTCCACAAATGTGTGACCTTTTGCTCATTGCCTTCCACACAACACAGAGCTGCTGACTTTTGCACCTAGGGATTCCTCAGCAATTTTATAGGCTTGCCATAGAGATGACACACCATTTTCCTTCCCAGAGAGCAGGGAACTCTCTTCTCAGCGGTACAGTACTAAGAGACCTGAGCATTGGTAGGCATACAAATCCTTAGTCCTGTCTCCCCATCCAGAAATGTATTATTTCACCCCACACAGTCTTACAACAGCCTTACTTATACTGTTAGCCTGTAAATAATGGTACACCATATGCTTGCCTATCTTGCCTGGAATTTCCTGGGGTGTATTCATGTATTAATGGAGTGGTGGTTGTCTTTTATGAGAGAAAAAAGTAAGGAATAAAGTACACATAAATAATGTGTGTTTTCTTCAGACTCAATGCAAGAAGTGGCAGACTGCTTTCCAAGGATGCTGAGACAGTGAGTACTTTAAATGCCAAGCAGCAAAAGTTGTCGAGAACATCTCATACAGGTTGACTGGCTTTGAATTGTAATGTTTCATTTAATTTGTTTCATTACATAACTGCTTTAGGAACATCTCTTAATTTGAACCTATCTTGCATTTTATCACTCATTCTCTAATTTTTTCCATAGAAACTTTAGTCAAGGTGAGATGTTTGTGCTGGGGAAAATGATTAGAAGGTCAGCAAAGATATCAGTCTTTAAAAGCTATGTTCATTGTGTACTTTCTGAAATGGAATTACGTTTTCTTAATAAACTTTTCTAATTTTAACAGATATTTTTCTTCACAGAAAGTGAGATTCCTGACTCACAATGTCAGATTTTCTGAGCACAAACCTTAGGTTAATGGAAAAATCTAACGAACAACAGCATATTTCTTTAAAGTCAATAAATTGCCCATTAAATGTTCTATTTTTGATGGAAAAGTAATTGTTTGATGTTTCCTTGTCTTCCTAGGAAGACATACACTTCTGCTGCATTTTTAACTTCACAAAGGAGGAAAATATCTTCAAGTAACGTGGCAGGGTTGCAGCCCTTTATTGTTAATTCACTTTATGTTCAGGCAATATCTTTGACTCACCGTATTTCAAAATTGTCCTTAATATATATGAGGCCTAAACATCTCTTGCTGAAAGAGATAAAAATGTAAAGTCTGACACCATCCACTGTTGGAAATGCGGCACTAAAATAAACAGGTCTTAGATTTAAGTCTGGTGTTGCCAAGTCTATTGTAAACTTCATGATTTAACAACCTAAAAAAGCATTGTAAACTAAGAGCTAAACATTAATTTCTTCTTATTTATCTTCAGTCCTCTATCTTTTTTGATCTATAGATTCACATTTTTAACATTTAACTATGAGTATGTAGGGGTTTTTTCCGTTAAGACAACATCACTCCAGAAATTGTGGCTTTTGAAATGCTGTATATCCCATCAGCCCAAACGGTATGAGCTGAGAGCAACTGATGTAACAATTGCCATTTACTAGTCCAGATCTAACAATATACAGTCACCTTAAAAGTTAGGTTACAATTTTAGTAAACTAGTTTATTATTACAATGTTTCTCTTAACAATCTTCTGTGAATTTCTGAAACATTCATTTACAATTCTATCCAAGATAATGGTCATTTTAATGACAGGAATCCTTGATAACTTCCCATGTGGATGATGAAAAGAAAAATTCAAGAAAAAGGTCGAAAACTTCTGATAAAGCAAATTTCATCTGGAAATGCTAAAAATCTGGAATTAATTGAGGAAAATAATAAAATATTTTGATATTTTTTCTCACTTTAAGGAAAAATATTTGAGAATATAAAGCATTTTTCCTGTTTCAAAATTTATGAATTCATTACAGTAACACGGACACTAGCAAATTAGATATTCAGATACTTCAGTGTATCTTAATGTCTAAATACAAATATTTGTGTGGGAGTTTGGTGTTCAATACCTTACAGAAGCTAGTGGAGACCTAGGAGCTGGTTCAATTGCCCATTGAGAGTGTTTTGAGATCCCTATGGGAGTCCTGCCTGGCCTGCAGCTTTTTCTGTAGGGCATCACTCCTGTGTCGTCTCTCAACTGCCTTGTGAGTATGGTTTAGATACCTAAGACATTTAAAGTTACACCATATTCTTATATGTTAGCATTTGCTCATTATTTAGCTGTTGTACCATTACTGAGCACATGAGGGGAAAAAAAGCTTTGGTGCCAGATGCTTGATGAACTTTTCTCTTTTTTTCCCTCTGTTTCTTCTATTTCAGTAGCATCCTTCTATCTCTCTGGCTCCTCATGCAGTTCAAAAATCTAATGTCTCACAGTAGAACTTAACATGCACCTGGTAAAAGTACCTAAATGTGAAATGCTAGTAGTTTCCAACTGTATTTTAATCTTCCAACACCATTTAGTCAACTGAATGAATAAATAGATGCTATTCAGGTACAAAAGTGAGTCTTGATTTGTAGAGAGGCCATATATTTGAGCCTGGAGAAGAGAATTTACAAATAACTCCTTGTCTCTATTTTCTATCAAGATTCATAGAGCAGGGAATTAACTCCAAAATTATGAAAAAATAAACAATAAGAAATGCTTCTTTTATGCCACTGATTAATGAATACAGAAAATTTGTATCAGATGCTTTAGTGCTCATCTTCACTGTATGTGAGAAATGTAAGAAATACACTCCAGCATTTGCTTTTCTTTCTTTGGTGCTATTCAGCTCTCCCTAAATGTGGACAAATTTTCCATCTGACTCTATATGGAAATGTATACACCTTACATGCTGGGTAAGAGAGAATGACAAAGCAGCAGTGAAAAGACTCTACCAAAGACAGTTGTCATCAAACTATATCCCTGTAGAACATTGCTGAGAATTTCAAAGCTGTCATATTGCTTATCACGGTATGAAAGCGTGGCTTGCCTGTCATCTTGGAAAAGCTGAATCAGAGTAAAGAGAGCAAGGACAAGAGCATATGAATAGATAAGGAAAACATTTCTCATACAGTTTCCTGTGGTTTTCTTTTGTCATAATCACGTTGCTTGCAGGTGCTTTAAAGAAAAAAAAAATCTTGCCAATAGGTGATTTTCTAGACTAAATGTCTATTCTCTTCCTGGAAGCATGTTATCAGCAATACTTTCAATAGTTTCATTCTCCTCTGGATAACTCTTGTCCATGCCCTGCCTGTATCACATACAAGGACATTTCTAGTTTGGTTTTTTTTTTTCATTAATTAATATTCTTTGTTTTTCCATAATTTGTGAAGTTTAGAATCATAATGGCTGGTTTTAGTCCTCTTTTTCCTTTTGAAATAAGCAAAACAGGAGGTATATTTTGAATATCAGCATTTTACCTAGTGTTCCTGCTAAGACACTCTGCTTCATCCCTATGCTACCAAGTGACCACCTCTTCAGAGACACAAGTTGGTGCCTCTGTAGGAAGGTCTGCAATGGCTGAAACTACAATTTCTATTAAGTGATGTCCCAGAAACAGTATCTACACATGAGCAGTACTCATGATGGTGAGTACACAGCATTGCTCTGTTTCCTTTTAACAGGGATTATGTCTTGGTTTAGAGAACAAAATTTGGACTTTTAATGGATAAAGGCTCTTTTTTATGTTATATAATCATCTAAATCTTCATTCTCAAAGAATGTTTGTACTTTTTTTTTGCGAAGATCAAGCCAATAAACAGATTAAATTAGAACTCCTTCCAATGAGCTCTTGGTTGATTTGTGATTAGCGTGTGTCGCACTTCAGTTATGTCAGTTCAAACCTTTTACTCTAATTAGGAGAAGATAATAAGATACGACTTTTTTAATACCGTGTGTTTTCCGTTTCTTGCAATGAGGCACATTTGACGCTGAGCATGACAATGAAAAAGCATCTGGTATTAAAGTAATATAAAAATAAAATAAACAATTTATAAAAAGCAGTCTTACATAATCAAAATAATTCTGCAAATTAAATAATATAATATTTTAGCTAATGTATCATACTCTAATATAATATGACATGCCAGTAGTGCTAATGCTTAATATGAAATGACGTGATGTCTAATACAGAAGAAAAACAAGTTTTAGAATGTTGGAATTTCCTGTGCAACAGAAAATGTGACTGCTGTCTGGCTCTAGAGACAGAAGAATGGTGAGAGTGTGAAGAAAAACTGAAAAATAGAAGGAGGGGAACGGTTGAAGAAAAAGACAAGATGGTGTGGCTCATACTTTGGGATTAGTGAGATTCATCTCCACCAGAAATTTATAACCTTTGGTAACATCTTCCTGTGTTGACTTCTCCCCTGCACTGAGCACACGCTGGAGCTAACCGTGCCAGCCTGGGGCTGTAAGAGGCAGGAGCAAGGAGCATGAACTGGCTCAGGACTATATTGTGCCTGCACAGTGCAAATGGCCCAGTGGCTAAAAAACATTAGAACCTTCCCTGAGACAAATACTTCTGTGCTCATTATCATAACCCACCGAGGGCTCAAATTAGCGGCTGTGTAAATGTGGTCAAACAAACAAACAATAAAAAAGGGAATTATTCTAATTTCTCTCAGACAACTGTCTTTACTGATATGGTTGAAAAACAGATTAAAAATGCTTATTGGAAGACCCAGGAGTGGCAAGATAAATTTGGATAATCAGTTTTCAAATTCATCTCTAGAAATGTGCATATTAATGATGCACAACATAAGGGAAATTCTAGTTTAAAGTAAAGGGGACATGCTGCTTAACATTCTGATCTATGAAAAGAGAGATCCATGGACAGGTATGCTTTTCATGTGTTTGTTCATTTGAACATTTCCCTACACAGTGATGTTTCATCTGTTGAAATAAGATGTTCAAGGTCTGTACTGTTGATAATCTCAATTTAAAAATGAGGAATTCACATTTACTGCCTGAATTATCAGTTAGTCTTGGTACATAATTTGTTTCAATTCACTTTTATTATATTTAGATTCCCTGCCATTTCTACAACATATAACTCAAGGACTTTTATGTCACCTCTAGGAAATCAAAATTAAAATTGATTCTTCTTTTTGTTTTTTTTTCTTTTTTTTTATACCATGAGTATTTCTTCCAGCATCTTCAATTTTAGTCTGCTCCATTGGCATATAATTTAAGAGCAGGCAGTGGAGCACTTTGTTCTGGTAGATCAGGAACATTTTTAATAATATTGCATTTTCCAGCAGACTGGCTGGCTGCTGTTTTGGAATTCTGAAGAGTCTAGGGAAAATTTGAGAATTATAAAGATATTTATTATTAGGCTGAGTTTAAGAGATATCCTAGGTCCATTGGGATGAAGCTGCCATTCTGTGTCTCAAATAAATAAGAAAGTTTTCCCTTTAAACTGATATATATATATATATATATATATGTATTCACAAGTCTCTTTGGGTTGTGGGTAAATGAGTTGTCAAAAAATTCAACTTTAAAAAAACGCCATTTATTTAACAAATATTTAACCATGTTATCAACAGATAAAAGGGAAAGACAGAAGACCATGATTTCTGGATATTAAAGATTTTTTCTTCTCTTACCAACAATATCTGTTTGCACCCAGTAGCAAGGTCTGGTGTAAGCAGCTGATGTTCCTTTGAAGGAAATGGACTCATATAAAGTTGAATTTCACTCAATTGTATCTTTTTTGATTGGATTTTTGAACTTAATTAAAACACATCTGATTAGTTCCTTAATTATGCTTGTCATATTTCAAACAAAGAAGTAAGAGCATCATTTCAGATATTCTCTTTTGAAATGCAGTTCTTAGAATCTAAAAAAGTATCAAGATTAAAATAACTTCTTTTATTCACAGAATTGTGGATTGTGAATAGAATCTTGGTGGAAATATTTTAACAATATATTTATATTAGTATTATAAACTATTAAGTGCCTAATTTGTAAAGCGGTGCTTGTTCATCTATTATTAAGCTTTGCAGATTTTTGTTATGGCATCAGGAACAAAGTGATTAATGATAATAACAACAAGAATTATATAACAACAACAGTACTGTGAAAAATAATATAAAGACTATAATTTTAGGACATATACATTTGTCATGCAGTGAAGCTTGCTCGTATAGTGACCATTAAATATTTCTAATTTACCAGTGTTCATTGTAACTAGTTTGGCTCGAAGAGGCAGGAAATCTCTGCTTCAGAGAATGGAAACTTATATATATTGTTGACATTATTTAATGACTTATTTTCTGCATAGGACTTCATTTACTGGAAGATATGGGCAGTATTACAAATTATAATGCCCTTAGAGTGTAATTCAGAGGAAGATAATTCCCTACTTTTGTGTTTCATCCAATTGGTCCTCTCTATTTTTCCAAGGAGGTGGAGATTTACAACACATTTAGGCTTCAGAATCATTATTACCTGTCTCTGCCTAACATTTGACTAAGTCCTTGAATGCTTATTATTATAATGAAGTCCTCCTTAATGAATTCTAATTTTTTTCTGATTTTGTTACAGTTCAGATTCAAGTTGCATGCTAATTTTCTTCAGCTTTCTTAGGAATCTATTATAATCAAAATTTTTTTCAAAAAATGAATAATTTGAATTTTGTAACTGGCATTCTCCAGTCAAAATTTTTTAGAAGGAAGAAATTGATGACTGTTTCTTTTGTTTATTTTTATTTATACCTGGAATTGTCTTAAGAGTTTCTTAAAAAAAAAGCTTAAAGTACATTCAATTATAAATTCTTTAGAGCAGAGGATGTAAGGTTATGTGCTTAATAATATGACAAATATTCCAAGTAATGGATAGCATGGTTTATTTTGTCTCATATTTCTTCAGATTATTTCAGTTAATCTCAGATGTGTGGAAAATAAATCTTCTTCTTGTGATTCTCTTACTCCTACTCTGTGTATTCTTTTTAAATAACATCTAATTCTGCATTCAAAGTGGTAACTTTTATTGCCTACAGGCACAGATTTTCAAAATCTGTATTGGCTGAATTTTAGTAAGACAGAATGTTTCCCTTTCACTATGAAAATTGGACATTTTGTTCTATATCACTGTAGTTTTCTTACCTGCTTTTCCTAATTCTCTTCTCAAGAGCTTTCATTTTGGTATAATTTCAGAAATTTGGGGGGTGATTCCTTATGATTCCATAGAATTTTATGAAAATAATTCCTTTTAAATTTCTATAGGTTTTATTCCCAGTAGTAGTACATGAAATTACATTGTAGTGCAGTGCCGTAGCTATTAATGGCAACCTCTTCATGGACAGCTTCTACAGCTGAGTCACTCCCATGGTGGATGCTTTTTTACTGTTTCAAGTTTCTGCAGTGCTCTGTTAGGTTTATTTTCTTCTGATATAGGCCTGCAATGTCAGTATTGCCAAGAAATTCTGTGGAAATAAAATACATTCAACATTCTATTTCGCTCATATACATCTGTCTTCACATTTTTGTACATAATGCTATACTGGATATAAATCCAGTTATAAAAATCTTCGGTATGATATTGTGAGTTGTAAATTATAAAAATAATTTCTAAGGGAAAGTGTTACATTAAGAGCATTCTTTATTAAGATTTAAGAGGTTTAACAAAAATTAGATAGAAGAGCTGTTAAACTGATAAGTTTTCAGTTAGCATATTATGAGGGGAAAAACATAGTTGAAAAAGAAGTTTTTAAAATAAAAGTAGTAGCTCAACACGTAAATTGTTCACCTTCATAGACATATCTGTGAAAGAATCTTCCCAAACCTGCTGTGATGTTTCTCCCTCAAAAAAAAATGGCTATTAAACTCTGGAGAGAATTGTACACCGAAATGATCCATAGAGACTTCATGTGAAGGAGAGGCAGAAGCATTCAGTAGCTCAGGGATGTTCAGAATGACTTAAATCTCCATAAGATTTGTGTCTTCCCTGTGAAGAAAATCAGGTTATTCTAGACATCAAAATGCATTTCAAAAGTCCTGAGAAGAGCACTGTGTAAAGTGTTGTCCGTAACTAGGAAGTTATAGATAGAAGGATTTTGGTGGAATTTAAGTTGCCAAAATATGTCAAAAAAGAAAAACAGTGATTGTACTACTGAAAAAACAAGCTAAAATATATTTATATTCCAATACTGGTCAGTCAAGAAAGCACCTAGTTCTAAGTCTTATCTCCCCTTATCAATATTTATTAGCATTAAAAGTTTTACTAATTGAAATGTTTGTGAATCAGGAAGCATTGCTTTCACAGAACAGAAAATGACTACATTACAGTAAAAGTCTGTGATTTCAAATTTAAATATGGATTTTGTAGCCGCTGTAGTTTAAACTGGTCTGAACAAACACTGTGAGCCCTTTGATTTGGGCAGCTGATTTCCTCAGGAACCTACACTGTATGCTCACGCTGTGTTTGAGGGCACCACCTCTGCATGCTGCTTTCTGCTTGCTGTGATTTTTTTTAGATATGGAGGACTAGATGGACTGATTAATGTTAGAGAGAAAGCTGCCCTCCATTCTATGTGAAAATTGCTGTTTTCTAAGTTGTGATACAAATGTTTGTAATTGACTTGTAATAAGTTGTTTCTAAAGGAGAGAAGCTCTGGTCGTTTGAAGCTATGGTTCTCGCTTCATCTCTCTCTGTATCTAAACAGTTCTACTGTGCTTTTTTTCTCCCTCAAAGACTGATAATATTTCCTTTGGTCCAAATATTGGGGACTTTGGGACCCTTGGGATGGGTTTAAATACTTTAAAAATAGGGTTCATTCACTTTGTATGATTTTGGAAATCCAGTCGGGTTTATTTGATCTCTTTACTTACCTGTTTAATTGCGGTGTAATAAAAGTAAAAAAGAGAAAATAAAAGAGAGAAAAAAGTCATCTGCAAACACAATTTTATTTTCTCAAGCATCTATCTTACATTTTAAAGAATTAAAATGGAAGAGGCATAAAATCCTTCAGCGTTGCTTCAGGTAATAACAAATCTGTATTCTGATACCTAGCAATTGGTAATCACCAGTAATTATTTTCATTACACCAAAATCTGTGTAGATGGCATGTGCAGTTGAAATTCAGCAGGAAAGCTGACAGGGAAAGTGAGTAAAAATGCAATGACTTTTAGACTGTGCCTATGAAAATCATTTTGGATAGATATATATATGTCAGAAAGTGAAAGAGGCAGTACTTTTGCAGAAGAAGAAAACACAAAATTGGATAGAGACTTAATAATGTGAGAACATCCACAGAAGAGGGAAAGGGGATGAGAAGGAGATGACAAAAACCAATAATTGGAGAAGAAATATTGAAACTATAGTGGGAAATTAAGTCAGATATAAGACAGGAAAAGATGAAAGAAAGAGGAAGAAAATGTGGTTTACCTGAGCTCTTCCATACAGAGGATTCTCAGTAAGGGCTCCCCACACTCAGGACCCAATGCCAGTGAGGCAATGGGTACTGCAGACCCAGCATTCTTTGTTCTTTACACTCATCACTCTCCAGACAAAAGTCATCTGCAAGTCTCATCTGCATTTGTGGCAGCCTGCTTCCTTGTCTACCCTGCAGTATTCTCATGGACACAAAGACCACAAACTATTTGATCATCCCCACTTTCTTCATGATCAGTGGGAGATCTGTTTTGTCTCCAAGCAGTTATTGTCCTCATTCCATAGGATTCTTCTTGATACTTTAGCTTTAAATTGCCTAAGCCATGACAATGATTAGTCATTGTCAGCAAGGAGGTGGAGGTGGTTGGACTGGAAAATGTGTCTATGTGATATGATTCATGTTCACCTTCAGAAATGGTTTTCTTTCTGTTGGACTGTGTTCCTGATTCTTTTTATTTCTTTTGCTATCTTCATGGCAAATGTTACAGGCAACAGGAATCCCAAAGGAAGATTGTTTCCCTTTTATATTGTAATATGTTTTCCTGTTTGGAAACATCACCAACTGTGTGGAGAGCAGGATGTTTGTCTTTCTCTGTCAGCTTCCATCAGTGCAAGACTCTTAAACTTATATATCTTTCTCTCTGGACTTGGGTGCCCATCTCACACACAGAGAGGTGTTCTTAGGGTCCACTTAGCAAGTGTCACAGAAGTTTGTTCCTCACACTGTAGATTGTAATGCTGAAGCAGGATATGAGCAAATACTGTCCAGAAGATCTCCAGTACTGACAAAAGCACATTGATAAATATAGTAAACTTGTTTAATTTATTAAAAGCCAAAATTAAATATATATCAGGGTTATCAAGAATAATAAATACTGAGTTAATATATATTAATATAAAGTTCAGAAATACAGTGATAAATAGTCTCCACACATCAACAACCAGCTGATCTTAGCCATTCTAACAAATAAAATTTATGTGTTTCAGTAATTCACAGAAGTCACCTAGACTGCCTTAGACAACATATATTTTTTATAGCTTTAATGGAAGTAAGTGTGATAAGCAAAGGACCTTCTATCATTGTCATGATGAATATAGAGCAGTGACAAAGTGTAGACGTGCTCTTAATCAACTGCTTGATGCTTTTGACACATTTCAATTTGTGCTCAGTGAGTTTGACAGTTGAGATCTAGCCAAGTGTTCCCCAAAGTAAGGTATATTTCTGCTTTTTCATACAACAGCTTTTTGTATTTGGTGCTTGTATTACTGTGGGAGAGATTCCAGCACAGAGTTTCAGGATCCTTTGGTCCTATGTGTTAGAAGCAAGAAGAATAAAAAGGTTGAATGATTTGCCAACAGAAATAGCAATAGAAAGGGTCCATTTCATTGGATTTTATTCACAAGCAAAAAACAGTGCATTTTTTTCTGTCATTCTTGCTTTTCTAGCATCCAAGCCTTTTGAAGATGAAATAAATACACTACTAAGTCCATTAATAGCCTATATTATTTGCCTTTTTTTCAGAATAAACATCTAAATAAACATAATTTGAAGATTACACAAGCTTTTTGAAGGCTGGTTCATGGTTATAAATTGTCTTGTAATATAATCTTGATAATTATATATATAATATATATATATAATATATAATAATTGATAAATCATGGTTTGACTGTGAGTTGGTCAGCCATTCTTGGCCAGATGGAAGTCCTTTTGAAGGCAGTGAGCTTTTGGATGCATTCAAATACTCCAACGTACAATTTGGCTGCCAGAGACTTTTGACTGAGAAATTTTTGTGCCACACATCTTGTTCCTGGGTTTCTGTTGTTATGAAATAGATAATATAGATCTTGACATATTGCAAAATCACTAAAAAGAGCAAAAACAAAGCAATTTGAGTAATTATCTGTCCCTATTCACAGTTCTATGCCTAAGGGTCAGCTGAAGCTTTTCCTGACACACAGTTAACGCCCCAAAACATAAAATTAGGATTTTGCTGTGTTGCTGAGAACACCAAAAGGGGAAGTTAATCTCACTCATAAAGTGATGATAAGAAATATAATCCCACTAGAGAGGAGTTAAAAAGAGGTTAAGGTAGGGTCTTAGAAGTGGTAAGAAAAAGAATATGTATAAGAAGCACATTTATTTGATTATCCTATAAAAAAGGTAGAAATAAAGGCGTGTTCAAGTAAAATTAGTGACGTAACACTATCATGAAAGCAGAAGAGAGAAATCAGGTTTAGGTTCCTAGTCTTTTTGAAAATTAGAAGGGACTAACAAAAGAGCTCATTAAGAAGTAATAAGCAAGTCAATAGGGATGACAATGGCTAAAACGCTGAGAAGAAAATCACAGGACTCTATGAACAAGAATGTTTTTCTTTGTTGATTTCAGCATAATTGTAGTATAAAACTAGATTCATATAGTGCAGCATCAGCTAAATTACCTCAAAACCAAAAGCAGTTAACTGTGTTCCACCAAAGACTAAGAGGTATGCACAAGTGAAGAGATTCTGGAATTATTCTGTAGGGTTGAAATAGGCCTTCAAACATTTGAAAACCTTGGTGTTTACTTCGCGTTATCTAACTTGCCCTATTTTTCTGTCATTAATTTATTTGACATTATGTTTCATTCTATTCACTTCCTTTATCTTATTATGAATGAATGAAAGACTAATGGAACCTAAAACACCAAGTTTTTTGATATGGGAACAAATTACAGTAATTTTTACTAGTAACAAGCAATTCCTTCCACAAGTGTGTATCCCAGCATCACCAGGGACAGAATATCTTCTCTATTTTACACTAGGTAGCTAAGTAAATTGCTCAAAGTCCTCTGTAAAGACGAAGAAGACATCCTATTGAGTCTTTAGGAGGCTTATGAAAATTCTATGCACAAATAACCTGGATGCCAGTTTGATTCTGGCCTGTAATTTCCTATGCTTTACTTTAACTATTACAGATCCCATCACAGGATTAACTCAATCTGTGTTTACATGTGCGATAGCAAAAAGATTAATAACAGAGGACTCTCTTGTTGCTTATCAGCCTTTCCAGAGTGCAGACAGAAAAAAAAAACCCTCTTATAACCCTAAATTAATACCTCAAGTATCCAAAACATAGATAGCAACCTTAATACTGCACATTTATCTGATTAAAATAACTCAGAAAAAAGATTAAAATAAGTGATTTGTATTACATGTAGACAGTCCTATACCTTACATTTTACTATAGAGTAAAAGTAACTTTGAGAGTCTTAGTGTTGGTATTTTCATTTCAATACAATTTCTCTATGTCTATTCATTTAAGGTCAATCCATCTCTGACGGCCTATTTAAAAAAAAAAAAAAAGGAGCAGTGAGGTCTAACTGAAAAAGTAATGGCTCAGGGGCTTTTTTCTGAATCCATACTCCAAGATGAATTTAAATCACACAGCAGGACTCATTTAGAAGTAAAGGTTTTGAGTCAGGAAGATCAGAACAAGGGTTTTCTGATTTATTTTTAGTTCAGCATTTGTAGGGCTTAATTTTTAGACATTTCTGAAGAAAGTGAAGTGCCTGTTTCTGTACTCAAGTCATTATGGCTGGTAACTGTAGCACTGCACATAGCAAGATGTAACTTGAATTTTCCATTATTAGGAGAAAAAAACCCAAAAAGATATGGCCAAAGTTTGAACCACAGTATGTATTGTAAAATATCTCCCACACACTAAATTTGCTCCTGAAAATCAATGATATTTCATTTTAGAACAGTAATGGGGAAAAGAAATTGTTTTTCCATGCTCAGTCGTTATTTTAAATAACTAATTCAGTTACTACACTTCAGAGTGGAAATTTAAATCTGGTTTATGAATGATTGTATGCAAAAAACTTTAAATGTGGCTAAGTTGAAAGACTGTAAATCTCATATTGCTCAAAATTGAACAAGCCTCTCAATCTCATATTGCTCAAAATTGAACATACTGAGTACAGAATTCATCCTTCTGCATCTTCACTCGACTGCCCCATTTACTCCTGCAGAGTTACTACTCCAGTCTCTCTAGTGGTTCATCCTGGGTGGATGACTGGTGCCCACTGAAGGTACTCCATTCCTCTTCTCCTCAGCTGGGCAGGGGAGAGGAAGTATAACAAAAGGCCAAGATGTATATCAAGTATAACAAATGGGCCAAGAGAAGGACAGGGAGAGATCACTCACCATTTGCCGTCATGGACAAAACAGATTGACTTGGGGAAAATTAATTCATTTATCACCAATCAAATCAGAGTAGCATAATGAGAAATAAAACCAAACCTTAAAAACCTTCCCCACAAAAACACCATCTCCCTTCTTCCTGGGTTTAACTTTACTTTCCATTTTCTCTTGGTCATCCCCATCAGCGTCACAGGAGGACAGGGAATGGGGGCTGCAGTCAGTTCATCACGTGCTGTCTCTGCCACTCCTTCCTCCGCAGTGGGAAGGCTCCTCACACTCTGTCCCTACAGACTGGGGTTCCTACCATGGGAGAGAGTGCTCCATGAACATCTCCAGGATGAGTCCCTCCCACAGGCTGCAGTTCTTCATGAACTGCTCCAACATGGGTCCCTTCCACAGGGTGCAGTCTCTCAGGAACAGGCTGCTTCAGTGTGAGCCCTCCACAGGGTCACAAATCCTGCCAGTAAACCTGCTCCATGTGTACTCCTTTCCATGTGTCCACAGGTCCTACAAGAAGCCTGTTCAGCATGGGCTTCCTATGGGGTCACAGTCTCCTTTCACCTGCTCTGGCGTGGGGTCCTCCATGGGCTGCAGGTGGATCTCTACTCCACCAGGGACCTCCAGGGGCTGCAGGGGAATCTTAGTTACAGAACTTTGGAGTACTTCCTCCCCCTCCTCCTTCCCTGGCTTTGGTGTCTGCAGAGCTGTTTCTGTCACATATTCCAAGTCCTCTCTCCAGGTGTGATTGCACAGGATTTTTTCCCCTTCTTAAATCTGTCATCCCAGTGGTGCTACTGCTGTTGCTGATGGGCTTGGCCTTGGCCAGTGGCTGCTCTGTCTTGGAGCTGGCATTGCCCCTGTTGGACATGGGAGAAGCTTCTCGAAGCTTCTTGCAGAGTGACTCCCACAGCCACCTGCTACCAAAATCTTGCCACGAAAAACCAATACACAGGCCTTGGGCAAGAGAGAAACACAAAACAAAATCCTGGTCAAAGCAAGGATGACTGGATTTTCAGAAAGCTTATCAGAGGTTTTTATAAGACTTTTTCTTTCAACATTTTTTCCTGTTTTCCACCGAAATCTCCTCCCATCACCTCTTTCTAATTCCATCAGACCCACTTCCCTTCAACAGTTCTTCCTAAATTCCTATTTCTTTCTCAGTAGTTTCGTTAGTCCTTGGATATTGTCATCCACAGCATTTACTTCTATTAACTAACAGTTTGCTGGTATCACTGTGCCTACTCTGTGCTAAAAAAATAGCTAAACAAATATTTAAGACTTTATTGTCTAGTTAAACTGAAATCTTTTGGGGAAAGAGACTCTTACATTGCCACGTATATAAAAAAGAGGATGAAAAATTACAGTGAAAGGGAAACAGAGGTGGTAGAGAAATAATGGCAATTCTGAGAATGCCAAAACAAGCATTTATTATACTGTCTTATGTGCCTTTTTGGGTACTCCTTATCGATTTTGTGTGGTTGCACATGTCCCTATAGACATGCATTTTCTTTTTTTTTTGGCTGCATAAAGAGAAGTTGGTTTAGTAACATTTTCTCAGAAAGATACGTTAAAAATTAGCCATCTCTGTCCCTTCCATGAATTTCCCATTAAATACTCAAACATTTAGATCCTTTACAGTATTGTTACACTTTTAGCTCTACAGAACAAACAGGCCTTTGTTAATCTGTATAAACCTGTAGCAACTGATGACCTGTACCAGGTCTTTAAGCTCTATATTAACAGACATTTTCAAAACATATAATGAAAATACAATAGAGTACAATAGAATATGCACAAACTTACACACGTACTACAATTGACCTAATTTTAGATAGCTGCCAATGCTATTAATAGGGCTATCCATTTTAATGTAGCTACTAGTACTTAAGTTACTATTAAAATTAAAAAAAATTAATGGTATCTATGAAATTGACATATGATAAATCAAAACAGAACTATTAATTATTAGAATGCTACTTTTTAGAATAGTAAAAGTAGCAAAAGCACAACCCCACACTTAGTGTATCTTATGTGAAATACCATCATCTGGGTGAATTTGTCTATGAAATAACAAATTTGTTTTCAACTGTTTCAACAGATTTTATTTATTTCAGTTTACTATTTGTTTCCTGTAGGGTATTTCTTTTGTTGAAGTGACTAAACTAAAAGTGTGCTGCTTGCCAGGAGTTGTCTTTTTTTTTGGATTAGACATTCATGAAACATAGTGAGAAATACATTCTAAGTTTTCTTTAATCCTACTCTTTTCAATAAATTTCAAAGAAATTTATTAATTTTAATTGTTTTCAATATCACTTTTTAAAAGGAAAAAAAATATTCTGTATTTGGGTCTATCTGGAAAAAAAAAAAAAAGAAAATCTTTACCTAAGTAAAACGTTCTATGAATGTTTAATTTTAAGAGAGAAGATAATTTTCCTTTTAATTTTTTTTTAACAATAAACATTTCAATAAGAGCTGGTGCTGAAGCATATTAGAAAAGAGAATCTTCTGATGCTACTCTCTCAGTTTCATTTGTTACAGAAAATCAGCCCAGAGAGTCTTGTTCTCCACAATGTGAACTTTAAACATTTTATCCATTCTAATAACATAAAAAGAAATTAGGACCATAGGCAATAGCTCTCTACATTCTTGATGAGCTTCTGCTATTACACACTTGCTTCATAAATTATCTGTTGGCTCTAAGCCACATTCAGCCTCCACTTGATGCTCTGATCTCTAAATTGCCAGAGGATCTGCAATACAGGAGGATTCAGCAAGCTGTATTCTGTTATTATCCCAGCAGCTGAAGTCTGGCACAGCAGCATGACATTTGATTGGTAGATTGCCACCTAATAAATTAATGTAATAGATAATAGTATTTAATTGCTTGAGTCTCTCCTTTCTGTAACATCAGCTAACCTCAGTAGCTTATTGAGTAGCTTACATTTTTGCTGACACAGTCAGCAGTTCTGATGGCCTTTACAGTAGTAATATCACTTTTTTGGCCAAGTCTGGAGAAAGTCTTTGAGGGTTCTTCTAACTTTTGTATTCCTGGCTCAGCTACCTATATAGACATTGCACAGGCTCCATTTTCTACACATCCATTCCTTAGGTGGGAGAACTGTTCCTAATTAATCATCAATAGGAGAAGAAGAGAGAGAAACTCTTTTTGGATGACCATGATTTGGGAGCCCAGTAGTAGTCCTGCTCTTCCAAATCCCTGGAAAAAATGTGCTGGCATCAAAAGGCATCTCTTTTGACATAATTTATGACAGATTCTCCTGTAACTCCCCATTTTGATACTGCTGTGTAGACACTTCTTATTTCACACTCTAAAGGGAATTAATTATATTTTTGAGATTGGACTTTGTTACTTAGAAAGATGCTATTTTCTCCTTCTTCCCCACGCTATCATCTTGTGTCACACAAATGTCGACACATCTATATTTTGATTACTCCACCAGTAACATTAGAAAGAAGTTGCATATACTGTATGTAATCCTTCCTCACTGCTGTTGGGAGGCAATAGCTATGCAGGTGAGGCATAACAGGCATTGTAACTGCATCAGATTATCAGTAGCTGATCATGAAAATGTACCAGAAAAATTTGGAAGTGAAATAATGTTAGTTCGGGGGCGCTTGTACCACTTGTTACTGTCCCTTTTTTGCTTTTTTCCCGGCTCCGCCACCCGCTTTTTTCCGTTGGCGTTCTTAATGAGAGAGGGGACTTTCGTAATCATCCACGGTTTATTGCTTAAAATAACAAACAAGGCAACAGTCTCTGAGGCGTGAGATTTAGCTACAAGCCGCCATGATCAGGAATAGTCACAAGATTTAGAGTTACTAGACAATTTATAACCTTCTAATCCAATAGACACTTAAAACGAAACTTTGTTTTGACTTCCTGACCTATCACCTCTAGTAATTTCTGCTGCACTGCAGAGGATTCTTAACCAATAATTTGTCCTGTCACGTACACCTATATTTTTCTACTGTTACATTTAAAACCTTAACTTATTACTATAAAATTACATTACTATACTTAGAACTTTTTTTTAACTATAACACTTGATATATATTCTCACTTAACTACAGAAATTCAGGCTTGTAATCCTCTTGTTTTAAGGTCCATAAATCTCTGTTAATTAGGCTAGATCTAGTTTCTTCCAGGGCTGTAAATCAAACCCTCCATTCTCTGTGGAAGCCTTTGCTCCTGCGTTTCCCACAAAATAATAAAAAGGGATACAGGTGAGTAGAGGAAGAACTCTGACAAACAGAAAGGGAGTCAGATCTGTGGTTATGCACCTTCCCCAGGTCTGTCCATCGAGGGGAAAAGTAATTTTTTTTAAGAGGACAAGGATTTTTGGTAGCAATCCTATGGTTATCATATTGGTTATATCTACTAGAGATTTCTATCATGAAGGATTTATGTTTCTTAGATCTCAGGTTTTTGTAAATGTGGGTTTGTAGCAGAATCACTAAGGAAAACTGCTGAAAACACAATACATAATCTGATCTGATGTCTAAAGTAGATAATGTGTATTCCCAAAATAAGGAGAAAACCCTGGGCACTAATTTTGGGATAACTGAGACAGAAAGATTACTCCGGCTTTTGATGGCTGGAAAAACCACTAGTGTCCGGAGTCTTGTTGAAGAAATCTTCCTTCTATAGTTCTGTTTTGCTTACCCAGTCAGTAAAAGTCAGGAACCTAGATAAGGAAAAATCTTTACATATATTTTTGAAAAGGGGCTCCTGTTTTCAGTTATGTTCATAAACAACGACAAGATAACCTCTCATTTCTGTTGCTTATTTGAGAATGTTTGCATTTGACATTTTGCTAGTAGCCCCAGAAGTTTGGCTATAAAGCATAGTACGTGGACACATGGCACCAGGGATTTTCTGGTCCTAGTGTGGAAAGAATTTTTTTAGAAAACAGCATTTTTGTCCCTCCTTGCCATATTTCAGACCCAGCTGTTGCTCCAGTTACACTCCTTTTCTGCCCTGTTCTTCATACACAGAATACACAAATCTTAATTTGTGATGTGTTTGCTAGCTGTTCAACTGGTAGATGCACCACACATTCTCTTTACATGGGGAACTGGGATTCATCTCATATAAGTGAAGTTTTTTCAGAGTGAAATCTGAAATAAAACCAATTTCTAGGCAGGTCTTAAGGTAATTCTTTCAAGACCTGGGTAAGAATTACGTTCTGTTAATCTGGAAAATCTTTCATTTTAGCCCAGTGTTACAGGCAGCAAATCTTTGTTTCAACAACATCACGTGGGATAGATGCAATCTCCTGATTTGGTCCAGATAAGAGATATAAATGATTAGCAGGTATTCCTGCTTTCTTGTTCAGAGTTCTTGTAGTTACACATTTTGGGGGGGTTTTTTGTTGCTTGCCTTCATAAAACTTCTTTTTATGAGTTTTTACTTCTTTACCGATACTGTTCAAAACTTTGCAAGGAATTGTAGAAAATTCTATTAAAATTATTTTGCATCGTTTACATGAAAGTTTAAACTTTCACAAGTACTGTTTCAGTAGTGTGTTAGTCAAGGTAGTGCTGACCTTAAAACTGGGATCTAATATTGGGAACTGGGCCCTGAGCCCTAGATAACTATTTATATAACTATATCTATATATCTATATCTATATCTATATCTATATCTATATCTGTATCTATATCTATATCTATATCTATATCTATATCTATATATCTCATAATATCTCAGTTGTCTGGTTATCATTCCAATAACTTTATAATTGGTAAAGAATTATACCAATAGTTTAAAGTGGCTACTATTGACATGCAGCCTTCGAGGCAGGTTTTGTTAAAACTGCTTAAAATATTGAAAAATAATTTTCACTTCCCCGGGCTTCAGTTATCTCATCTGAAAAAAATGGATACAATAAAATATCTTTTGAGTTTCACTGCAGTGCTATGTAAGATTTAGTCAATAGATTCTGTAATTTTGGAAGAATGAGAAGTATATAATGGAAAGGTATAAACAAAACTCTTCAGTCATAAGTATTCATTTTTATATATATATATATATTCATTTATATATATATGTATGTATATATTCAACTTGCATTACACCTTTATTAGCTAGACATGTATGTGTTCTTCCATGAGCTGTACAAATACTGGGACTTGAAGTCTACAGGGAACAGACGGATAAGTACTGTAAAACTTCAAAATAGTCCAGAATGATGCAGGAGATCTGTAGAAAACTCATATATGTTTATATATGTGTATATATATATATATATATATGAATATATCTTTGAATTAATAGTGAAGTTCTACATATCACAGCTGGAACTGCTTTGTGATGAAGCAATATAATAATAAAACAACTTTATAAGGAGGGCTAGAAATGGTAGGAGAGAAATACTCCAGCAGTGTACGGACAGTACTGGTGCATGGCAATTGCCAGAATCATTTATGGATTCCATTTTTACAGTAGAATAAGAATATTTTTATAATATCCTGCAGTAAAAGGAGGGAAGTGCTTTTATATCTCAGAAGAAAACGTAAAATGTTACAAGAATTTATATGAAGAGAAGAATTGTGATCACATCATGTCTTAAGAGGAAAATACATTATTATGCATAACACAAAGTAATGAAAAGAAGTCTCCAAGATTTTCTTACATTATTTTTACTAACAGTTTTCAAGAGCTATTTATCAGCTTTTAAATTGCTTTCTACTGGTAAAGTTCACTCCTTGATTATCTGGCGTCTTTCTAACTTTTACTCTGGAAGTATGAGTGCACTAACAGGCTTCATAGCCTCTTCCCTCCTTTGTTGGGTTTTAACTGACACAATGTGGTGAAACTGTGCAACCTGGGCTGGGTAGCTGTGGAAAGACATCTTGGAGAAATCTGTGAGAAGTATCCACAGGGGTTTCCCCTTAGCCCATTTCAAGAGTCACATCTTAACCTCCCCTTCCCCTGCAGAGCAGCCCACTCTTGCTCTTGACACTTCAGAAAAAACAAATCTAGAAATGTAACTTAATTTTCTACACTAGGATGTGTACCAATGGTTTTATGAATAGCTCTCTTAAAGAGGGGCTTGTGGTCTCCATCTCTGGCTATTTTCTAGTAAAGACATTTTAAAACTGTATCCAGATCTTTAGATCTTTTCATACTGGATTTATACATTCAGGCAATCTATTTCCATTAAAACCTATCAAAATTTCTTTATGGCTTTAATCTGTACATAAAGAGGTTTCCAAGGATTTCTGCTAATCTGAGGTATTGAAATATCATCAAGTGATAAATTTGGAGTTCTGAGTTACATGAAAAACCACATTCAGCATTTCTTTCCGTAATCAAAGACTGGTTACTGGAATGTCAATTGAAGATAGGATTTTTTTTTTAAGGAATCTAATTTATTTTGTTCAAGTTTTTTTATAGGAATGTTATGTTTTCATGGTAAATAAAAGTGAAAGCAGTATTAAAATTATTACAGCTAGACTTTTAAAATGCTTTGGCATGGAAACTGAAGTGGCTAGTTGTTTTCTGCTACATTTAAAATTGCCCAAATTATTTAGGTCAAAAATAGTTCCAAATGTCAAGGAGTTCTTTCACTTCTCAGCTGTCTGCCCGAGCCGTCTTTCACTAGGCTCTTTTTTAACTAGCAAATATAAGAGAACCTCAAAGATAAGGAAAAAACCAAAACACAAAAACATAAAGACTGTTTTCATGATATTGGAAAATATGATTATTGATGTCATTATGAACAAAATGTGATGTTCTTCCTTAACTGCAATTTGTCCAAGTTATGAAAGAGTAACAGTGAGAACAAAGACTTATAAAAGAACACATGAACTTAAATGTCCAGCTCTTGTAAGGTGTCAGACATTGACATATGTGGCTTATGTTATATAATTGAGAAAACCAGCAGCTATGTGTTGAAAAAAAATCCTATTCACAACTGAATCTTCTTGTATCTCAGGAAGAGAAATTTGAATTTGAATTATTTTAAGTCTAATGGATGCTGAAGAGTATGTCAGTTTAAGAGATGAGTGTTGTATATAGGGTAAAGCACAAAAAATTGCAAATGGAAAGAAGTTGTAGCTGCAGAATATGAATTTACTCACTTGAAAGTTCAGTACTTTGATTTCATGGGTAACAGTTTTAAATAGGAACATATTCACAGACTAGAGAAATCATAAAGAGAAGATAAATCCTTTATTAACTTTCTTTTCTAATAAAGTAGGACAGTTTGAAGGTCTTTTCTTACTGAAATATGACTGTAAAACTGAAATAGACTTTGTCTCTAGTCCAGACTCCTGATCAGAGCTAGGGCAGCTCTCAGGTCAGACTCCTTTGTTCAGGGCTTTACTTGGTTGGGGCTTGAAAACCTCCAAGGAGCCAACTTCTCTGGGTAACCTCTTCCACTGCCTGGCTCTCCCTGTGGGGAAAAAGTCTTGCCTTATATCTGAGCTGAATCCCCTGTGCTTTGGTTTCTTCTCTCATCTCTTAAACTCCTGCAAAGAGCCTCAGTGACCTTCCTATAAAGTGTTGGAAGACAGTGGTGAGGCTCCCTGAAGCCATCCCTCTCCTCCAGGCAGAAAAAGTCCCAGTTTCTTAGCCTCTGCTTGAAGGGTAAGTGTTCCAGCCCCAATCATGGGTGGATTGACCTTGGTTGGATGCCAGATGCCCACCCCTGCTCCTCTCTCACTCCCTTTCCTCAACAGGAGGAAATAAGATAAAAAAACTTGTGGACTGAGATATAGACATGAAGATAATTTACCAATTACCAACACAGACAAAACAAATTTTCCCTGATGAAAATAAATTTATCACTAATTAATTAGATTTTGACCATGAGAAGCAAAGACAAAATTGAAAACCCACCTTCCCTTCATCCCCCTTTTCACCCAGACAACTTCACTGCTCTCCCCACTCCTCTACCTCGTCAGCTGTGAACAACACAGGGATGTGGGAATTGGGGGATTATGGTCAGCACATAACTGTACCTCCTTACATTTGCTCATCAGGGTGATCCTGCTCCATTGTGGACTCCCTGAAGGAAGCTGAAGGGAAATAACTGCTCCACCTTGGTCTCCATGGGCTGCAGGGGGTGTCCCAGTATCTGAGTACCTCTTTCGCCTTCTTTGAACTTTATGCTCATGGGACTATTTCTCACTTTTTTTCCCCACACTCCTCACTGCCTGTGCATTTTCACTCTTCCTTAAATAGATTTTCCCAGAGCTGCCACCAGTTTGACTGATGGATGCAGTGGGTTCTGTCTGGTGTCAGCTGGAACCAGCTGTGTCCAGCATGAGGCAGCCATTGGATTCTCCTCACCAGGGTCACCCTGAGGTGCCCCCCTTGCCAGCATCTAGACATGGGTGGACAAAGTTAACATGTACATCAGCCTTCCACTAAACCTATAGATATCTCATTTCTCCCTACTTTCCAGTAATATCTTATTTTCTCTGATTTTTTTTACAGATTTTTATTTTTTTGTGGTAATGATCAAATGGAATGAATATGCCAAAAATCAGGCACAGGAACATTCTGGGTAGTAAGTGGGACTTTAGCCATCCTCTCTAGACCCAGGTGGCTTGCACCATGGGGCATGGTGGCCAATAGGCTCTGGAGCCATGAGTTGGGTTGACAGCTGAGCAAGTACTGAGGAATACTTGAAATACAAGGAACTATTTTGTCTCCACTGATGAACACAAAATAACTAGCATCTCAACTATCACCTTAGTAGATATGTGACAGCCTGTTCAGTTAGTCTTGTGTCAGAGCTAGAAGTCATACTTAATCTCTATATTTGAACCCCAATTTGATCAAATATTAATATTAATAAAACAACCTACACTATGCCAGCAAATCATTCACTTGAATGTGAACCATGCAGGAAGAAATTATCTTAAGCCTTGATTAAACACTCTGTTCATGCTTACAAGTGTAAACCAGGACTACATGCAACCAATTCTAATATCAAGAGCAATCCTATAGCACTTTAATAGTATTTATTTACCCACGAAAACCACTTTCCTTTGCCTTCAATGGAATTCTTTCCGAAGTGAAGATTAAGGAATGTGAAACTTCATACTATCATGGAAATATATATACAGTGACTTTACTGAGTCTAATGACGCACCAGGGAAGCTCTCAAAAATCCTGAATGTATTAATAAACTACTTTTTAAAAGGCTGTTTTCTCACAGGGACCAAAAAAGATCATTCTGAGCTGTTTTACTGAGATCAAGCTATTTCAAAACCCCAAGACAAAAGTCTATCACCTTCTTTTATTTTGTAAAACTGGCAAAAATGTAACATTTCAGCTATGAGCTTATTTTTTCCACCACGTCATTCTACTTTACAGTGCTGACAATCAAGATGTTTATAGTGCTATTAATATCAAACCTGCATATGTGGAGTGACTTGGGAGTTCTTTTGATCCAAATTCTGCAGAAATAAGTGTACTGAGAACTGAAAATGAAACTGGAAATAAAACGTAACCTTTAGTACCCTTAGAACACTATGTTAAAGCATGCAATGCATCCTACAACACCAGGAACTCTTGGTTTAAGAAAAAATTTCTTTTAAAAAGTAGTTTAAAGACCATCATGTTATTCAGCTTCATAATGTTCATTTACAAACAAGGAAATAATAATTCTTTTCACCTCGGAAATTACCAGGTGTAAATAAATATATGGCTTATGTTATAGTGGCTGGTAGAAATAAAAATGTTTATTTCTCACTTCAAGGGGTCAACAACCCCCCTCCTTTCTGAATAAAAAGTCACAGACATCTACAATTGAAAGAGCTGCAGGTGACTAACTGTAGGTAACTACCAGCCTTTTGGCTATATTAGTGAGGACAGCAGGAAGGATAAACATGTCTTTATCATATAATTAATTATTATTACTGTTGTTGTTGCTACCTATAATTTGAACCTCTGTGCTAATATTTACACTGTCCTAGACACAGGGAAACAAATAAAGACATATTCCCTTCCCTTGGGAGTTAATAATCCAAAAATAACCGACTCACAGAAAATGTTTCTGCCAGGTGAGAGCATTGGTAAGAGGTGGCAAAGAATTATTCTCTGCCAGTTCTAAAGAGAATCAAGAGATAATAAAGATATTTCACTCCACCAGACTGATGAGCACATTTCATGAGCATTAAAATCACATGTGAATACTGCTAATATTGAAAGCAGAAAATCAACTTGGTTTAGAAAATCTATAATGATCTTTTCTGAAATGTTATTCTGAAAGATTTTTACAACAGAAAAAAAGTCAGGAATTTGAAGACCACTATTGTGACTTTTGTTTTATATCAGAACCATAAAAAATTACCTTTTTGTCTTCTGCTTTGGACTTTGCAGAAAATTCTCAGAAAATCTGAGTGAATAAATTAACAGAAGGACAAAGAGGATGCCAAAGGACAGTAAAATATCATAGGAAAAATCTTGCATCCTTTAATAGTGTAACATGCAAAATTCTTTTGCAGAAGTTTGTTCTGAATACGCAGAGGTATAGCCATCAGAGAAATCAAGCAATATAAAGAGAAGGTCAATGTTTCCATAAGAAAACATGAAATTTCACAAAAGAATAATTTTTCGATGTAACTTGGATGTGAGTTTTTATTTCTATCTTCTTTATATTTCCCATTCTACCTAAAACTAAGCCTCTGCTAGAAGTAAAAAATTAAAGTACAAACAGCACTTTTTAGAGGCCAGAGAGGACTCTAGAAGTGTGCACATATAAATGTTGATATTACATGATGTAACACTGCTTGAATTATTTTCAATTATTATGCAACAGCTGCTTGCCAGTCACAGAAATTTTGGTGCCATCTCTCTCTTCATAGTAATAAAGAAGGAAAAAACCTCCACTCAAAATATAACCCTCATTTGTTTTACAAATAAGCATATACTATGAGAATTATTCTCTTTGTTTTTATCCCTTATCAAACACAATTACATAATTACACTGTACAAGAAAGATGTAAAAACTCCATCAGTTTCATGTGATAGTATTTATATCCATATATTTCCAGTGCAAGACAAAAAAATATGGGAGCTTTATTTTTGTTATAGATATCCAAGTAACCAAATAGAGGTATTATGATGGTGCTGAGGGAAGTACCAGATTTTTAGAACCCATTTTTCCTTCTTTGTCCTTCATACTGCTGTCAGAATAAATCAACAGGATTTTGATATTCCAAAATGAGGGTAAGAACCAAAAATGAATATCTTTTGTCAGTTCAATTATTTGTTTATTTATTATAAAGAATGAAGCAGTCTTTGAACAAGCGGTTTTTTCTTTTGATTAAGTTTTCTATGGAATGAAAGTGGGTTTCTTAACAACGGATTATAGCACACCAATGCCTTAGAAACAAGGAAGTATTGGTTTGTAATCTACAGAGTGTGACATATTTAGTTGTGCTGCAGAAGACTGCATTCCTAGTGGTCCTTTTTCTTATGATTGTTCCCTTGGTACAAATGTTTCAAGGTCTTTGAGGTTAAGTTTGGACCGATCACACAGTGAATTAGGCAGTCATGTAAACAGCTTTTGTGTTGATTTTGTGAGAAGCTGTGAAATAAAATGCAGCATCCACTAGCATGAATGTAGTAGTATGCATTTGAGTGATGCAAGACCCAAGATTACACAATGGGGAGATTTTCAGAAGAACATGAAATTTTATATAAAGGTGCGTGAGCAGATGTGGGGGGAGTCAAAGAAGCACTAGAAAGACCCACAAATATAAGCAAGGAAGAACATATCATTATTAGCTGCCTTTCTGCCTTCATTGGTGAAATTAGTTCAGACAGGGCTTCATTTTGCTTATAAACCTTTATCCTGAGCTTACAGCACCCTTTACAAAAAGTGAGAAATACAGTCAAATCAGACTGAAATGCAATAATGTCTTTACACAACCAAGCCAAAGAAAGTAATCAGCTGTAAAGAAACCAAATCCAAGAACTATCTTTTTCCTCCACAGATACAAGCCCTTAGCAAATTTTTATCATTCACAGTGTATGAGTATTTCAGCATGTCCTGCAGACCAGGAAATATTAGGAAGCAGTTTGCTCACATTGGAAGTGAATGCAAATCATTTTGCTGGAGTAAAATGACTTTGTAGAGGTGGGGTGGGAGAGGATTTGCCTTCATCTAGGAAAAGAAACAAGATGTGGAGCCTTAATTGAGTGCTTCTTTGCCTCAGACTGCTTGAGTTTGCTGTTCAGAAGGGGTGGCACTGCATCCCACACTGCCTTTCCCGCAATCTGTTCATGCAAGGACCGTCCATCTGCTGGGTTTAAACAGACCCCCAGTTGCTTGTGTGTTTGTTCACAGATGTAGGTAGGAGGTTTGACTGCGGGTTTCTAAAACTCGAATCCAAGATTGAGACACATTTGCAAACACGCTTGCATATAGGAGAGTCTTATCTGTTTGCTGGGAAATGCTCTATTGTTTGACTTGCAAATCAGTTCCATTTAAATTGAAACATGGTAGTGATACTTGTGCACAGAAAATTAAATTTGCACAATATCACTTCAATTTAGTCAAGAACTGTAAAATATACAATGACAGAAAACATTAAAGACAGCATCCATGAAATTATTATACATGAAATAGCAATTATTTGACAAGACATAGATTTGCAAGGGAAGTCTGTTTCCAAGAGAATTGGTTCTCAGACTATGGAAAGTGTAGCACTTGAAAATATTATTATAATTTCAATTGATTCCCAAGGGTCCTCTACAATATATCAATTGCTATATTTTTAAGTATGGACTGAATTGGCCTCCTTATAAGAAAATTACAGATTACTTCAAAAGTTTGATTGCAACTAAAAGAGCTTTCTAATTCTTTCAGTCATTCCTCAGGAATGTCTCTTTCTCCTGAAAGCAAGTTCTTGGTATTGGAAAGTAAGTGTGGAATAGGACAGAAATGGTACAGAACAAAATGCACCAACATATGACGATCTTGTTTTGACAAGAAGAATCTTTGTAGGAAGATGTTACTATAATATTTAATAAAATACTAAGTGGGACTTTCTTCCTACTCTACCAGCTGCAACAGAGCATTAGATTACAATCCACAAATAAGGTTTGGGTTCACTTGCAAGAAGAATTGTATGGGACAAGGCTAATACTCTTGTTGTCTCTGGGTTTTATGGTTTTGATGCCTTCTATGAACACATTTGGTTTGGAAAAAAAATACTTGATCAGTGAATCACAAGTGATGTATGGATACATGGATGATTTCACTTGCATCCTAAGCATATGCTTCTATAAGCTCCTAAAGGAAAAAATCCTCCTAAAATGAAAGAGCAGATTCTCAGCTCTCCATGTAGTTTTTCAACACATCCAGAGTGATTCAGCTGCTGAGCTGCAGAACAAGTCCAACCTGCCCAACAGTCCTAGAGCACAGTTATGTTCCCAGATGCTGTTCTGCAAAATGATCAAAACACAACTGAGAAAGAATTCTGTCAACTACCTAGGCAAGCTAGACCATATTTGTCAGTCTATTTTATTGGTTGCAGGATAAATGTTAGCTTTTGTTATCAGTTTTATAGTATTCCAGGTAGCATTGATTCTACTCTACATCTTCAATTTTTTACTGATTTCATTTTCTTGACGTAAGTGAAGTTAAACCAGGATTTAGATACCAACCTTGCTAAGAACTGAGCGTACTTGAGAAGTGAGTAATTTCAGACTTTACCAATACAGTAGGATCTGGCCCATATGCAGATGGAAGGAATAATAGAATAAAAGTAAGATTTCTTTATAGCTAAATGATGCTGTCCACTGATATATATCTCTGGGAAAATCCTGGAAGCTGGCAACTAATATTTCATAAAAATAGAGAGTGGTTTGGGTTTGAAAGGATTTTTAGAGGTCATATAGTCCAAAACCCTTGCAACAAGCACGGACATCAACTAGAAGAGGTTGCTCAGAGCCCTGTCCAACCTGACCTTGAAAGTTTCCAGGGATGGGGCACCTGCCACCTCTCTGGAAAACCTGTTCCAGTGTCTCACCACCTCTTCATAAAATAATTCATCCTTATATCAAGTCTGAACCTACACTCTTTTAGCCCAAAATCATTACCCCTTGTCCTATCACAGCAGGCCCTACTAAGAAGTCTGTCCCCATCTCTCTTGTAGGCCCTCTTTGGGTACTGGAAGGCTGCAATAAGGTCTCCCTGGTACCTTCTCTTCTCCTACCTGAACAGCCCCAACTCTCTCAGCCTTTCCTTGTAGGAAAGGTGTCCCAAACTTCAGATCATTTTTGGGACCTTCCTCTGGACTAGCTCCATTAGATCCATGTCTCTCCTGTGCTGGGGACCCCAGAGCTGGGTGCATGTCAGAGACTGGAAATAGTTCATGCCTCAAACATTGATAAAAAGTTTTTTGTTCATTATAAGGAAGCTACAACCACAGGAGCCTCCCTGGAGACTGGGACTTTGAACTGCTGATTAGATAAAGGGAAACTCATTGTTCAATCATCCCCGGCTGAGTTTGGGGTTGGGGGAGAGCACAGCCCACAGAAGCCAGGTTTACACAGACCCTCCCACCCATCCGAGGAGTGGGGGAGGAGGTTTCAGGTACGTGGGGTAACCTCTGGTCAGAGGCAATAAACACCCGTCCTCTGTCACACAAACCGGCCCAGCTGTGGAACCCCCAACCCCACAGGGCACATCCACGGGACTTTCACATGAGAGGCTTTGCACCACAGGACTGCACATGATTCAACAGATCCAGAGTCTGCTGTAAGAGACAACCCCCATCCCCCAGGGGGACCTGCCTGGACATTGCCACCTGGCTTGAGGGTACATAAACCCATGGGATTCTGTGTTTTTTGGGGGGGACCCTCACCACCAAGAAGACCAGCTGGAAAGGATCAACAGAACATCGCTGGGATCCACAGAGTGGTGATATTTCCCTTATTCTGTCCCTCTCACCCTTTCTGTCCCCCTCACCTATTTTCAACATCTTCCCTTTTTTCCCCTCTCTCTCTCATCAAATAAAACCCCTAATATTGTCACTGGCATATTGTCTCATTTGCACCTTAATTTGGGCAGAGGCATTTCTAAGAACCTTAAAACTGGATCCTAACAGTGCAGCAGTCCAGGTGGGGTCTCACAAGAGCAGAGAAGAAGGGGAGGATCACCCCCCTCGACCCTCTGGCCAAGCTGCTTTGGATGCATGGTTTGCTTTCTGGACATACAGTTGGCTCATGACCATCTCTTCATCCAACAGAACCCACAGGCCTTTTCCAGCAGGACTGCTCTCCATCCTTTCTTCCCCCAGTCTGTATTGATACCAGCGGTTGCCCTCACCCAGGCGCAGCACCTTGCATTTGGTCCTGTTGAACCCCATGATATTGACAAGTACAAAACACAAGTGTATGGTCCTTAACAAACTACTAGAAGCTGTTTTCAAATACATTTGTGACTTAGATTGTTATGTGTTATCAATTTAATTTTACTAGTACTTACTTTGAGAGACCTAAATTTTCTTTTATAAGAAAAACTGAGACAATCAGTACAGGGCAGCTACAGAAATAAAACTTGCATTCTTCGAACAACAAAATCCTTCAGTAAAACCAACATACCTGAGTTAGAATCAGCAGAATTATGTGTTTGTATTCAGTAGTCATACTCCCTTCATAGACCTGTTTGCAAGTGTAGAACTGGTCTGTATTGGTGAAGGCAAAATATGAGTATGTTTAAGGCATTTTTGGCCCTGAACATTCCTTGGCGTACTGACTGTGCATGAGCACTGGGCAGTTTCTGTCCCCTGGAAAAAGATCATGCAAAAATGCTGATGAATATTCTCCTAAATTCCATCTAGAAATCACATATTGTAGAATATTTTGTATTCTTTTAAGCAAAGAAAAAAAAGAAATTGATGGAAGGGGGTATACCTTTTACTATTTTAATGATTTTAATGATTTTAATGATTTAATGTTTTGTTGTTGACCAGTTAGACTTGAAGAACAGTTAGCATTTTTCAGGAAGCATTGAATGTAAATTCGATGGCTCTGTATTACAGGGGAAGGAAATACCACACAAAAAAATATCCTATTTAAGATGCAGCTAGGATGCTCACTCTAGAGAACAGCTGCGTAGAACAGTTACTATGCAGTAAATTCCCAGCCTGGCACTCTAACTTTCCTGTGTAGATAACCCCCAAAACCATTCAGGCAGGTCAGGCAAGTGCCTGCTTTTACTGCCATTAACGTGAGTTACAGCTGTTTACAATTGCTGCAGTCTAAATGGAGAAAGCAAACATTAACAACATTAAACTATGATCCCACTATGAAATGTGTCTCTGCAAGATTTATATTTGAAGTTCAATGTCTGTCATGTATTCTAAGTTCCTAGTTCAAACATGTTTAGCTTAAAATTAAAAAGCTTACTCCATCTGCTAGCCCTGCATATTCAATTTTAAATTTGTGAAGTGAGGCTGCTGCTTCTTGGTTCCAGCACCATTTATGGTGAAGATTCAACAAAATAAATTCTTCTTGCATTTCTGTTCATGACATGTGAATCAGAATTCTGTCTCTGTGTGTATGCCTAAGTCAAAAAGAAAAAGAATATATTGTTGTTTCAGTAAACAGACATGGCTTTTGTCTCTCACAAAAGGTAATTACATGACAATAATAGTAATTTTTAAGGGCAGAGCTTCTTAGATGCTTAACTTGTGGTAAATTATTCTGAAAAATAATATTTTAACTCATCTCTGTCAATAATAACCTCTGGATCCAGCTCATACACAATTGTTGGAACAAAAAAATCAGCTTCTGTTTTATTTGAGTTTATTTGAGATAAGTTTCCTCAAAATGAAACAATCTGACTTTTCAGTTTCAAATTCAGACAATTAATATTGGTGCGAAGTGTTGCAACTTGTGTTACAGAAGATATAGGACAATTTATAGTTGGTTTTGAAAATCAGAAAAATTACTAATGATTTTTTTTCTTCTTTAAGGAAAAATGCTTTTCCTCATGATAGGGAAGGAGATAAAAGTTGTGAACAAAATATCCTTATTTTTAATCATATGCTGTCTTAAATGCATGAAAAGCAGAGGTTCCTCTTGCCACGAGGAAGATTTGGAAAGATGACTGTGGAGTCAGTAGGATAATAGAAAAAGAAGCTTCGACTTGGTGATGTCATCCTGTTGTCTTCTTTATTTTCATTTTGGTTTCAGAGCAACAAAAAAGACAACACTTCTTAGGGTTTCATTTTTCTCCCATCTAATTGACCACAACAGAAGAGCCTAAAGAAGTCACTAGGAAATAGAATGCTGGAAAGAAACAAGGTAAGATAAGTCAAAATTGTCAGAAAGAAAATACCTTTCAGGTACATCACAGGCTTCAAGATGACATAGTTTCAATTTCGTGGCCAAAGAGTGAAAGTCAGGCTACAGTGGTGTAATGAGCACAAGTAAGTAAAAGCAGCATTTACCGTGGTGAAAACAGCTTTATGTTTTAGCTGAGCAATACATGCTGACACAGCCATTACCTTTCCTGTGCATACTCAGGAATAAGTGCTGATAACATCGGTGAGAAACAGACTGCGTGAGCAGATTCTGAAAGGAAAGCAGTGGTGAAATGTGCTGCTGACTCATATTAAGTGTAAAAGACAATGCCCTGTGCTGAGTGACAGGCAGGGAAACTATCACTATCAGGCCAGCTAAATTGCCAGATTATCTGTGAATTTTTTATATAAACTTGCATGTCTGGTTGCCAAGATTATTTTACACTTGGCAGAGGGGTAGAAGGAACAGAAAACTCTTTGTCTGCATATAAAAGGTGTAAAAGGAGACAACTGTTTTTTTGGTATTTTTAATCTTAAGACAACAAGGCAGCTGGTGGGACTTTATCTGTCATACCTAGAAAAATGTAACAGGACATTCAATGTGAATATTATCTGAAATGTAAAGGAACAATTCAAAACTCATTGTCTCTTGCTATACAGAGTTTTTTTGCAATAATTTTAAGTGATGAATTTGTTAACTAGGAAACTTTAAAACAGAATTTTAATTCTTCTTTCCAGAATTGCCTGGAAGTGAATTTGAAACTTTTGAGACTATTTAATGAAACCAAAACTCTGAGGATGTTAGAGTCTTGCATGCTAAAAACCAGAAAATACAGCTGTATGAATGCAACTTGGTTAAATCTGACAATCTCTCTTTGAATTTGAGAATCAAATACTTTTAAGTGCTGCAATCTACAGCCCAGAGGCTCTCTGCTGGTATAATTTTCTTTTTAAATTAAAATAAATGATATTTGATAAAGACATAAATTGCTCACAGATATTTTAGAAAAGGTAGTGCATATCATTGCCATAATTAAGGGTGATGTGATTGAATATGAATTATAAAATCACAAATGCTAGTCATTGATAATATAAAGGCTGCATTGTTTGCAACTAAGAATAGTTCGAAACTAGAACTTTGGTGACTGAAGAGGTTTCTTGTTTCTTGACCTACAGTTTGTTAGTTGTTGTCTGCAACAGGCTATTATCATCTAATAGACATGCAGAATTTGGGAATGGAAAGGGACATGGTATGGACTTTGACATTTTCTAACTACTGTACTGGAAGTTTGTTAAGAAACATTGCTGATAATATTGCTGAGTTAAATTTTCCCATCCTCCCTAAAAATGATTATATTTTTATGAGACTGCATCTAGGAAGGAATTGTATGAAAGATATTCACATTTCTGTGCCAACTTTTGAATCTTTTCTTCCTTTTGATGTTTGTAGGAATTGAGTTATTTCACAGGGTGATAAGGGACAGATTATTGGTTCCTCATTGTTATGTTTGTTTTGTTGCTATTAAGCAGATCTGCAATGGCTTCAGGCAAGAGTTTTGTTGCTGAAATTATTGCTACTTTAAATTTAAAAAAATTGTTTATTTATTTTTTATTTATAAGTGATTATTTGTCTGGGGATATGTATGATTTATACTTAAACATTATCATTTGTTGTATATTTCTCTGGTGTGATAAAGCATATCCAAAAACAAGAGAAATGCTTAGATATTAAATAAGTTCATAGAATTGGCAAATAAATGCTGAAACTGTCATATTCTATGGCAATTGGGTGTGCTTATTAGCATTTGAAATGTGGTAGTAGAATATACAGGTAATCTTTGGTAAACAGCTATCCTTCTCAAGGAAAGTAAAATACATTTCTATAAATTGCATATTTTAAAATTATTTTAAATTCAAAATTTTAAAGAAGAAATAAAAAAAAGAGCAGGGTGTAAAGATAATTTTTGATTTTTTTTGGTAACTGAGTAAAAATTCTTTAAAGGAAACAATTGATCTAGCAGTTGTCTAATTTTAAATTTTTTTGTAAATCTTGTTGTTCAATGTCTTTGCCTACTAAAATTTCTACTTTAAACAATAGAACTAGTCAGATTTCATAGACAATGATAAGAAACCTGAATTTGCCCTTTTAAATGTGATGAGTTCTTAAATTATAGAGATTAAATACAGACTAGGAACTCCTAATGAGGAGGAGGAGGAGTTACATTTGAACTTCTCAACCTGCTGACACCTCATTCTCCTACACTTCACTCTCAACTTCTCTTCCACAACAAAGAGCCTGCAACAAATGCTGGAGCACAAGGCCCATTGCAGATTAGTTGTTGTTAAACATTATTAAAATAACCCCACAAAATAAAAGTTCTGTTTTTCATTTCTTGTCTCTAATATTATAATAGATATTTTATGTAAGTGGAGAGTATGTAAGTAGTAAGATGTATGATATTACTGCTGTCCAGGCTTTCATACTTAAAACTTGGGTTACTTTGAAAAAGAGAGTATTTTCTTTTTCTTTGCTGACATACATTGACACAGAGATGCACAGAGCATCACTGGGGCAGGATTACACTTAATGATATCCAGGTTACTCAGTATCCTGACAATACAGAAAAGTCATCTGCACAGGTTTTATTTCTGTCTTCCAGTGTTCACAGGGTTTTGGGGTTTTTTGAGGTTTAGAGATTAAAAAAATGCAATGTTGTAGTTTAATTCACAGGCCTTGCTGACAGACAAGCTCTAAAATTCAGAGGCTGTCTCACCACTGTTGAGTGAAAAAAACTGAAAGCAAACATGTCACCACTTTTTCCCATGTTGTTCTTCCTGCCACTGTTACTCTCTTATTACTAACAAATTCTTTGTGAAGGTGGTAGAAATCTGGACTCAGAAAAGAGACCAACACAAGCATGGAAATTTTAAGAAGTTAGTTCCAAAAGTGGATTTTAAAGTCCTCCTCAAAAGGCATCTCATGATCACCATCAACTTCATTGAAAAACTGGACTAAAAATACTTGGTTTTATAGCTTGCAAGATCAAGATCCAAACACAACTGTTACAGAAGTACTTGCTTCAAATTCTGTTTTCCAAAAGAAACTTTCTCACTGCATCCTGCTCTTCCCAGTGGCTGAGGTGATGGAGAGAGGAGAGCCCACCCAGAGCTCCAGCAAGGACATCTGCTCTGTGCTCACTAATTCAGCACATGATGGGACAAAGGGGTTCACAGCAGCAGATAACACTGTGTACAGCAGGAGGAAGGAAAATCAGGCCTGGGAATGCTTTAGAGGTGCAGATAGGCACTGACCATCACAGTCAACTCTGTGGAACTGCAGCCACAGAACAGTGACCAGGCACACAATAGTTTCATTCTTTTGGCTTTTTTCCTGGTCAGAATCTTAGACTAGAAACTTGGCAGTCTTTCTTTCCTGTGCATAATGACAAGTGAGAAAGAAATGCAGTGTGCTGTGTTGTTTCTAACCATTGAGAGAGGCATCTCGGACTCACTCTGCTCTCACACCTAATGTGCAAACCCCCACTGGCTGAGCTCAGCCATAACCTTGCACTCCTGACAGTCATGCCTTTAACTCACTTTTGCTACACTCCCTGTCTTGATATTGAAATGCAAGCAGAATATAATATGACTATTAAAAAACTTCAGTATAAGTTAGACACACTCTGTTATCACATAGATCAGATTGTGGCTATTTCTTGGAGTGTGTAGATGTCATGGTTTAGCATGGTTTGGGTTTTCAGTTAAGAGGGCTCCATCAAACCACTACACTAAAGTGACTCTTATTGTCTCTTAGAACTTTTCTCACTACTCACTCCATATTCAGGGACTGGTTATGTTTACAGTTTTAAGCAGTATTTCCTAGGATAAAATATAACTTTATACATGTTTAAATGTGTATGGTCATGTTCAGCACAACTGGGTAAAGATAGATTTTATTTTCATAGCACCTTTTAGTGCTTTGTGAACTTAGGATCAAATCATAATCTTAATTAAGTAAATAGTGAATAACTGGCTTTTTTATTTATTTAGTAGATATGTATGTAAACCTCATATTTAAACTGTTTAGTAAAGAAGAGTGATTTTAGAATGCTCCATTACTCTGATCATGGAACTATATATATATTCATTTATACATAGTTTATGTCTATAAGACATTTTTTGTATCTATATCTGTGCTATATACAGATGTCGTATATATGGTCATGCGTCACATATTGATGCATATAGGTGTGCACTTGTACAACTATATAAATTTTCACATATATTTAAATTTAAATTTAGATATAATGGTTATTTTTCCCCATTTTGAAAAGGAGACTTTAAGAGTCAAATATTTTATAGATGGGAATTCCAACCACATATTCATCAGCAGAACTAAGATTTGTCAGCTTTTAAAAGATAACATTTTTCAGCCTTGACAATTAAAATGATGTGTTATAATTTGGTTTTAAGCAGTGAAAGTCTGTTAAAACATCTGGTAAGCATATAATTAAACTTTGCTCTCTAAGACCATTCCATCCATGAAGTACTTGAAAGGACTATATTAGGTGACCTCAGGTCATACAACAATTATAGTTGCAGTGTTTTAGCCTTGAATGTAAGACTTCACTTAACGGTGTTGTTAGGTTCTGTTGTTGGGGAGTAAAAATAACTTGAAATTTAACTGGGATTGAATTTGCTTCAGATGGCATTTTGTGCTTGTATGGTATAAATGAAATTGTATTTTATTTACAAATAAATATTTATGTTCAAATTGTTGTCTTGTTACAAGACATATTTATTTGGTTCAGGCCAAATAAACTTTTACAAGTGACTCAGGTGACCTGAGCTATATATTCACAAAGTTGGACACTATTTTATTGGCACAGGTTTTTGTTACGTGACTTGTAGAACAATGATGGATGATGAAACGTCCCTTTATCTTCATAATCTTCCTCTGCAGTCCAGCTTTTTCACTGAATTCTTTCTCCATCCCTGTGAAAAACTTCATTTTTCCGGCTTTCTGTAAGCCTGCCATCCAGACACCGTGCCTAGTTTCTCATATCCAGGTTGTGTTCAAGTCTGGCAGATGTTTTCTGCATAATTCATCTAACAGGTGATACCATCAATTTCTTCCCTGAAAACTTTCCCCCAAAAAGTCTGTTTACCTTGTATTTAAATGACTGAAAGATCTTTTCTATTCATTCCCCTTGATACCTAAAGATTTTTTAGCTTTTTATATATTTTTCATATATTTGTAGCCTTGTAGATTTTTAATATATATTTGTGTAGTTTCTAGTATTTTTCCTGCCCTCTCTCAGAGTTTAGCAAACCTTACTAATACATTCTTGAAATTCTGTTTAGTCTTATTCTTAAGAAGAGAATTCCTGACAGGGATATCTTATTTTCGATGAGAACTTAAGAGACATAATAAGAAAATAGGGCAAAAAGCCCCTGGACCAGCTCCAAGGGCTGACCCAGGGGTGGGTTACTGGGATAACTTATTTCCTATTTGATGTACTGGCTAGATATACTAATTAATTAACCTCATAAAAAGAATAGAAATCCTGAATCACACATGTGCAATGCCATGTTTTGTGCACCTGAAACTTTCATTAAAGAATTGCTTTTATATCTTACCACTTTAACTCTGTTACAAGGTTTTTTCCTTTTGCTATCAGGCAACACCCTTACAACATATTTTTTACTGATTTTCCTAGAATACGGTTGTGTAGATATTTTGCTCATCTATTAGTCTGAGCACATGACCCCTCTTCTCAGCCTCCTAAAGTTCCTACTTCTTTACTACATCAGAAATTACTTGTCTTTGTTTTCAAGATTTATACAATTTTTCTTCACCTTGAGCATTACCGCTTCTTCCAGCTTGAGATCCTGAGAGGCTGACTCCTGTGTCTGTGCTACCCACAGTAATAGCTTTTGTCACTCTTTTCTTTGATAGTCAAACCAAGCCCTTGTGCTTTCTCCCACAGTGCCCTTCATGCTTTAAAAGAGCTCACACTGGTACCATGTAACCTTCCTCTCATCCCTGAATTGAATTTACCATGGCTAAGAGGTTTGCAGAAACTGTTGATGACAAAGATGCTTCAGAGGGCTCTGCTTACCATGTTGAATGCTATTGTTTAACGCATCTTTGTCTTCCCTTGACAGTATCCTTGACTTTCTTCTCATAAACCAGCAGCAGACACTGTCTTTTTGTTTTGTGTGCAGCACCCAGCAGAGATTCCTAATCTTTAACTGAAATTCTTGGGATCTGTGATAGCAGAAAAAATACATGATATAAAAGCAGTTTCTTGAGAGTGACAGGAAAATTAACTCCTGACATATGTACAGCAACCAACAGTTTGCTGGGATGCATTATGAATCACACAGCTACTGAGTTTGCTTGCGCATTCTGAGATGCTTTATTCTTTTCAAATTTGCTCCTAAAGATAATTCAGCAGATGCTGGGGTTTGAGCTACAAATAAAAACTGTCTTTTATGTGCCTGATTTTTCCAGTTAATTGTAAGAGCATTACAATGGTCTATTTGTCAAATTTACATTTCACAAACTAGTTTGTTGAAAAAGGAACCTCCCTAATTTATTTCCTGTAGCAGTTTGTCAATTTATTCTTCTAAACATTCAGGACCACCACATGCATTCCTGAAACTATAAAACCTAATGTTTAGAAGTGACAAATTATAAAGTCTCAAATTACAAAGTATTATCATCTTTATGTAATTTTTGTATTCTATAGAAATCAGCCTAAAAATGATACAATTTTCTTTTTAAACTGTACTACTGAGTAAACAAATGAAAGTGTTTCTTATACCATTGCATTTTTTCCTTATTTGTCTACTTTTTTTTTGCTTATTAGAAGGGCCTTTTAATATTGTGAGGTCACGTCTACTGCAAAAGTAGTCGTAGCATATGCTACAAAAAAGTTAAGTCTGGTATTTGAACCCTGTCTTTCTTTCCCAGTTCTTTTCCAGAAACCTTAATGCTTCTGAAATGATAACTCTTCTTTTTTATCAGTCATGTTTTAATCTGTACCTTAACATGTGCTCCTCTCCTCTTCATTCTTCATATCTGAAAGAGACCCTCATGGGGTCTCCCTTACACCTGTGCCATTACCAAAAGCGTGTTTTACCCAGAGATGGGTCATACTTGCACTCTCAGGAAGTGAGACTGCATGAACTGCACCTAAATGAGAGCTACTGCACCTCCAGATTGCTTCAGTGATCCTTCAGTGCACTAGCATGTAGTTAGTATTTTCAAAATCTGTTGTTCTTTCGAGGTCCAAGAGGTTACAGGGATTTTATAACCTTAACTGTACTGTGGCTGCCTGAAATAGCAAAACAAAACCGGAGTGAGATAACGGCAGGCGCAAGGTTTGTAGAGAGAAACAAAATCGCTTTTACTGTGGCTGTAGCTTGGAATATAAACAAACTTTCCAGCATCGTCTGAAGAAGAAGTAGCAAATTGCAAGCCAGTAATGAAAGGATGAGTTCCAAAGTATTTTGGCATTATCAGTGGGGATAGCACACACTTTATATTCTAAATTAATCTTTAGCCTTTGTTTCTGTCATTAGGCCATCTCAGAGATCTGCTTGAAACCTTGTGTGGAAATAAGACTGTTAAGCAAGAAGCAATGGGTTTTTCTGCAATTTCTTTACTCATCTACAGTGGTGTTTAGTGACTGCTGTGCTGAACAGGATTCATCTTCTTCTCCTTACCCCTTCTCAGATCTGGTTTCTTTTCTCTCATTCCATCACAGCTAGGGACAGATAAGGAAAGTTAAGACAACATGAAAGAAATGGTAAAGGCCGTTGCCTGTTCCAACAATTTCTCAGTCTACAATGGTATGAGTAGTATAGGTAACAGAGTTTTTTCACAGGGAGGGAGAGAAATGAGAAGAGGAAGGATAAGACTTGAAACAGTAGGGGTTGCTCTTCAAGGAACACAACAGAATGAGAAAAAGAAGCTGGAAGAAAAAAAATTCATTGGAGAAAGGAGAGGAGGAAAAAAATAGTAAAGGACATTAAGGTGACTCAACCTGAAAAGCATTTAACTGAAGGACAAAATTTTTAAAGAAAATAAGCTGAATAAAAGAGAAAAAGTAAAGAAGGAGGATGAAAAGACATCTCAGCATTTTTCCCCCCTAACTTTAGAGAAAAAGAAAAGTCTATTTTCTGTTGGATATTTTGGCCATGTATTTCTTTCCAATGGCAGCAAAATACAGCATCCCTGTTCTGGACAGATTTTCAGCAGTCATTGCTATTTTACATCAAATACCTACCTTGTAAACCTGATAAGAATATCTATTAATGTTGGAGGTACATATTGGGGGATTTCAGTGTACTTTGTTTTAAAGTACACAGTGATATACTAGTAATTGCTTGAGTCTCAAAATATTGACAAGTTTCAACTAGAACCCTTTTCCGATCAAAACATTTCTGTCTTTACTCAGCCAGTTAGAAGGTATTTGGTGACTATGGGGTCCCATAAGATGCAGTATCTGCAAGGATTGCTCTGACAGAAGCAAGTATGTGTTCGCATGCAAGCAGGGAATCTGATATACTCAAATAAGTGCAATAGATGTACCTTGAATAGGTAGCCTGCAAGTGTTCTGGATGCATGTGTCCCAGGTGCTGAACACGGAGTATGCATGCTTTAGAACTAATCTGTCAATTAGCTGTGTTCATTTCTTGGGGGAGTATGGAAATCAAGAGCTCTTCATCGAGGATGCTTTATGTTTGGAAGTTCAAATGAAACGATGGCGCGTTTTTATTTTTTTTCTTCTTGTACAGAATTTCCGGAGTGAACATTCCTAAGGAAACCTGAGGAAATTCACCTACACAGAAACCTGTCCAGGGATGCATATTTAGTCCTACATGTGGGAATCTGGACTTACAGAGAAAATTGCAATTGACTGATAGAACTCAGTTTATAGCATTTGTCCATGTGATAACATTTACATTCATTTGAGAGAGACCCTTTGATCCTGCATTTAACATGGAAACTCTTGATACAAGAAGAAAAGAGAACTGTGGCTTAGAAATATTCTGACATAACACATCTCTCTTGCTTCCTGCTTTGTTTCTCTCTTTCTTCCTATAAAACTTTCCCTGTATCCAGCTTAAGTTCAGAAAGTGGAAAATGTATCAAAATAACAGGATTGTTGTGCTGGAGCTGTAACTCTGCAGCACGTAACTGAGGATTGTCCAAGGGCTCTTTTAATGTTCGTTTCAGATTCGTTTTGGGGTTTGTTTAAAGGCATTTACACAGAAAGATAGCTTTCCACGCCACTGTGATGTACTTAGGATGTGCAACAATCCACTATCAGCTCATAAGAGCAGCCACATAAGATTTTGTGTCTCAAAAAAGAGCAGCATTTGACATTTTACTTCAACCTAGTAGTAATTCTTTGAGTCTTCTACTCTTAAATTCCTTAGATAAGCTTTTCACTGAGTAAAAACTACAGATTCAGAAGATGTAGCTTAACATTCACCTTTCAGTTTGACTAAACATACCCAATTATTGCAAGAAATCATGTCGAGGACATAAACATCTTGACACAGGAGAAATTTGGTGCAAAATAATCTTCTTGATAAAGCACCTGTAAGTACAGCCTTTGCAGATCAAGAGCTCTCCTTGTTTTGTGCTCTTAAATATTTTGCTATAAATGTGGATGTCATTTTTTTCACTTGCAGGTCATTTTCCTTCCTATTCCCATTTGATATGAATTAAACTGACATTCATTTCCATATAACCTTGTGCACCCTGTTTTTTGTATTGTAGCAAGTGAAAACTGGGGTGTGGAAAAACATCCATCAGAAAACATTGCTTTTTTCTTCATGTCTCCTATCTGCTTTCTACCTACAAAGTCTGTGAATTCCTGTGCTGTAAAGGAAAACAGTGTGCTTCCAACAGCTCCATCCCCCATCAATGTCAATCAATAAGACTCCAGGCTAAAAAAATATCTGAGCACCACAGATTTTGGGTTTTAGTTTAATTTCTACTCCCACTCATTAGTTTCAAAGTAACCCATCTTTTTACCTGTTTAATATTTGTTTCTCTGATGCCCTCAGGAAAAATACTTGAAGCTGAAATTACAGAGTCTCAGTTTTTCTTGCTGTTATTTCTAAGTTTTCTGACAGAATAGATTGTTGTGGGAAAAAATTTGATTTAACAAAATTTAAATTAATAATATTAAGTGATTGAAAATCTACTTCCTTAGGAGACAACTTACCTCTCTGAACTCCCATCTCCTCATAACCTGACCACCAGGTACAGGTTTGATAGTCATTTCCAAGTTACAGTGAGACCAATTTTCCTTCTTTCTAGATCCCAATAGGGAACTAGAGATCCCAAAGCCTCTGAGCATCAGATTTACCACCTGACTAATTTTGTCAGTTGCCTGCCTGGAAGCTTCCCTTGTTAATTAGGGAAGCTGATGACCAATCCTCTTTATTGATGGTTCAAGAACTTACTGGTAAGCCAAGACAACCAATCAGCCAAAATGCCCATAATGTCATTTTGGTTCCAAAATTTCCTGGCTTTTATGAACTCCTTTCCCACTGAAAGTACTGCTTCTCATCCAAAGGAGATGAGTTATGTGTGAGAAGAGGAAAAGTTGCATTGTTTTGCAATTTCAGGATTTAGAAAATAATTTATGAAATGCAAGTTCTGTGCAGGCTCAAGTCAGATTGCATTTTTGCAAGGTGCTCTGTCTGATGCTATATCCCTTCCTTGTTATGCAGACATGCACTGTTTAATAGCCCATGGAAATAAAAAATGCCTCTTTGCAACTATATGATGAAAATTATTTCTTTCTGCCTGGCTTTTGGCGAGATCCTACTGGGTTTGCATATCAGGTCTTCACTGAATTTTCTGAAGACAGATATTAAAGCTGTCATAATCATTTGATAAAATCTCTATGCTTCAAAGACACGGTCTGAAGTCCAGAAAATGTAAGGAACATGCTTTTGACAGCTTTTGGCTGAAAAAGAGAAGAGCCTTGCTGGAGATCCAGGTGGAGACAAGCCTAAGGGGCAGGAGTTTTTGACAATACTTCCTGTCAACTGAAGGCAACTCAGTGGAAGTGCCAGTCTCTATGTGCACTTTGGTTAACGTGGTAATGTGCAGATTTTGTTAAAATCTAAGTTGGGGGTATAAACGCTGCAGTATCTAACTGTGAATTCTCTTGGACAGCTGAGTGAGGATGCATGGACAAGCAAAAGGAAAGGCACCCCAAAAAAGGTCTCTTCATGGTTAATTCAGGAACAAAGACCTCTTTGGGATTTTGCATGCCAATAATTTCTCCACTAACACCACATATGTATTTTGGACAGGGATAAGCAGCAATGAACTGTCGTAAATAAAGTTATAAGACTGCAAGCCGAAACATGTCAAGCTGCAGCAGCGAAGGGTGACTGTTTCCCCAGGGCAATGATCTCATCTAGATTCACGTTGATCAGATGTACTCTGAATTCTGACTTTAATTCCATAATTTTCATGCAATTCAGATGCTCAGACCTTCTTGTGCTTATTTTGGTGTCCCCTCAGGCTGAGATGCCTAGTCTAGGTGATGGACTGCAAAGAACACTCAGAAATAACAGCTGAGATGTAATGCCAGTAACACACCTCTCTGCCAAATCCATTGGTTGACTGGGTATGCAACCTCTAGTCTGGGGGAAAAGAAGCAGGATTCCACAAACCACTTGTGATTTAAACACACCATAGCTGGCTTTTGAACATTGCTTCACACCTACTTCAATGCAAATGAAACTAAATCCCTTCCCTCACCCTTCTCCCCCCTCCACAGACTGAAGCTGCCTGAGCAAAGATGCATCGTAGACCACTTCTGAGGGTCCATGGTTTGAGAAGTGTCTCAAGGCCCTTTTTGCTGTTTGTTGGGAGATGTGCCTAGGCAAATGTAGCCTGAGCTATGTCAGGGGCTACTGAAGTCTTAGAAACACAGGAGATCAGTGTGTTGAGCAGACGTCAATCTGTGTCAGAGACAGAAACCCGGAAAATAAGCCTGGTTAAAGCAAATGATGGATCACAACTTGGCAGCTGAACCTGGACGGTTGCTAAGCCAAAACTGTTTGAGGAATGCAACTTCATGGAAGTTTTTTTGTTCTTTGAAGGCTCAAATTTGAAGCCTAGTTAGGTTTTGTCAACAAAATGAGACCATGATGATTAGAAATTGTCCTGTGACTTTAAAGATCACTTTTGCAAACACAGCACTGATTTTCTATAAGCTGTTTAGCCCATATTTCTACTTGCAAGGGCCAGTTAGAATCTCAAGTCTATTTTTCCCCGTTAAAATTAATATTTATTGATACAACCCTATATTTCTAAATTTGTTGCTGAAACATCAAAGTATTTCTAATGAGATTTTAAATAACTGCCTCTCATGACACAAAATTTGATGTTTATATCAAATTGCCTAAGCATGAAAACAATGTGCTAAGCAAAACCAAGCAATTTCTTCCTCTTCAGTTCCTAAAAGAAGATTGTAATGCAGTGTTCAATGTAATGCAGATGGCCAAAAGTACTTCCAAGACTTTTACAGAAAGGTGCCTTTACTGTGCAGGAAGAAGTCAGCTCCTTTGTACTTTAGATAAATTAAGGAATGTATGCTTTTCTATGTTAAATCAATCCCAGTCTTTCCAAGTACTTAAAGGAAGATATTAATGCTGCAGTTTCAAGAGTATTTAGGGATATGCTTGTTACTACAGGAATCGGAAAGGAAAAAAACCCTAATACATAAAATTAAGTCTGTGATTTCAGGGATTGTCATTACAAACAACAAAGGTGTTGGCTTACTTAATGACAAGATATAATCTAATTGCAAAATTGTACTGACCTGGGTAAATCCTGAGTTTCCCACAGAAAATGCTCTTCTATTAACTATAAAACCAGTTTAACCACAGTGGAATGCTACTGTCTTTGAATTTATAACACTCTCACCTTTGTCAAAGTTTTCCATGGAAATAATTTTTTTCTCAAATGTTTTTTCTCTTCTCTAATGTAATTCAGGATTTGATTTTCATCCTGAAGCTGCACGACTTCAGTGGAAGAGTAATCAATTTTCTATTTTACCCTCTTATAATGTAGCAAAAAGATTGGGCAATTTCAAAGTGAACTGCTTTTACTAAACTTTTAAACTTTTTGCTTAGTAATTTCTCATCTTCAATCAGACATTGCAGACTGAGTCACTTCATTTTTAATTGTATTCCAGTAATTTGAATTACTCATCTCTGCTTTTCAGGTCTCCTCTTTCAGAATGAAGAGACAACAACTGCATTTTCAGGCCCTTAAATTTTGTCTTTCACTTTACTAGTACCTATTACTCCTTTTATTTCTATTAGTTTATTAAAATTATGTAATGTATTTTCAATTCCATTTTCCACTGCTGCATAGTATTTATTTGTAAGGGATCCCTTTTTATTCTCTTTAAAAATGGTAATGACTATGAAACCAACAACATCTTTCCCTGAAAAAGCCAACAACTTAGGTTTTAATGAACAACAGGCTTTATGGTTTGAAAGACCCATTGTTCAGTAGTTTGAGATTTCTATTTTTCTTCTTGAATTCTCTGTAGACTTATTATTAGACTGACTTCTTAAAGTTAGTTCAAGGAAAGGATCATTCTTTTTAAAAAGTGTGTGTGTAACTTGAGTGTTGAGAGAAGTGTTAAGAAAAGTTGTAATGGGATTACACTAGGTATATACGGAAGCAAGAGGAGGAAAATAATAGTGAGGTTAAGAGCTAGGTAGCAGCCAGAGAATGTAACGTGCCTCTTTTTTCCTTCCAAATTTTAGGTAGATCTTAACTGAAATGTGGAAATCACCAGTGATATGTAAACTAGTAAGGAAAGGAGAGGCAGAGCTGATGGGAGTGGACAAGTCTCTCCTTCTGTGTTGATCTGTATGAGGAGTTCAACCCAGTCCAAAAACCACAACATCAGTTAAATCTGCATTTATCGATGTCATTGTTCCCAGACAAATTCCTGGGGCTACTGTGCTTGCAATAGCAGCTAATTCGTTCTACCTGAACAAGTGCTTTTTCTCAGTAGAAGGGATGCCCTCTTTGAACACAGGGATGTCAAAATCGGTCCTTTTTCTACATGATAAACTCTGTTACACATCTATCCTGCTGTTTCCAGATATCCTTAGGGCATTTGAACTGTTTAGTGATGAAACAAATCTAGGCATCTGGAGAATCACAGACAATTTCAGTGAAGGTAATGAACATGTGGATGGACGCCTTTTCCTAGCTGTACCAAAACACGCAAAGTATGACATTTCTCAGTGGACAATATTTCTATAAATTATTCATATGATGCAAACACTTACTGGGTAGTGAAAATTTCACAAAAAAACACTAATGCCTATGAGTGGCTTCCATTTAATAAAATTTTGTCTCTCAACTCCTCTGTAAAGGCATTATAATGTTTTTCTCTATTCATCAATATGAAATATAAGTATTTTTGGAATGAACACCAATTGAAAACTAAATCTAAGACTTACCCAGTTGATGCATTGTATCATGGCATCCAAATATGAAGATCTCCTATATGAATTCCTTCCATAGAAAAAAATCCTTACATTTTCCATGAAAACCACACACACAGGTTTTGGGAAAAAAAAAAAACCTGAATAGTACAGCCAATTATACACAGAGAAACAGTTTTGATATAAAATATAAATCAGTCCAATTTATCCATCATTCATGCTGAATGTTAATTGGATATATCTGGAAAAAATATTGTATCTGAATTTGGTGCCTTTATAAATAAGGTTATGTAGGTCTGAACCTTAGTGATCCTTAATAGTCAGGCCTCTGCCAGTTTCCCCATGGAAATGACTTTTGACCTCCAAGGACCAGTAGAGACTTTGAGTGTTAGCAAATGACAAAGTACTCTTAATGTCTATTCTGCTGGATGTGTTGCCCAGCCATTTCTTTGAATTCAAATATTTGCTCACACTTGAAGGTAGCCATAAGTAACAAAATAACTCTAAATGCAATGCAAATGTAAAACCACTCTGGAGGGAAATTTTTCTTTCAGGAAAAGCAAAAACTTTCCTTCCAGGAAAGCAAAAAATGCTTACCTGAACTCCAGTTAAGATTCAGATAAAGTATATGTATATTTTGTGATTATTGCATTTCTATAGGAAACAATCAAGTTAGGAAATGGTGGAACAAGATTGTTAGTTCATTTTTTTTTTTTGTACAACTATCTTCTGTGTATGTATTGTAGTTCTTTATCATGTAATCACTTGGTAATCTTTCACAGGAGTTGTAGCTCATTCAAGAAGAATGGAGACTGTGGTATGGAATGAATCATAGACTCATAATAACTAAGGTCATTAGACAGAGGACTATTGCTTTCTTTTTTAGAGATCTGGGATGTGTAATCCACAAAGCAGGAAGTTTTGTGGTTTTAGTAGTATTTTGGGATCTGGATGCAAACTCCAGCATTTTCTCAAATACTTGATAGGAGTTTCTTATTTTCTGGCAACTTAGCCTCTGAAATACATGAAATTCATTGATAGGGTCTTATAAAAAATTAATTGAATTATCTTTGTGGAATATTCATTTGAATTAATATACAATGGAGAATCCTAGGTGTAAGTGAACAGTTTTGTATTTAGTGCAGAAGCTCAAAGGATGAGCTGTAAATAATACATGGCAATGCATCTTCACTGAGGATAGAAACCATTTTTAATGCTGTAATTGCTCATTCAGTGCCACTATTTACTGTGTACCCTGAATGAAGCAGGAGTTCTGTGGAAAGAGCAATATGCAGTCAGAAACTTGAAATCTGTGTTAGTAAACACAGGGGGAATTAAAGTTGACCAGATCATCTGACTGAAGTTGACTCACATCCACCCACCATGCTTTACAGGGAAAGCAAACATATGCTTCTTTGAACTCATGAATATATAAATATCTTTAATGTTCTCTTATATAATTGGTTCCAGACTCTGCCAACGAGCATATTAAAATTCTTTACCCCTTTAGCCTATTTAATGAATGAAGCAACAAAGATTGTCTTCATGGATGACCAAAGTTTATATTCAGAATTCTGAATTATCTCACTGCCCTCTCAAATGATATTAAATTTTCAATCTGTCTACCACAGGGTCACCTTACACATGAGTTTGATTAATTTCAGAATCACACTTGGTTTTGGTTTTTTTGCAGACATACGATACTGACAAGTATGACAGGATTACCTCTTGTGCCTCTTCCAACAGATGGATTCTGCTTGTAACCGAAATTCTTAATTGCTAAATTCCTGTATTTGCAAATTTCATTATCCTTATTCTTTCCTTCTCTAATACTTTCCTTGAAGAATTTTCTTTCTGCCTTCTGTGACATCCTTATTCTCTTTCCTATCATGCTATTTCCATAGTACTTCCTACTCCTTTGTGTCCAGGTCACTCCCGAAAGACCAATAAGTAGGTTATTTCATACTGAGCAGTTTTAAATAAAAGCCTCATCTTGTCTATATGAACCAATAATTTCCAATGTGGACCTATTCAAAGCATCTTAATGAAATCCAAATATATAATATTTATCCCAGTTCCTGATCTAGATTTAAAAAAACAATAATTTTGTAAAAAAATCCCAGAAAATTATTGGACATCTTGCACAATATTTTTTCTGTAAATTTAGATTTTATCTTATCCTTTAGCTCTCTAATGGTGTAAAAAATCCCAAGCAAATCACAATGCAACAGAACAAAACCCATAAAAATAGCATTCTCACTATTTTAAACCATACTGAGAATCTTACTTGAATCCTTATACAATTTATTTGACAATTTTCCCTGCTACTTGAATGCATGTGTATGTGTCTTTAATGTGCTGGTATGTTCCATCACAATCTCTCCTGTTTACACCTGATTCTCTTTCATAAAATTATAATCTGTTCATTGCTTATTTATACAGCATACATTTCCTTGAAAGTAACCTTGACAAAAAGAAAACAACAGAAAAAAAAAACATGGTTCTGGGGAGTTCTATGTCTGGCTGCTTTGCTGACTCTAATGTTGGCTTGATTTCATCAACTGTAATGTTTTGGTAGCAGTTGTCTAAGGGTCAATTTGCTGTAGGGCTGTCCTGTCCTTTTAGATGGCATTTAATTTTCAGTTGTATAAAAATGTTCTGCCTCTTACATGGTGTTCTACAAATGCCTTGTGACATCCATCCTCAACGTCTTTTATGGCAAAGCAATGCCTGGCTCCCCTATGTCTTTATTTATTAGACTGTAAAATATATGCAGTGCATTCTATCCTCTATGTGTGTTGTGCATGTTTATAAATACAGATCAGTTTGTTTCATATTTCTTTGCAAATCAGAATTTAAATCTCATTCTGTCCTTTATATTCCAATGAACATTATTGCAGATGGACTCATGGTACATTTCCTCACCTTCTTGTCACTTATTCCAACAATTCACAGTACTTGCTTTCTTGTTTTAGTGTATATTTGTAAGATATAATCATTATACTACCCTGCCTCATTTAATCACTCCCTATTATTTTCATATATCACATATGAGCTGTGATGGCAATGCCTTACCGTGAAAATCATGTATGGATGGGCCCATGGGCTGGAGAGGCTACAATATAAAAATACGTTTTTATAGACAAAATTCTGTAAGCCAGAATGTCAATTTCTTTTCTTTTTGTAACAAATCACTATTTAGAAGGTCAAATTTGTATCTTTGTCATTATTTCCAGAAATAAAACTGTCCAGCTTTTACCACCTACTTTAAAGTAGCTGTGTAAGTTATAAAATAATTTCATGGAGAGGATTTATTTTCCTCTTCATAGGAAAAGAAAAAAAGTGGTGAGAAGAATTCTCAGTTATACTTTTGAAAGTTTTACTCATTTACTTGCAGACAACTAGAAATCATGCCCTTTGTCTCTTTGTCAATCCTTGAATCACATAGAACACCTGTAGATATTTTGCAGTGAAATACTAAATCGAGACGTTAGCTCTGATTCTCTCTTTGTTAATAATTAATTTTATAGTACTGGAAAAAGCTGGATCACTTGGTATCTATTAAAGGTTCAAATTGCTGCAGTGGCTTAAGACACTTGAAGCCCACAAAATTTTGTTGCCATCTCTCTTCAAGAGCTTACTTGCAGCAAAATAGACATGAATGATGCAGATGTTCAGCATTTCCAGTGCAAAGTCCAGAAGTTTAGGACAGACTTTTCCCAGCAGTGAGTTGAGCTAGACAGCTGGACACTGCTGTTGAAAACTGTTTCATACTTCATTCCTCAAATATGTGTGCGTGGGATCACATAATGACAGCTGGATGTCTGCAACTGCATGCAGGTACTGTACTTCTGGCTTTTGCCATATCTAAAGTTACAGTACATTGATTTAGATCTCTTTTACTGAGATTTAAGTAATTATAAGAGGGGCTCAAGGAGGCTCACATTATTACCATAGATCAACCAATGGGCAATAATTTACTGAGCTACTACAGCTTCATTGGAGTGGGAATGAAAGCTCTGCTTCCCTATCTGAAAACCAGAGATAACATTCCCTCTCAGTTCTCATGAGGACATTGTGAGGATTAAATTTTGCACACTGCTTCAAAATGTAAACTACTACATAGAATGAATCCAGTATTAAAATGATGCCACCCTTTGGAAAAGATAAGTGAACGTGTTCAGTCTGCCAAAGAAAGCAAACCAGTCATGTGCAACATGAATATTTCCTCTCTGAGATGTGAAAGTGTGGTGTGGATCTCTAAATACTAGAAAGTTGACAGAAGGGTCAAATCTCTACGGCGTGAGAAAATAAACTCGACGCACATTACAGTAATGTGTTTTGTTTAATTATGTGTGTGTGCATTTAATGGGCTGGTGTGTGCATATGTATGCAGTTGTATAAAATTTCTTACGAATTTTTTGTTGAAAATTATCTGACAGACAGTTTGATATGGCTGTGGAAGTGAACTTAACTCCACAGTCGTTCTTTGAACAGCAGGATTTATTTGTCATTTATCAACTTTAATATATGCAGTCTGCCTGCAAAGAGCAGTAGTGAGGAGAGTGAGGAAAAAGGGAAGAGTGAAGCAGACCACAAAAGCTTATGCTTTTGAAATTGTCCCAGCCTTACTCTGCTTGCTCTGTTTAAAGAAAAGATGATCAAAGGACTGAAAGTGCAACATCCTTTGAGAGTTTCCAGGCAAGTACTCTGTGATGACTGGCTTTTGTGCAGCTCAAGCAGCAGTCTGTTCTGTGCACTATCTGGACTCTCATTATCGCTCATCTGTCAAAACTGCTGCTGCAAAAAGAGATGGGGTGAAGGTCAACTTGTAAAGTAGCATCAGTAGAAGCAGACGTGCTCTACCCTTTGGTGAGTTAGTTGTCAATTCTTTTTCTCTAATGCAGTTAATCCCCCCTCCAGGACTAAATTGGTGATGAATGTTGTTTCCTTCCTTTGCACTCTGACCTGTCCACAGGAGGTGCAAAAAGAAGCCTTTTATTCCCAAAGACTCCAGGAACCTGGAAACCTGTGACTGAGGGAGGATAAATGGATATCATTTGTCCTTTTGGGAAATTCGGAAGAGTCAGGTTGCACAGCAAATATTTTTTCAAGATTTAAGCAAAAACAAAGATCCAGTAAAGATGTATCTGGCAGTTGTCACAATTTTCCAAGGTAGCTTCATATACTGAGTTAAAATCATACTGTTATATTATAGCTAGAAAGGGCTCAGTATATCAACTAATCAGTTCCCATGTGCAAGGTTTAAATTCTTTCCACAGAGATTATCCCTCTATTGGCTGATCAAAATGCTACTCTGTCCTGGTGGAAGACACCCAGGAGTAAATCTGCTGCAAGATAGTGAGTGTCACCTAAATTTTTTCATTAAAGCCCTATTCTTGGCCTCTCACTGAGATCCATAAGGATAAATAAATACCTATTTGAAGCCTCCTGCAAATTCTTAGCCAAAGACTAACATATCACCAGTAGTTTGGGTCTTGGCTTTCCCACAATCGTTCTTTATACATTTGGAGATTTTTGTTTTGGGTTTGTTTTGGTTGTTTGGGTTTTTTTTTAATGTAAATAATTGAAGTTTAAATATCCATGGAAGATTCTTTTTTAAGTGATGTATATAGTCAGGCTGATAATTTCTTTTAAAAGTTTTGTATGTATTGTGGTTTGTGGGGAAAATGAGTATTACCTGTTGACAACTGGGTACTCTTGCCAAAAATATTTTAATCACTTTAAAACTGGAAAAATCTTTAAATTTCTGTAGAAAACCAGGGTAAGTTTGATTCTCAAATGCTCCCTTGGGGCATCACAAGTTGAGCCGAGAATTCCCTCTTAGTATTATCTGCTACAGTGAGCTTGTTGCCAGGTTTCTCAAATATTTTTTGCCTGAATTTTTTGTCACAGATGCAAAGCTGATTCAGTGACACAAAATTACTTACCAACTTTATTTTGTTGTTCAAGAAAATGTTATGCAAATAAGGGGTCTTACTTTATCAGTACTTGAATCCGTAATGGAGATAGCATCCAGCCTGTTCCCTTTCTTTTAGCCATTAATAATTTCAGGTTCTGAGCCTGATCATAGCTTGGCAGTGGGCATAGGTGCTATTCCAGTTGGAGGTGAGAAATAGGAATCCCTATTCTCTGAGGAATACTGTTTCAGGTCTCTGGCACCATCAGCTATCCTTGAAGCCACCTGTGTCCCTAGGTGGGAGCTGGAACTCTACCGCTATTAAGGCTCAGAATTGGTGGTTGAGGTGAAATACCTTTTTTAAAAAAAATGCGTTGTAAAAGAACAGATTCCTTCACACTAGCACATTTCACAAAGTTATCCTGATGTCAATTAAAGTCTGTCTGAAAAGATTTCTTGGACCCTGGATAGATTTTGTGAGCAAAAGTACACAGAAAAATTGCCCTGGAGAAAGCTGTTGCTAAGTGCTTTCACTTAGGATAGAAAATAAAGCATTAAGCCCCTTGTCCCCCAGGCACAAAATAGAAACTAAAATTTCATGCATGTTATGAGCATCAGCTCTTCTGAAATTGGCCATCTCTCCCAAAACTCTTGAAAGCCTGTTTTGTTCACATCAGGAACTGTAAACAAATGCCAGAACTCTGACATTTATCATAAGATGGAAACCTTGTTTTCCATCCAGCCATATACAATACTTCAGGGAAAAGAGACAGCAAGCATTCATCTTTATTTTTTGTATATAAACTGAGAATGAGATACATTAAAGAACTATTTTACTCGATACTTCTGCGGGCTTTGGAGTGGTCAAGAGATTCAGTTAATATTGTCTGGAACTGAGGTAATAAAATCACGTTATTATTTATTTTATATAAGCAAAGACTTCTGCTATCACAGCTAGCTCTTTATGAGGAACTGAAGTATAAAACACATTCTGGCAAATTCTTGAGATAGAATAAAACAATGTGGCTCCTTCACTTTTAATAGAGTTGAGCTGCTTTGTACCAAGTCAGCAGCTGTCGCCTGTGCTTGATGAGTCTCAGTGGTTTAGTTTGGATATTTGATCTATCACTAAGTTGAGGTGTGATGGGCTATTACAGAGTTTGTCTTGTCAGCAGACGGTGGTGACAGCAAAGTTAGACTGAGCAAATAGGCTTGTGTTAGAACTTCAGGGACAGCTGCAGGAATTCTCCAGGGTAGCCTGGAAAGTAGAGTCCTTCTACATGTGAACTTGGGTGTTTGTGAAACAAAAACATAATACAAATTAATTCAGAGCTATCTGATCTTTTCCTCATCCCACTGAAAGAATTGGGCATTTTTCTATTTCAATATTTTGTCCTGAAGATTCCTCTTGCTGGAAGAATAATGAGGAATCGTGGGTGTGGTATTTTGAAGTCTAGCACTATCCCTGTCTGTGCATCACAGTTATAGTTACTGTCAGGCATCTGCCTCAGCAAATATCTCAAGGACTGATGGTTAAAAATTAGACTTCTGCTGTTGTATAAGGTGTTTATTTAACTGAATAATGACAGCCATCTTTGTGAAGGCAGTCCAACTACAAAATGCCTCTATCTGTGCAAAATACAATTAATGAATACTAGGAATAATTAGCGATACTTCGCTCTAAAGCAGTAATTGACAGTTAGTATCATTTTTCTGAGTGAGAGTTCTTTTGATGTTCCTTTGCATTTTCCTTTATAATAAAGTCATGATAGGAAGAATGCTAATTAAAGATTATAAATTATACTCTAGTGAGAGTGAAAAATCTACTTAAATTCCTATAGTCCTAATTTTAGAAATACTGAATAAATCCACATTGCCTCTAAGTATTAGCTTTCTTTTAAGTGTTCTCATTTATTTATCATCAGTAGACTTTTAATTTCTTCAGGATTTCAGGGGGAGATAGAGTGCCATTAAAGGGCAGATCTGATAAAAATTTAATAAAATATGAAACCAAAAATACATTTTTTTTTGTTTTATTGAAAATAAACACATACCAAAGGTGATGTGGTAATAGCCAAAGCCTAAAATATATGATAAAATGCAGCTGAACTTCACCAGTTTTCTATTACATGTTTCTTTTTCAGCTGTATGAATCTCTCATATATCTACAAAAACAAAGCTGCAGCTGTGAATGCAGTGAACTACCCTACCACGTAATTGCAATACTGCTATGGGCATGTGAAGCCTTGGGAATCTGATGGGCATTGTTTCCTGATATCAGTAGTTGCACTTTTATTATGAAGTTTTGTATGACAGTGTTAAAGGATTTAAAGAGGTGTTTGTCACCGTAAGCAATTCCTCCAAGTGCTAAAATATCAGGTGACAGTCAAGAATTCTTACACATGAAATATGTTATTTTGAACTTCTGTAAAGGGTAGCTGCAGAAGAAAGGATAGCACAGTAAGTTTTTGACAAAGTATTATGCAAAATGGTTTCAAATTGCTAGACTTTTGGAACAGACTGTAACTGTGTCTGGTGCATTAAACATCTGGGTGTTGAACCCTTATTTGAGCCTCTGATCAGTAGCACATGCTTCATATATGTTTCAGCAAGTGCTTCTGCCTTTAAAAGTGGAAGTAGTGCGAATAAGGTCTCAGTTATTTAAGTGGTTTTTTCCATTTTTCACTATATATAAAAGTGTTAAAAAGAGAATGTCCACAAGAAATATACAATTATAATTTAGTGGTGTTTGCAGTTAAAGGCAGTTTTCAATAAGTTTGTGTGCAGCAGCCACTGCTGCCAATAAATGAGTTGTGATTCGGTACAGAACCCTCTATATAAAAATATTAAAATTGAAGATTATATTGAAATCATGGACTCTAATTTGGTAACTGTAGGTAAGCAATTATTTGTAGTGATAGAACCCATATTTATGGATTTACCTCATCCCTCTGATATAAATCAAGTGTATTATCTCAATTGCTCTCTCCTATCTGGATCTTCTCAGGGTAAAAGATTCTGTATTTATGGAGAAACCATGTTTCTTACAATAATGGTATTGCAAATTCATTTGGTAATGCCCTTCTGCATATTTTGATTCACCCATAAGAAATGCATAACTAAATCTATAGGCTGTTCATGTTTTGATTTTTGTTGATATTGTTAACAAAGCTGCCTGTTTATGGAAAAATTCCATCATGTTTCTCATGTCTTCTGAATTGGTACCACAGTAAGGTAAAAATGGTCCATATCAAATATGAATGAGTCATCAGAGTGTTGAAATTTTGGACTACAGTGATGAGCCCAAAATAAAGAAATTAATAGAATTGACTGTACACTATTTTAAAACAAATTTCAGGATTTCTCTTTTTTTGTGATTTTATTGCAAAGAAGAAATAGATATTGTATTTTTAAAAAGACTAGTATAGTATTTTCTTGATATTTTTATTTTGTAGCTGTTAAACCTTTCAAACATGGAACATTTGCATGGTCACTCCTGGAGCTCTAAATCACTGCAAAAAGAGTTCCGCTAAAAGAGTCAGTTTTCTAAGAAGAAATGAAAGCAGTTTTAAGAAAACTTAGTTTTACAAAACTAAGACTGGAATTGTCCATCTCCACCCAGTCACAGGTCATCGTTAAACTCATAGAAATCAGAGAAAAAGTTCCTTCTTTTGTTTGTTGCCACCACTGTTGCTGATATATTGCTGAGGATCTCCTCATTACATCAAAGCTTTTCTCTGGGTTTTATGTGTTGCTTTTGTAGAACTATGTGGGCACAAAAGTATGAATCATGCTGACTTCAGGTCATCATTTGCCGAACGGAGCTAGGCTTTGCCAGGAATTGTTGATTGGTGCTTGGAGCTATTGCTGCATGAATAAAGCTGGGCCATTCATAGGCTGACTGACTAATGGGGAATATGTGCTGTCAAATAAAGGATATTTGATGACAGTTGCATACAGAGTTGCATGAATAATGGTATTTTTTTGGTTCTGAGGTCAACCAAAACCATTTGTTTGAAAAATGCTGAAGCAAAACAGTAAAAGAAAAATTAAAAAGATATTTTTCCTGACCAAAAATATTTTCCATATGAAACACAGACCTGTGATTTGTTTGAAACCTATTCTTCCTCCCCCTTTTTTGTTTTTCAGAACATTGATTTGCTGCTAGATAAAAAAGTTCTGCCTAGCAATGCTCAATGCTCATACAGCTAGAAAAGCCTTTATTTATTCAGAACATTAACTAACCACACAGAGTAATAATAGATATTGATAGATACAGCTCTTTAAAAGTTGGTGAAGAATTCAGATTTTGGAGCCAAGTTACTGAGGGTTTTTTTGCTAACTCAGTGTTGATATACAATAAATTCTTCAGCAGCATTCCCTGGATTACTCTCTAATGAAATGTACATTCAACTAGATGTTCGATACACTGAGGCTGGTTTTGCTGGCCCACTAGATCTGTTTAGCCACCACAGGAAAATGCATTCACTAAAGCCCCTCTTATCTTTACAATAAATTGACTGAAAATAATTCACACATCTATCTCTCATGGACCCCTTCTAGGCAAATATGAAGCCTACAGAGGACACCTATGATGACCAACTGCTTGGACAGTGCAGCTTGCCTGTCCTCAAGAGGCAAAGAGGTTCTGTTTTATGGAGGCTTCCCTATTCGATATCTTGATGACCTCTTCTTGCCATGTTGACTGTATGAATCTTCCCTTATTCACACATTCATTCTCTCCAGCAAATTTTCTGTTTTCTTATCCCTCGTTATAATATCTTCTTGTCTAAATCCAAGCCACTTCTGTCTCCAACTCTCTACCTCTCATCCCTTTACTTCAGTCAGGGAACTGAATTTCTCTTTCTTCCTCTAAAATACCTTGTTCCTTCCTCCTTTCTGATTTTTCCCTTAAAACATCTGCTTTTTGTGGTATATGACACATTCTGGCCAGAATATTGCTATATTTTATTTGAGCTATGTTTCATCAAAATAGCTGGCACAGCAGAAACATAGTTTGCAAGAGGATGAAATACCTTTTCAGCTTTTAGTAAAAATGCACCCAAAGTCAATTAAATTCTCCTCTTTTTTTTAAGTGCTCAGAATATTTAGAAAATATAGATGTCAGAATACTAATGGCATGTGTGTTCATATTCTTAACTTTAATCCCCTTGACTATTTAAGTTTCTTTCAGAACATGAAGTTGAAAATGTAAATAACATAAAATAGTTGTCTTGAGATGTTTTTCAGATATTTTTAGCATTCAGTCAGCAGTTTAAAAGCATGTGGAAGGTCAAGTATGCAAATTTTTATGTCATAAAAGGACCTACTTAACATTTAAATTTTGTTCTTTAAACATATTTTTTTTCAACTATCACATTAACAATGTCATCTAAAATAAAGCCCTGTCTTAGGGTACCACTTAACACATTTTATAAAATGGATGTTTTATCAAAAAATTTTCTAAAGACAGGAGCAAATTTCTCTAACATGCATTAAGAGGATTTTCACAGGCCGAAGTTTACACAGATGCTGCTGTGGAAACAGTGGCACATGATGACTTGATGTGCACAAATAGTTTCATCATATGAGACAGCTCTCCACTCCTTCATGGCTAATCTGATGTCAATGCAGCACTTACTGTGAACTCCATCTGTTTTCAGAATTGATGATTATTTTTATTTATAAGTAGCCAGCTAAATATCTGCAAGATATTTACTCCACGATGTTCTTTGGAGTCTTCTGCAGCTTGGTCTCTCTAAACCAATTCTTGTGTCACTTTCAAGCCCTAGAATTACTTCAGCTGCTACAAGATACCTCCAGATATGCATCATCCTGGACAGTGAAAAAAGCAGCAATTGATCCTGCTGCCAGTGCTCTGAAAACAAATTGACCAGGGCTGACTTCTATTAGTGATGGAAACAGTCACTTTTCTGCCTCCACAGGACCCACCAATGAGCAACAACCAAAAGAAGTTTTAGGATTTTGGATCTAATGTGGTGTTAATGCACACACACTGTGTATGCATATTTAACTGAGATCTAACACACAAGTGTCCCTGCTAGTCCTCTGCAGGACCTACATGAGAAGATACAGGAGCTGGCTCTGAATTCCCTTAGTTCAAGAAGCAGGAAATAGCAATAATACTAATTATTTATTTTTAATGAATCTTAATTAACAGCAATATTCTTAATTGTATGAATATACTAGAAATCCCAATGCAAATAGTTTTACAGAAATGTCAGCATAGGTCTCCCTAAACTGTCCTTTTCTTCTATGCAACCTCCCTCTCCCTCATCTTGGTCAATATGTGGTCCTATTTTTTTTCCTACCCTTTGTTAGATACTCCTTTGGCCTAAATTATTTTTACAGGTTCTGTGTGTGACTGCTGCTCTTTCTGTAAGCACAGCATATTCTGTTTTATAAGGACAACTCACCTTCCATTTAGATTAAGGAAAATGAGGAAATAAAAGACAAATAAGCTCCAGAGACAAAGAACAGTGTTTGTCACTCATTCTGACAGCAGGTGTCTTGAGCCAGTCTGCCCTAAATAGGAGGAACGATAAGATCCGTCCCACTTGAAGACAAAGAAAATGAGCAGAGAACAGCATGAACATCTCACATATATAATGTAAAAAAAACTGTGAAAAGTTAAGTCTGTCAAGTTGTCCTGTCTTAGAGAAGTATCCAACAGTATAGAATGAAATGTTCAGTGTGCAACCTGTAAATCTGAAATAGCTTCAGATGGGAAACCAGGGGGTGTTTTGGAGTGAGAAAAAAAGAGAGATGCATATAACTTGTTTTAAAGAATGCAAAACTATCATGGAGATGTGTATTCAAATGGTGCAATATATACACTTCCTTATAAGAAAGATCTTGGGGTAAAAAAGGAGTTTCATCTATACCCCTTGATCTCTAATCATGAGATTAGACAGTGCCCTGTCTTTTGTCATAACAAACTTGCTAAATCATGGGAAACATATGCAGACACTGGTTACTAAACCAGGAGGATTTGACTGACAAAGTATTACTGTGGATTGTGGGACTAGAATTTAGGAGACTAAAGTCTAGTTCTTAACCTGCTAAATTAAAAAGTGTTCTAAGAAGTCAGGAGGACTACAGGTCAAAAATGTGTACAAGGCACAGCAATTATTCAAATACAAGGTTTAAATCATACATAATTTTCATCCAGCCTTCCAGGAATGGCTTCCTTTACAAACTAAATAGACAGCTTGGAAGGAGCTTGACACTTATCAGCAAGCAATATTTTAAAGTTAAAAAATACAGGGCTGAAGTGGAATGGTGGAAAATTAAGTGAATTTGACCTTGAAAGGGAAATGAAAACATGTAAAGCAAAACAAAGGAAGATGCTATGAAGAATTTATGCATCGTTGATGGAATAGGAAATAAAGACAGTTAAGTATCATCTCAATCTAAGTCCAAAAGTGAATTAATACTTTCCTGTAGCTCTCTGTGAGAAACTTTAGTGCATGCTAGACAGATGTCATCACGGCAGACATGGCTCTGAGGCAGGTAGCTGCTTTTCTGGATTAGTGAGGGAATTGCCAGTCCACATTACACAAAACTTTAATTTGTCAAATCAGCATCAACACCATAAGACCAGACGAACAGGAATGTTGTGCTCATGTTTAAGAAACAGGAAGATATGTTCCAAATAAACTGCAGGCTTATATCTCTGGTTACTGTAATAAAAAAAGTCTTTGAAACATGTTTTGGAGATGATAATAAAGCTATATATTTAAAAGAATAAAGGGACATGGTGAACCACACATTTTTTGAAAGTTGTGTATGATCTTTGCTAGATTTCTACTCTTGTGAAATACAGGGTTTTCCTGGTTTTAGAGAATAATGATGCAGCAGAACTAATCTACTTCAGGGAAGTTTTTGATATGATAGTGCATCAGAATTTACTTATTCTAAAGCAGACAGATAAGGTGGACAAGAAATTGGTTCACTTGGAGAAAAGACTCTTGCTTACATTGAAAGAGCAATTACCAGGCTGGAGAAAGAATACTAAAGGGAGTTCCTCAAAGATCGGGCCTTGATACTAGACTGATCTAATATTTTCATTTATTATCTTGGCACATATAAAAAAATTTTGACACCATTTTCTGATGACACAAACTTATTAGACTTTTTTAAAGTAAAGGTGAGTTGGAGGAAACACAAAGGAGTTGGATGACCTTGAAAGCTGCAGCAACAGTTATGGGATAAAGTACAGTAGAGCAAAGTCATGCACTTGCAGACTAATGAAAAAAGATTCCTCTATCAACTGGAGGATTATCCAATTCATTGAAAATAACAAAGGAATAAAAAATAAAACTGAGTTAATACAGAGCAGAGAGGATATTGGCCATTATACAATGTATCTGTGGAAAAAATGAACATCCTAATCTTAGGAAATAGAGTTTGAGGCATTTCTGAGGGAGATAAGGAAAACTCTACCTAGAATATCATGTGTAGATAAGCCACTCATGTTCAAGACAATTTAAACTATTTTTAAAAAGGGAAGATCTGTAGGTAGATAGCAAACCTATCCTATATGACCGAAAGAATTTAAGAAGTTCACTTTAGTAAGTGAAAGGTAAAAATGAATGTGACTCATGTCCAGGAACAGAAGAAGCACTACATGTGTATAAGATAGTCAATACTTGATGGAACCCTAAAATTAGAGCCATCAAAGGAATGACTTTCTAAAATATTCTTACAATATAAGAAAGTTTACTGGCTTAAAAATTCAGCATACACATAAGTGGTTGAAAAGACTTCATATCATAGAGATACTTCATATCATAGAGATAATTTTAAGAGCAGGGGACTGGATGCAGTGAGCAGTACTTTAGTTTTGTATTGGTTGTATATCAAGGAAAGCTTGGGAAATCATCTTACTAAGGTGAAATTGACTTTGAAAGACACTGGAATTGCTGAAATCCTGCACAAACGGACCATTTGTAAAAGTTTATTCAAGGAATGCCCCTTAACATTTTTAAGAACCTTCCAGTATAACATTAATAGGTCTTGATTACTTATGCTAGTTCCCCATGTAGGGGTGTCTTAAGTTTCTGAGAGCATGATATCATAGAGTCATAAAAGCACAGAAACATTTGGGTTGTAAGGTACCTTTAAAAATCATTTAGTTCAATCCCTTTGTCATTGGCAGGGATATTTTTTTACTGGATCAAGTCCCTTCACTTCAATAAAGTCATTCCAATAAGAGAAAGATTACAAGAGATCAATGACATTTTCTGTGGTGCAGAGAATGTGACCAAACTGAAGAATTTAATTTAGTTGTTCCAGAAAACAGAATACTGGCAATAATCTAGCAAGTTTTTTGAGATACAGACAGAAGGGGGGAAATATCTGTTCTCTGTTTTCCATGCTGGATAGCTTATGACAATACCATTTTAAGTATTTCTTACTGAAGTTTAGAATGTGATTTCTAATGGTAAAAGTAGTTGAATACTGGAAGAAATTAGCCTAGAGTTTTGCAGAATCTCCTTTACTGATATATCTTTAAGAAGAGGGGCAAAACCAACATCTGTCAGAAAAAACACAGCTATAAAAATCCTGGAAATGTAAGGAAGCACAAACCTGAGCTTTTATGACTCTTCAGAACCAATATAACTTTCTTTACCTCTACTTTCAGACTTTGAGATGTACATTTTAAAAACATTTTCATGTTAGTCTTCCGCACAGTACATATTGCCAAATAAGATTAAAAGAGATTTTCCAAAAACTGATAATTTTGCATTGTGAAACATCATTTGTACTGTATTATGATAAGAACCAAACTACAAATTAAATAAATGTAAGCTTATTATACCATCTTGTTTTATATAAGATTATTTTGTATAGCTGGAAGATACAATTTAAAATGGAAAACATTAAATTTTTTAAATCTCATGTAATCTCACTATCTCTTATCCTTCCTTCTGCACATAATGTTGCTATTAAAGTTTTTCACTTATATCCTAAATTATGAAAATATATATAAAAGGTATCAACACTGAAGAGGTAATTACATGAGTTTCAAGTTATTTACAGAGACATTGATACAGAAATTATTACTGGAATAATAGTAGTTGTCTGTATTTCCTTTCAAATGTCTCAGAATAAACACTGAATGCATTAATTAGTTTGTCCCTAGAGATAAAGTAATTTTTGTCTTGCTTAACAAGAATTAAAAATATTCTGTTAATTTTCAATGTAATCCTACTTTGTGCTACAATTATCCAAGCTTTTTTTAAAAAAAAAAATAAATGCTGATGAATTAAAGGCAGCAATTATCAAGGTACATGACACTTGTTAGTTTTTCAGGCATAGTCTATTTTGTCTCTAAAAGTGTAATGAGAAAAACAAATCCTTCAATTAGTCCATCAATGCACTTACTCATTTGTCCCTGAACTTCACTGGAAGAATAAAATGCAATCATGGAAGTTACTGTATGTATCTGATGATCTTGGTCTAGACTAAATTATTGTTTCTTATTAATTTCTATGATGCTTCATACCTGAAATATATAATTTGGCATCTTTGGTTCATTATTCTTTATTATTCTAGTCCTCTGACTCCAGGCAGGAACATCCATTCACATATCTGTAAGAGGCTAATTTGTCCATGTGTGCTTTTGGCAAAATACTCCTAAACAGATGAACAGATTTTCGGAAGTGAGTTGTTAATTGACAATGTATAACTGGGGATATCGTTTTTTGGGTAAAAAGTCTGAAATGGCTTGTCTATTTGATACGTTAAGATCAAACTGTACCAAAAGTGCTTATAGCTAATTAAAGTAAAGTAGCACTTTTCCATTGCAGAGATTTCTCTACTTCTCTCAATTTATTTTTTTTAAGTTCAGTGCACTGAAATGAATAGAAAGACTCCAATTGTTGGGAGGAAGATTGTTCATAGCCTTGTCAATTGATATAATCTTTTTCTTTCTCTTTCATCTTTTGAAGTGTCAGTCCATGCAGACTATTTAGCTGGAGTATTTCACTTTCCAACATTTAATCTTTCTATTTTTTATCCTTCTTTGAATTTTTCTTTCACTTCTTAAATTCAAAGTTTCATTCTCGTTAAAAAGCAGCCTTGGACTGCACCATACCTATTGTTTAACTTCCAGTCCAATTTTCTATATCTGTTAATTTTATTTGGCTCCCAGTTCCAAGTCCCCTACCTATCTCCGTACAAATTTTTTGGTGTTTTCTTTTTTTTTCTTTATATTTTTACCAAAGTTCTCTAACATTCCAAATTAGACTGCAAAATTCCCAGTGTTGAAATTGTATTTAATCTTTCTTTTTTGAAATATACCCTGCTGACCTCATGGTTGGTGCTAGGCGGGGATTTGGGGAGCCAGCCATTAGTGTTACAGTGTAACAAACACCAAATTGGATTCTTACTTTCTGTGAATGAAATTCATGTCAAGGGGTGAGCATCTCCAGAACAACCCATGGGCAACAATAAAGTCTCTGAAGCCCTCACAAAGCAGCTGATGGCATAGGGAAGCACTTACACAACTGCTTTTCTTTGGCATAAATCTCCTTTTTACTTATGCAAAGTTCTACAAATTATGTTTTTACTTTACCCTCAGCATAGAAACATTGATGTAAATAATTACAACTACATCTATTTCAGTGTCAGTGTAAAAGATAAATGTGCATCACAAAATTTCCTAAGATGTAGCAAGGAGAATTCATTTAACCTTTAAGCCTGTAAGAAATTTCAATGCAGATTATGACTAAAGCACATAGTAACTGTTTGTGTAGCACTCCAAGTCATAGCTTACTAAAGAATTTCCAGTGTAAAAGGTTCCAAATTCAACAGTTAAAATTTGTCAGTCAATAAATTACAAGGTCATAATGCTGTTGTCATATTTTATCTGTATTATTTTTTTGCTTTCAGCCTCATTTCAATAAATTATTATATTTACAACCTACCTTCAAGATATCTCTTTGAGTTAAACTTTACTTTGTGGCAGATGATGCATGTTGGAAACCTTTCTGGAGGTTTAGTCCAATCAATCATGGAGCTAATGCAGCATGTGGGTTTTTTTCTTAACAAGTGTGGCACACTGCCCTCATATGCACAGGTGCTCTGTAATTTTCACCGACAATCAGCAGGTTGCTCTGTGCAATTCAGGACATCGTTTTTAACTTCAGTAATTCTAAATAATTCCCACACGGAAGATAGGGATAGTACTGTCAACTCTTGTTTTTCTCTGGGAAGGTGGTATGAGTCATGAATTAATCACAGAATCAAGGCACTTGGCCTTGATGGACTTAATGAGGTTCACACAGTCCCACCTCTCAAGCCTGTCAAGGTCCCTCTAGATGCATCCCTTCCTGTGTTGAAAACAACAACACACAGCTCGGTGTCATACACAAACTTGCTGAGGGTGAGCTCAGTCCCACTGTCCATGTCAACAACTAATATGTTAAACAGCTTCTTTCCTGGTGCTGGTCCCTGAGGAATGCCACTTGTCACTGATCTCCACTTGGACATCAGGCTGTTGGCTGCAACCCTCTGAGTGTGAACATTCAGCCAGTTCCTTGTCCACCGAAAGGTCCATCCATCAAGTCTGTATCTCTCCAGTTTAGAAGCAAGAATATCATGTGGGACATATTAAATGCTTTACACAGCTCCTGGTAGGTAATGTTAGTCACTCTGCCCTGATCCATCTCTTCTGTAACCACATTGGAAAAGGCCACTGAATTTGTGGGGTATAATTTGCCCTTAGTGCAGCCATGTTGGCTGTCATCAGTCACCTCCTTATTCTCCATGGGCCTTATCATAGCTTCCAGGAAGATCTTATTCATGATATTGCTAGGCACCAAGATGAGACTGATATGGTGGATAATGGCTTAGACACTTCCTCTGCCAGCTCCCTCTGGATCTGTGGATGAATCCCATTAGGTTTGGACCTGTGCACTTTCAGATTTCTTAGATGGTCTTGAACTTGGACCATGTCCTTCTGCCATGGGTCCAGAATCAAACAAGTAGAGTTCAGTGCTACTAAGTCAAGTTGACATTTGTGCTAATGTTGGTCTCAGGATTTCCAGTTCAGGATCAGCTCAGAGCAGGAATGTGTGTGCCCATTATTTACTATGTTGCACCAATATAATATTAACTGTGGGGTGAAAAGTTCATTGGCAATCAACCATTTCAGCCACAAAAAAGATTTTTTTTTTTTTTATTAAACACAAAGATGTATAGTGGAATACTGGGACTAGAAGTTTGCTGAAGGAGAGGGAGTGCTACTGACCTGTCCTCTGGAAGGCAAGTTTCTGGTTCTCTCTGTGGGTATTAGTACCTGAAGCAAAGTTCATTTTATAGACATTTAAAGGCTGGCAAGTGCTGTGTTTAATGTGTAAGGGCTTTCACAGTATCTTTAGGCTTGTTAAAAACAAGACTGCATTGTTAACCCAGAACTGAAAGCATGTCTTGAACTGGTGCTGGCTGTGACTGTGGCTTACTTACATGAAAAATTACTGCACAGGAAGAACATTCCTCCGTAGCAGGGTGGAGTGTGTGGGATGTAATTTGGGAAATCTAAATTACATTCCTGCTTTACATGATTCCCCTAAAAAGGTTATCAGTCTCCACTAACTATAAAGTCTTAAGGAGACTGAACTGGAACAGCTGAATACTGCTTTAAGAACAATCTTCTAGCTCCATCTGTGTGCATCTTCAGCAGGGCAGGCCTACTGGAGCGGGGGATACCAATCTGTACTGAAGCTGAGGAGCCAAATTAGCACAAGACTAAGTCCAGACTCCCAGGGCCACAGTCAGAGCAGAGCCTCACACTGCCGTGGCTGCACAGTGTGGGAGCCATAGCTGCTCGGTGCCTTGCTGGGGATGTATGAGGGTGGCTGAACTCCAGGGCTGTCTGTCTATGACTCTATAGCCGTGCCCTTCTTGCATGTCAGAAGTGCATTCTCATGCCACCTTCCATGGCAGGAGCTTCATTACACTGTCAAATACAATTAACAAGAGATGGGAAAAGTGGATACTGAGCATATCCTGATAATTTCTTTATCTTCAGAAACTGTGTGAGGGCAAAGGAGAAGAGAAAGGACTACGTATTTGAATGATGTTCACATGTTTGCTTCTTGTCCAAAGGTGTGTCAATAAAACACAGAATCACAGAATGGGCCAGGTTGGAAGGCACTGCGGTCATCATCTGGTCCAACCTTCCTGCTCAAGCAGGGTCATCCCTGAGCACATGGCATAGGGTTCTATCCAGACACATATGAATACTGCCAGTGAAGGAGACTCCACAACCTACTTTATTTTCTCCAAATATTTCCCTCTTTAAGCTGAATTAATAAAGTAATACTGCAGTACTTCTGGAAGTTCAGAGGTCATGTATTTGGAATACAACAATAATGCTAATAATACTAGAAAGCTTTACAAAAACATTTTTATTAATATACCTGTAATACACATACCTTTTATAGTATGGACTGCCTCAACATTAATTATATAATACGTTGCAGTAACGAGAAAATGTTGCTAAATTTACTGTTCTGTTTCTTAGATGTATGTATGGTAAAGGTGTAAGGAAGCAATTTGAAACTGATTAATAGAATTTTTTTTTCTGATACTTACTGAATATGCAGGACATTTTTTGAACACCAATTGTTGTCTGGTCCAGTATCACTTTCAATGGGTGGTTTTTTTTACTGCTATGCAGTTTTCTTCCAGGAACCACATCAGCTTGGTGGTAATAGATCACTGTTTTCCTTCTTTTAAAGCTTATCTAAATTTTTAGTAGAAAGCTATTTTTCATTTAAAAAAATCTGGTTATAACATGCAAAATTAATGCCAAAGGCCAACATTTAATTATGGTGTGCTGCTAGCAGCATCTCTGGTGTGGCAATGGAAAATAGTATTTTTTATGGCTTAGTTTCTTTTGAGTTTTTGGAATCAACTTTATCTGTCAAAAAGTAATTTAAGTGTTGTTGCTAATATTTGTGAGCTTCTGGCTAAAAAATTACTAGTTTATTTACTGCTTTGTAAAGAATTGAATGCTGCATCTAGAAAACGTGGAACATCTGTAGCTTTCAGAATTCATTATTTTATGTTATCATATTTCCTACTTTTCTAAAATCTCACCTACACAAATCAGTATTCTGCAAGCTAAACTCAACTGTCCTCACAACTTTCATTCGTGGATGCAAGTCTTACCAAACAGTGAAATAGCTATGCTAAAAATGGTCTAGTCATTACAGTTTCAGAGAAAAGCTTGGTAATATAATATTTAAGAACATGGAATAGCAATAAAGGTAGCACCAATGTTTTTAATAAAAAAAAAATACAATGACATTTTGATTTTAAATTGTGGTTTTTATTTTCCTTAATCTAATACTTTTGGCCATGCGATGAACAATGTAGTATCTTTTAAAAGGGATAGAAATTGTAGCAATTTCCTTCCAAATAATATTTCTATTCAAATGGGTCTGTGCTGGCTTTAAAAGCTTATCTCTTCCAGAGCTGCAGGGGAAAAGTCAGGACATTTTATATCATTAGAATCTGCATTCTAATCTTCTCAGAGAGAATCAGAACACTACTTCCTGAAGAGACCAAGATTTCAAAATGTTAAAGTCATGAGTTATTATTTTTCAATGAAATAACAAAAAAATGCCTATGCATAAAACATTTGAAAGGTATGTGTTCTGCACGCATAGAAAACAAGTGCAAAGTTATAAAAATTTTATTGATTTTTTTTGGGAAGATTTGCATAGTTTGTAGCTTATCTACCTCAAAACTTTTCCATTTGTAATCTTTTACTATGTGCAGCACTATCTTGTATTTTGTAGTCATGAATCATAAAAGGCATTGAGATAGAAGTGACAAATTTCTAAGTCACATGGGCACTATAGTCCTCATTTCTCTTGCTCACCTCATTTTCACTCTGCTAGTATATCTATCTCAGGTTAAACTCTGAACATTTAACAGCTCTCAAAAGCTTCAAACAGGTCCCACTTTTGACTCTCAGAGCAGGACATTGTAAAAAAACAACATTCCTCTTGAACAAATGTGGTATTTTTTTACTTACCATTGAGTCCCAAATGAGCTTTCCCAAAATCTTGGGTAGAGACACTTGTTCCAGGAGCACTTTCTTTTTACCACTAATGTAAAACCTATTGAACTGAGGATACTTATAGAAAATATCTGAAAGTTACCCATTTTTTTCCATGTTAGTATCTATGCAAATGAAAATTGCGTATGCATGGAGGTAGAAATATTAATTTAACTATGACACTCAAGTAATTTCTATGTATCATACTTGGCTTTGTGGCACAGCTCTTAGACTTGGTGTGAAAGAGTTTTATTATGATGTTGCATTGCAAGAAACCCTCCAATGACTTATTCAGTCCTCCATTTTTCAAGTCATGAATTTTATGAAGATGTAGGATTCAGAATGACTGATTTTACAATGTAAAGGTAGAGATCAGATTCTTTTTATGGCAGGAAAACATTTAAAATGAGATGTTTTACAGACCCCTTTTTCTGTTTGTGTTGGAAACTGAGCTATTTGTTGTTTGTTCAAACTGTTTTGCCTTTTAACTAGCACAGTGTAATCATTGAAACACAAGGATTTAGATATATCCCAGCTCATAAATGGTTCCTCACATTTATTTCAGAGCAAGCTATCAAGTTTTCAGAAAAATTACTTCTGTTCATCCTGAGAACCTTAGTACAGATAAGACGATAAAATTTCAGTTAGTATTGCCACATTGAACTTCATAAATGGCACTTAGGTACATAAACTTCTTCTAAATCTTGTATGCAATAAAAGGGAAATTCAACTCAGAAAAAAAAAAACAGAAGTAATTTTTCTCCTGTGTAATCTTGTTTTCTTTACGGAAAAGAAGTTAGTGTATTTGGAAAATCAACATAAAACTGGCAGATTTATGTGGGCTTTAAATTATATATAGACATGTAACTCTCTACGCAGAGGTGAATTTCCCTCTGTGGTAAATAAAAAATTTCTCGCGTGTCAGCTTGATATGTGCCTCGCACAGCAAAGACTTGATTCTGATTAATGACTGCAATATTATTTGTTTCATTTTGCTTTTGCTGCTAATCAAATCATATAAATATATTTTACTGTTCTCTTCTGAATCATAGAAGGTGATCCACATCAAATGAAATATGTTTTATTTTCATAACCACTATGTCAAATAGAATGGTAAAATCATAAGCATTGTTGGTTAACACGTGCTTCCAGACTATTAACTTAAAAAAAAAATAAATATATTTAGCTTAGTATCCAAAATGTGTTGATATACTTTATCATCTAGTGAATGAAATAGAGTAGTTCAGGAAAGTCTATCTCTTTTCTGGGATATGCAGACATGTTTTCATGTCTGGTTTTCTAGTATCCTTCCATCTTCATGATATACAGAGTGTGATCCTTTCAATAATCCTGCCCCGAAGAAAAAAAATCCTTATGTAAACTTGTAAGGCAGATGTGATACAGTGACTTCCACAGTTTCTCCTCTAACTCTAGTGTTATTCTCCCTTTTCAAAATGATCTTGGCACAGAGGTCCTGGCTGATTCATTAAGTCAATGGCAAGTTTGTAGGGTCCAGGCTGTGCTAGCATAGTGTGTCCACACTATTGGGATAGTTCCAAGCAATAATATTCAGGTTTTGTCTCTTCTGATGTCAGCCTTTCTGTAAAGACAAAAGAGAAGGTGAGACAGATCACAAGCATGTCTAAGGGAGAGCTTTCCAGTCTGCAGGGTACAGAGGGGGGAAGAAAAACAAGGTGATCACAGTGAGAGCCTGAGAACTTTCTGCTAAAACCAAGAGGGGAACAAAAAAGGTAGAAAGGGACAAGAATCAGGTGTCCAGGCCATGAAGGCAGCAGAAGACAACAGAGAAATTAGCTAAGTTTGCTGTAGCCCAAAATGCCGCTGAACTAGGTCAGACCGAGACTATATGTCAAGGACATTCTTTCAAGGAAGATCTCAATAAACTTTTTAGTGCTAGGCAGAGAGTCATTCTAAATTTTGTCTCCTTTAAAGTTTATACTCCAATGAAACTTACCTTTTCCAGTTTAATAGCCAATATTAGAGCTTGTCTAGAGGAGATCACATAAAGGACAAGTTCTTGGCATATCCAGTTCAAAGTTTTGTCCAAGTCAATGTTCCCTCACATTCGACTAGATTTGACTGTTCATACATATTAAGATATCAGAAAGTGTCCAGTGTCTTTAGCGTACTACATCACTGAAGCTAATGAGGGAAGCAGTGTATATGGTCATAAAGAGACTTTAGCAAAGCCAAGACTGTTTTCCTTTGGTAACTATGCTAACTCTGGTGTGGGTGGCTTGGATGTCTCTGTGTAGTTTTTCACTCCTAAATACAATTCTGGGCTTACTAAATGAACAAATTGTACAGGCTATACAGTCAGAAGGACCAAACAGCAAATCAAAGCACGCTGTGAAGCATAACATAAGAAATTATGTCTTTACTGGTAGCATTATAATATGTATAAGCAGTTTTACTTTGTTGCCTTAAGGTCATTTAAAGATTCTCTGTCAAGAAGTATTCAGGGTTAAATACCTGACAATGTGAGAGTAAAAGGATGCCATGCATTAAATAAAATCATTGAACTCAATAGATAGTTGAAACCAGTGTAGCTGTGTAAGAACTTTATCCCACACCCTGTATCTGTATCCTCTGTGTGAAAACATTTGTCACCTCCTTCAGTCTGGAGCACATGAACTCATTCACTATGCTGTTTCTAGCCCAAGAGAATTGAAACTCAAGGGCAAACTGAATCCTATCAGAATGATCTTAAAAAGTTTCTAATGGATGGTTGCTATCAAAGCACTTCCATTTTGCCATCCTCTGACAATTTTATGTTTTTTATATAGATATCAGCCTTTTTTTTCTTGGTTTGCTTGTTCTTATTTTTCAGCTTCTGTAATTAGCATTTAAACCTATAGGTGTTTCCAAGCACTCTCACCAGGGTCATGGTACCAGCAACATTGGATATCTGGGAAAAATAAATTTACTTATCAGAAATGCTTTCAGGCAGAGATAAGAATTCAGTGCAGTTGAAGAAAAGAGGAAGATAACTGGATTCTGAAATGTCTTGGATTTGAAACAGATGCATACACACACATCCATAAAGATTTGGATGAGTGGAATTCTATCAGGTTGTTTGACCTTGTCTCAAAGCAAGAGGCATTTAAAGCATCCTTTCCTCACAGAGATGAGAGAGGGAAAAGCTCTGGGGCTCTACTAGGCAAGGCCTATCTGCCTAGGGTCTGTTAAGTGATACAGAGGTACTTGTCACTGGGAGAGCTCCTAGAAAGTCTGACGCTCTACCAAGAGGCTGCCAGGGTAGCTTTCCCAATATGGGACACTATGGATATCCAGAGGGACTTCCAGTCTTCTTTTTCCCCTTAGCACACCATTGCTACTTCCAAGATTTAAATATTCTACTGTTTCTTCTTGCCTCATCCTTTATATATCTTCCAAAATATTAATGACCACTAAGTTACTCGACAGCCTTCTGTTTTCAAATAGCGAGTCTAACAAATACTTTATGAAAAATAGATCAGTGAGTCTTCCTTTTCCTGTAATTTATTCTTTCTCCTAAAGCATATGTAACACTATTAAAAGGAATGTAAGCACTTAATTGCTTAAATTCTGTTGACATTCTATGAAATGTAAAAAATCCCCAGGTTCACAAATCCTTTCTGACATGGAATTTCTGCTTCAGAAATTTCTGTAGCTGTTTTTGAAAATGTTACCTCGTTTCTTTCTAATAATTTTATCTGTAATTATGTTCTTTAGTTTTTTTAAGGAGGTCTATTCAAGTCTGACTAAATTAATAGAATCAAGAAAATAAAGTTACAGGCTTTGCTTTTTTGAATTACACATGACAAAACCGGGAAAGTATGCTATTAAAAAATAAATATAATTGAAAAATATAAATATGAATGTGATTTAAGGATATGTTTCAATCTTCTACTTAGAAAATTCAAATGTAGTCTGCAGTAATATTGTTCTTTGAGATAAAAAAGATAAAATTAATTATTCCTGGAATACAAATGAAAATATTTTAAATGAAAGGTTTTTATGTGGGGTTAAGCAAAACTTGAAATGAAATAACACATATGCCTGGTAAAACATCAAGCTCAGTATAACTTCTTTTATTCCTAATGTCTTCCTGATGGCAGCACTGGCATATTCTGCCTTGCATGCATTCACACCAGTTTTGAAGATCAAGATGAAAGGCATGAACAGAAATCGCAGTTACCACATTGTTTTTGAGAAATGTATCTTAGAGTCAAGCTTTTCCATGCATTTCATTGAATCTTAATAAATAGTGTTACTTGCTGCTCCACACTTCTCTGGAAAAAAAAAATCCTCTCAGTAATTCCACAAAGAAATCTAATTCTCAGTTTAGGAGGAGTAATTCTTGCCCTTCAAAAACTTTTCATATTTTATTATTTTTATCTTAGAACATAGGGCTAATCGTTTTTCACAGAAGGTTAGTGCTCATCCAATTTCATGGGGTTATTGGTTCATATCACAGATGTAAAAAATGCAAGTGTTGGTTATTTCATCTTTTCTAAAAATACAGACTGCTGCAGGACAGAATAATGGCATTGGCTTATCTCTGAAGCACAAATATAACTTGGAGACCACTGGAGCATTTTAGGAAAGTAGTACCAATTCCTCATGTAAAACGCCAATCTCATTACAACATTCTCTCAACTGCAGTCCTCCTAAACAGAGTGTTAGTACCAACTGTTAATATTCTTTCCTTTCAATAAATAGAATATGTATGCAACATTACTGAAGTTTTTCTTGTAGGTCACCTGAGGCCAGCTCTTAGTCTCTGAGCCCAGAGGAGATAATGCTGAGCACAAGAACAATTTTTAGATTTGATAGATAGGAACAGGTTGAGGTCAAGTTTATCATGTCCAACAGCCGTTTGGGGTTTTTTACATCAGGTACTTATATGGGGATTGAGGGACAGATTAATTTTTCTTTAATTTAACTGTTTAAAAAAGTGGCGCAAAGTCTGAACAAATCAATTGCCTTGGTTTCTTCTAGCCATTGGAGAGGGAGGTTTGGGAATTTCAGTCAAGTTTTACGATGGAGTTCATTTTAACATGAGTCTTCACTATTTTAAAGGTGAATGGAAAACTAATTTGTAGGTCCAGATGCAAATGATCTCCTTTTTCAATGTTTAAGTTTCACTGATACATCAGTGATTATAGCATACTTATATAAAGCCATATAGTTAAAGCTAACTAGAAATGAGTGCAAAGAATTTGGATTTTGCTGCTGTAAAATAGCCTTAGAAAAGCAACAGATTCAATTCAATAAATCTGTAAAAAATACTAGTATGACACATGATATGTAAGAATTAGTTTATGAGTGACAGGCATAAAGAGCATGTTTCTCTCAGTACACTGGCCTCAACAAAAAAATCTTATTTATATGAATTACAGAGTAGTTCTTCTGAGTCAGACTATAATGAGGCCAGTACATAACAACAGACCAGAGCAATGCTTTCTGCCAGTTCTTGACAGGCTGTAGGGCAGGCTAAAGACAAGGGCTTGAACAAGTGTATGTCCCTGGATGCTGCTCCTGTCTAAGCAAGCTCAAAGCAGCTGTAGCAGGAGATTAAAAAATAGTATTCCAATATATTAGTCTATCAGAAATTCCAAATTAATTTAGAAGTTTGGCTTATTTACAAAAGTCTACGCTTTGTAAAAGTAACCCAGTTAATCCTGGGTTGTAGATTCACACCCACAGGGCATGTGAATGCATTTCCATGGCATTAGTTGCTGAGGAACTAACATTTCATTCAGATATTATGAGCGAAAGTGTCAATCCTGTCTGTCACTGGTAGGAAGTCAGTAGAGATAAGATTTTGTTTAGGGGTGTTTCTTTCCTTAGCAGAAGGACTCCTTTTGTCCTTCCTGTTGCACTGCAGCCCTAAATATTGCTGCTAAATGGTTTTGCTTAACAATAATCCACATGTTCCATTTCTTTCCTAGCTACAATGTGATACGTTACTGGGAGAGCAGCAAAATCAAGTTTTTTAAGTAGTTCATTTAGCTAAATATCACCTTCCACTCCGAAAATATACAATGATACCAAGCAGAAAAGACACGACTGCAGCACTCTGAACTCTGTAGGATGACATCACAATTCAAAGAAGCAAGGATATACAGTCCTTTCAAACTGAAGGGCTAGTCAAAATCTGTGGTCCTGTGAGCTGTTTTGGTTAGGAGGAAAAGATAATGATGAAGAGCTGTTATTTTGATACAATCCCATTCATACTTATATGAGGCATGAGAAACTCTGTTTTGCACTGTATTTGAGGAAATCAAACACTATAAAATCATCAGCATTAACATCACAATTCTTCCACATGAGTTTTCTCCCAGATCTTTCAAAAGAGGTTTCTTTTTTTTGGGAGGGGGGGCTTTTTTCTATCTTTTTCCTCACTTCTCTGTATCTGTTCCTGCCATGTGCCTCTTTAATTTTCTCTTTGTATATTTGTCTGCACTAAAATAATACCCTACCTCTAAAAGGGTATCACTTCTGATTCTTAGATTAGCCAGGTACTTTATGAAAGGAACCTCACCTGATTCTGCAAAGCTCTAGTCAAGTCACCCTGCAAGTGTAATTATACTATATTAACAGCATTGCACTGATATGCATATAAATATGCATACTCATACAAATTTTATATATTATATGAAATTTAACTCAGCAACCAAAATATCTGTAAATACTTTGAGCTGTCTTAAAAGGGCAGACTTCTAATTTTCATCTGATGCTCATATGAAGAAGGCCAAACATAGTCTATATAATCAGGACATCAGCACAAAATTGAAGTATTTATTCTAAAAACACTGGTAGAATGAAGATCTCATGACTTCCAACAAAACTAGTGCTTGGAATAATATGTTGTTGGTAAAGAATTCAAAATTGGGTGCAAATAGATAGAAATGCCACCAGAACAATAGCATAGCATCAAAATAAAAATATAGTAGGGTCAGTGTTGGTCCATTTAAAAATATGTGAAGCCAAAAGGAAGTGCTCCAATGAATATTACAGCAGCAGGTGCAAAAACATTACTGCCATCTGCAAAATAGATTCAACACCACTCATTAAAGGTGTTGATTTGATTTGATTTGATTTGATTTGATTTGGTTTGATGTGATTGATCTAGTGCTCATCCTCTTAGGCACGTATTCATTTTCATAGTACCCAGCAAGTGAGAGCAGTACAACACAGAGAGATTTGACAGCCTAATATTACTAATAATTTAATTCTTATATGGAGCATGTTATATATTCAAAGAACTATACAAATAGTAACCAACTAATAAAAACTAATGTTATTCCTTCTCTATCTCATGATATTAATGAAGCATATTACTTATTCTCAATCTACTCTTTCATGTTTTTAGCTCTTTGCACTTGAGCATTTTATGGCAAACTCTAGAGATCAATTTGTACTGCTAAGAAAGATGCATACATTTTACAAACTCCTCCTTAAATAGTGTCTGCTGCAGAATGTAAAAAACAAGTCTTAAAATGAGGTATCCCACAAAGATTCTGTCTTTTTGATTTTGTGAATTAGTTACTGATAGAATCTAAAGGACCTCAGGTAAAATTAGAGTTAGAATTTTCCTGAGACAAATTTACTATCAGAGAATAATCGTTGCTCAAATGTCCTTGAATGCATAGTCCAGTTTTTCTGTGGAAGGAAAGCCCTGAGACAGGGCTCAAGGGCACCCAGCTCTGGGTAGTCCCACAAATTTATGGGCCCAGCGTAGGAAATTCTCTCTGCACCCAGTGCTGCACCTGGAGAGATGCCTTTCCAACTTTCTTTGTATCTACCTAGAATCTTTTGATGCCTTGCAAGTCTGAGCATTTATACTTTTAGTTTCCAAGTGTGCTCATGAGCCACTGTCCCTGATTGCTCACATTTCCTGCATACTGAATCATGGTTGGGCTTCTGAATCCAGGATAAGCCAGCTACGTCTGCTGATGGGGAAGTCTGGAGATAAAAGAGCTGATAAAGAGTCCCTTGTGCTCTGGCACTACCATGTAGTCAGAGACAGCAGCTGCGAGGAGTAGAAACTGAGTTGAGTTTCAGCACAGTTACTAAAAGCACCAGTGAGGTTTTTTTGACATCTGGACTTTGCTCTCAACAGGGACAACCAAAATTTGTTCATCCCTACGTGTCATAAGTCCTGGAGAAAAGGGACTGAACCAGGAACTTTGGAACATGGCCTCTTAGCTGAAATTTCAGGTCTAAATGAAATATCTTATGTTATAAATTTGAAAGAACTATTTTTTTGATTTGAGGGGTTAAGTATGTCTGAGGATTTAAGATTTGGAGGTTTTTTTCATGCTGAAGCACATAATTTGTATCCAAAATTTCAGATTACTGCAAAATAAGAACTTTAATTTCCAAGAAGATTAAAGTAAAATCATTTAAGCTCTGTGACAAAGATTTTTCCTGCCTTGTTTCAGCCTTTAGCAAATTTTTGAGGACAGTGATGAGGAGAAAACTGGGTTTTTGAAGTGATATTATAGATCAGGTTGGTAAATCATAGTGTTGAACAGTTGCAGAAAATTAATAATGGCTAGTTCTTTGACTCCGTGTTTTGAAGATGAAAATATGATAGGAATACTAAATATAATTACTCATATACTTAGTGTTTTATGTAAGTTTTCCAGTCGTTTGCATATTGGCTTCAGTGTCGTGGACACTTCTCAGTTTCCCTAAATAATTGCATTCTGCTTACTGACATTTTTGTCTACAATTTCAACTGCTTATATTATTTATAATTTCCTGTTGTGCTGTGCCACAGTGGCCTACTAATTCTTTCATTTTGATTCAAAGTTTAAGTCATCCCTAGTGAGTGTCTGAGAGCAGGAGAAAGAAAAATGTGATTCTCTTTTGGAATTGCTTACAAACTACAGTCAGACTAGGAATAATAAAAGAAGTTGGAAGATGTGGGAGGATTGACATTCACTGTAGTATGCTTAAATAGTTACTCAACTAACAGCTGAGTAGATTGTGTTGAAGAGTTTCATGGTTTATTTTGAAAATAAAACAAACAATAAATGAAAATGTTTACACATTCATCTCTTAAGAGTTCCTACCAGTTGTAGGAAGCATGTGGAAGTATGTGGATAATGGAGGTTTAACCTGACAAGCTAGCTGAAGCATGATAATAGACAATAGGAAAATTCAGGCACAGTCTTGACTAAAGCAGGATGTCAATGTTACTGATATGGGCAGATATGAAATATTAGATATGCATCTGGGAGTGATGCATAAATATGAGAAGGTAACAGGGCAACTACATGCATGTTTATATGAAAAGAGATGAAAATATATCTATTTGTTTTGTCAAGACTGGAGGATGTTCTATGACGATTTTCCCATGAAATATAATGACTGTGTATTGAAAAGTATTATGTTTTTCAGACTGCTTACTCAAGAATTTGATTTGGATTTAAGAATATTTAATATTATGGCATAGTAAGAATTACTTGGTGGTGATGGAACAGGGAAATTCAACTACATACCTATGATGGACATAACCTACATCCATATACAGAACAGTAAGAGTTTGCTGTGAACAATCAATAAAAAATCTGGAGACAAAAAGGCTCTTCCAAGAGAAGACCAGAAAAATATCTGAAGAGATGTTAGAGGGGGAAAAAAGGCTGTGTGACTTTGCTTCCTTTCCTAGGAAACTAGCACTACTTTACCATGTGAATCTTTCATAGTTACTGCTTGCCACTTTCTGCTCTAATTATGGTAGCAAAAAATTCTGAATCTGAGAAAGATCTGAAAACACTCGGAAGTTTCTTCTAGAAGATTATGACTTCCTCCTTAGTAGGAGCAGTACAGGGCACATGGTCTTTATGACCAAAAGTTTACATAGGCTACCAGATCATTTCCCAATGCAGTTGGAGGAATCATCTGTCCTTTGAAAAGCCATTTAGGATTTGGACTTGCTCTAGGCTATCAGTCGAGTGTCCCTAGAACAAGAGTGAAAATGTCCCTACAAAATTTGTACGTCATTGTGACGTAACTTTATGTTGAGTCTTTCTGTTCTCCGCTTAGTCCAATAGAAATCCAGATTCAATAACACTGAGATCACATTAGCAATATTTCCTCTTCATACTTGCTTTTACCTAAATAGTGAGCTCAGCAGGTTCTTATGGAAGAGCTTACACTCTATGGCCTGTCTTGGAAAAAAGGGATGCCTTGTAAGTGACCCACAGACAAACATCTAAACATATTCCTCTCATATGTTATACTGTAATATAGNAGACCTCAGCGTGAACAGAGCTTCTCTGACACCCTGTCAGGCTGCCTGTCACCCAGCTACCGACCCCGGGCTCGGAGCTGTTTTCCTGCATTGTGGCTTTTTATCCTAAAACTCTGTCAAATTTCCTATAAATAAATTTGTTCTAATTTTTATTATAGGCATCGGCTCGTTTCATTTATAACAGTATCTTGAACATTATCCACTTCTGAGTCTTTTACTTACATTGTTTTCAAAACTGCATGTAAATTACACCTCTACTATGATGAACAAACCGACCTGTATTGTCAAAAAAGGAAAATACCATCTACCACTTCAATGCATCTGTATGTCTGCATTAATTCTCTGGCTATTATTGGCTTTCCAGGGGCACATTTGCATGCTTTCATCAAGCTGGTTGATCCCGTCAAGAAGCAGCAAGGGTGGGTTACTCCACTGAGGGAAGGGAGCTAGGAGCTGAGAGTGACAGCAGACTGGCATCCAGACAGAATCCTGCTGTCCCTAAACCAGGAGAGCAGAGAATATCCAGTGAGGGTAATCAGAGCTGGTGACAGCCTAGGCATCCCCAGACAAATTTGTTGTAACCAGCTACTTCTGAGGAGAAGGCAGGAAGAAAAGCCAGTGCAGTCAGGTCAGGGCCAGGACTGGACACAGGCACACCTGGATGATGGCTCAGGGGAGCATCTGGGGCAGGGACTGAGCTGGGATGAACTCCTGAGCAAAGGGCTAAGAGTTCCTGCATGAGCTGCAGAGGAGGCTCCTCACAGCCCATCTTTGCAGGGCTCTTTGCACAGCTCTCCCCTTGGCTGTGCTGCCCATCCCAGCACTCACCTGCAGCAGCTCCAGAAGAACACCCAGGAGCGAGGAGACCACTTGTGCAGAGTCTTGGTGCACTGTGGCCTGTGACAGATTCATGGTGGTCTGTTGTGGGGCTACTGAGGAGTGTCCTACATATGCTCTGCCTTGGTAGCTAGTTACTATTGAAAAAGAGAATTAATTTCCTAGTAATTCCAAGAAAAAAAACCCAAAACAACAAAAAATCCCCAAAACCCCACAAAGTTACTGAAAATATTTGGAGGAAAGGTGATTAAATATGGAATTATTCCAAACATTGAGGTAATGGTGGGTCACTGCAGCAACTGAGGCCATAATCGAGCAGGTGACTATATTGCAAAGTTCATAACACTGTTTTGCCACATCACTTAACCGTTACCAAACAACAAGCCTCTAGAAGAAATTGTTTTCAAGTACAGTGTATCCATTTAGTTTTTTGGCTTCTTCTTTCAATTCGTGACTATCCCAGTATCTATCATTATTCTCTCCAGCTTCACAGCTCTGATCCTCGGTACTTGGCTGTGTCAGATGCTTTTAACCATGCTTCTGTCTCTACTTCAATCATCCCCTAGGCCCATAACAATTTAACCCACTCCATATTGAATGTGATTTCCAGCTCATTCTTCACTTGTTCTTGCTCTCTTACTGCCTCACTAAATGATCAGAAGGCTCAAAGGAAAAATCCTAATTTTTTACAGTGGTTGACAAATCTACATGTATTTGAGAGACTCAATTCTGAGCTAGGTGATAAAGTTCATGTTCATCTGATTCCAAATTTTTTATCAGCTGCCTTAGGAAACCTTACTTCGCAAGGTAAAATGGAAAGGAGAAAATTATGCAGAGGAAGGGAACAGCTGGTGCACTCCTACACATGTGCAAGAGCCCAGATGCACAAACATTTGGACCTGTAATTATAGAAGCTTGGTAGCTTTAGTTCTTTGCAAGATTTAGTGTGATTGAGGACTGGGTGAAAAACATTGTCCTCAGAAACTTGTGTGCATTGCTTGTAGCATCTTTAAAAATACTGAAGAGGGGTGGACAGGGGTATAAATATTTTCACTGAAAACAAGAACATGCATATATAGGTTAGTAAGACAGCAGTAGCTCTGAACATTTGGATTTAATGATAAAGACTTTGTCTGTATTTTGATTAACATAAGAAATTACAGGAAGCAAGAAGAACCGGGAAATCACAGCTGCTGTTTTTGATCTTATGTTCAGCCACCTCTCAGAAGTATTGCAGCATTTTGGAATTACATTTAATTTGTATTGTTGTCTCTATACTTTCTAACTTCTTGGGGACTTGGACCTTCATAACAAGACTTTTTAATGTCATCACATGAGATGCTGAGAAATATGTACTTGTAATGGTTTAGGTGTTAAGGCTAAATAGGGATTTGCATTGCAGTATTGTGTCCTGGATCTGTACTGGTATATTTGAAATGTCTTTTGATGGAGGGAAATGAATAAATTATTATAGGGTGAATGAAAATATTCTCATTATCCCTCATCTGGACTGGGTTCAGTGACTCTACAAATGTGCAGTTAAGCTAAATTACATACTACCCTCAATTTAAACTCTTTCTTGTTCATTGCGTATGTACAGTTTAAAAGTTCCTACTTTAACCAACCTACAAAATACTGTCATGATATGAATAAATCTCAAATCAGAAAGAGTCTCTTGTCCCAGTTCTTTGATAACTATTTACTTGAAGGATCTGGCACTTTTTAGTTCAACTGATTTTTTTTTTCTTAATCTCATATTTCAACTTGGTATTACTTATTTTTTATTGTTTATTGTACAGGAAGTAGCCTTGATGAGAATTCCACAAACTTGAAGTTCTTAATTAGATTTATTGATTTTCAAGTTTTAACTCTCTAGAAAATATAGCTCTTTGATAGCATATACAGAATTCAGGTGTTAGATGCCAAAAATTGTAATTTAAAAAGTAACAATGGAGGCAGCTGCAATTTTTCCGGATACAGTATGAAAATATCAGATAGCTTTTGGATATTATGCAAGAAATTTCTTCTACTAATTAAATCTAATTTACAACCATTAAGAAATCTAAGAAGCCTTCTGTAATGAATTTAAGTTTCAGAAGAGTTTAAAACATATTAAAATTATATTAAAACACAAGCATGATATTTCTTAAAACCAGTCACCACATCTGCTTTAATAATTTATTTATATGTGAATATTATATTTTCTTCCAAGGAATCTAAAAATGTCTGTATGGTAATTTCATACATAAAATCCTTCTTAAAATAAGAATTTTTAAAATGTAGACACTCAACATATATCCAGATTTTCTCCCTGTTTAAGTGGCCTTCTAAAGCTGGATCTTACTGTGCTAAAGCCCGTTGGATTTATTGCAGCCTTAGCACTTCTTCTGCATATGCTGATATCATCAGCCTGTAACACACAGAAGAAGGAAGGTCCTTTTCCAGCTCCAGGAAAGAGTGATCATGAATTCAATATGCCAGCAGAGAAATTCAAACACAGGTCAAGTATCCTGTATCCTATTAGTGTGTTGGATTGCTATAAGTCATCTGGGGCTTTTTTTGAGTCATCTCAGTTCAACTTTAGGAGAGCTTTCAGACACATCTGGTTTTTGGTTTAAACTTTAAAAAAGACAATTTCAAAAAAAAAAAAATTATATGATTTTATAAATCACACACAGTAAATCCAGCTTTGAGGGAAACCAGGCTAGCAAAATTCTGTCCATACAGATATAAGATGCAAATCTCAGGTATCTTCAGAGGAGTGAAAGTTTTACCGGATAAATCCAGTAACAAAAATTAGATTGAAACAGGACAGAACATTCCAACCTGGTAATCACTGAGAAAGTATTCTTTCAAAGATATTGAAATCAGTGGCAAAATGAATTAAACATAGTGGAATCGAGGCATCACCTTGCTCTTTACAGTAGTCTTTGTTTTAAAGAAAGAAGTTACATCAAAACATGAGAGGAACAGAGAACTGGAAATCATCTACATAGTCATGATGTGAAATTCCCAAGGAGTTGAATGGTTTCCTCTTAGTTTCTGACATGAACTACCCTATTTCTTTGTACAGCAAGTCCTCTAACATATTGACGTAATTAACCAAAGAAACAGCCTTACTGTTTAGAGTCACATTACAAAACTGTATCAATAATTTCAAATTTAGGCTAATCAATGTACTTATTTTTTTTCTGAATTAGCTGTGTAGTCTATAGACTTGCTATAAAGTTGGACTACATTGTTTAAAATGTGTTGTCTGTAGAATTGTTAAGATGGAACACAAGAGTCTTCTCTTTCTATTTAAAGCAACAATAGCATTCTTTGCATAACCTAAAACCATCACATTAGATATAGGTTTCTTTCAGTGGATCCCTACTGAAAAAGACATTTTCTAGAAAGATTTTAACACTGAAGGAAACAGTTCACAATTTGCTTCAAAGGCAATATACCTTTCTATGTTTTTTAGATACACCTTTCACTGAAAATTTAAAGGAGAATAAGGTGGAGGCAGAATAAAATTGATTACTGGTCTTCTTCTGACTGTGTGCTGCATTTTGCTTCCAATTACATTGAAATTCTTAGACTCATTGGGCCCTAGATGTGATCTGACCATAACAAAAATACAGGGAAACAGAAGCAGGGAGACAATAAAGGCTAGAAACAGATGACCTGTCCCTTGACACGTGGATTGGTGATTGATCTTCTAATTGTGCACCCCAAACACATTTTATGCTTAGATGGAAATAAACATTATTGATAGGCCTTGCTTGATATCTGTGCTCCATATGACTAACCTTCCTGGGCTTGATAAATAATAGCGAGCATTTTAACCTTGAAAGAGGCTGGGGAAACTTCAGAGAGATAAACCTCCATCAGTGAACAGTGTTTATTAGGTAGTCTGTACTATGGCAATGATTGATTTCCAGATGAATGACCTTGAAATTTACTTTTCAAATCTATTTGCCTGATAGAAATTTTGGTGACCTCAGAAAAGTTTGTTTTTCTTGTATATATTTGCATATTATCATTTTCATCCTCTTTACTTACTGCTCAACCTATCACTTCACTTGGAGCATTATTTCAATATTTTAACCTGTAAATGCATGTAGGGCTTATGAAAAAATGCTAGCATTTATGTTAAAGAAAGTTGTGAGTGCATGGTTGTAAATATGACTCGACGTGACAGCCCTGGGAAAGAAATAAATTTAACTTCCATAAGGACAACAGAATATACCATTCCTGACTTAGCCCTGTAGAGACCAAAATGCAGCAGCTTTACTTCAGCAAATGCTGACATAGACAAAATAATATCCTGCATTTTAAATTCTCCTCAAATCCCCCATCTTCACACTGAAATTTTACAATAGAACTGTTTTACTGTGAATCAAAATGAGACTATTTTAGAATATGTCATATCTTCAAAGTAAGTTACCAGAATAACTTCCCATGTTAACTGAATGTTTTCTGGGTTTCCATCAACATAGACAATAAACCACAGAAGAGAAAAAAAAGCTACACAGGCAGCCCAGCAAGAATATAATAAACTCACTCCTTGACACTGGCAAGTTGAATGAATAATCAGGACTTTCCAGATAATTCATATTTAATGTGAAAGCAATGGATTTGATAAAATTGTCGCGTATAAAAGATACCCTTAAATCAACTTCTGTTCAAATAAATTGTTTTTCATATAGAGACAATGAGATTTAAGACTTACAGTCAAATTGTCTCATAGGCACATGAAGTCAGTTCACAATCTATTATTTTAATATGTTATTCCTATGCAAGCTTTTCTATTTAAATCTGTTTTCCTAGAAGAAAAGTACTACTAGTATGTAATAGAAAGCACCATCTCAAAGGTTGTACACAAGTAGGAGTTAATTATCTAACTGTCACATGAATAATTTCAGATCTTGAAAAGCTTCTTTCAGTCACATCCAAGTCCTGAAGAAAACACCTATATTTTTGACATTATCTCCCTCTAGACAGCTCCAGGGACAGGGCTTCTCAAGAAAGATAATCTTTACTGCCGTTACTGCACTGAGCAGGCCAGCATTTTGTTGTCCTTCATTGTCTGTGCTCCACACATCTTGCCTGGGAAGCTGGAGCTGCTAAACCAATATTTACTAGCTTGTGAGGCCTCAGATGTGTCACTCATGACATGGAGGAGGGTGCTCTGGTGAAAGGAGGTAATGCCATCCCCCAAAATGAAGAGTTAGACACAGTTCTGACTGTGTAAAAAAAAAACAAATAAAGGTGACCTTGAAAACAAATGCAATGTGACTCTCCAAAATTTGGCATTATTTTATTTGCCTTTAATGAAAGTTATTGTGCAAAATGTATCTGAAATAGTCTGTAGATATCCTGGAGGGAAGGGTCAAAACTTTCCATAGCCTGCAAGTTATTGATAATGATGCTTATCCTCAGTGACAGATTTATCAGAAAGCAAATGCAAGTGCACTCATGAACTACGGTTTTGGCAGTAGACCTTGCCTTTACATAATGGGACAAAGAAAAATAAAAAGATTAATAAAACTTAATCTTTTAATCTTAATATTATTAGAATGCCTTCATTGCCGCAATGTTAATTGACACCTGTCATTTAGTGTAAATAAAAGCCATAAGCTTTAAAGAAACATAAGCAATAGCCTTTCCTGGAAGCCAAACTAGCAGATCCAGTGGAGTCAATGGCTTTGGTGTTTTAATTGCGCAAAGGCCACAAATTCAACCCAACACCACAAAAAATTTCTACTAGCATGAAGAAATATTTTGTGGCTCTAAAAGTAACTTTAGTATTACTATTGCTATCCAGTCCATTCCAGATTAATTGTTTCGGTCTTTGTTCTGTTTTACCTTAAGACACAGATTTTTCTTTTAGTAAATTATAGTCAATTTCAGAGATTGGTTAGAGTCTGATTTTTTTGCGGCATGGAATTAATTTTTTCTTTTTTTTTAATAGACCATTATAGCTTTTAAAAAGATCATATTTAATAAGAAATGTCTATTTTTGACACCCATCAAAAATTTGTAGTTGGGGGGGCTGAAGTTTTCATCATACAACAATAAAAAATGATGTGATTTTTATGAAATGTTAAACTAAAAGCATGTCAGATCTCTCTGGAAGGCAGTGAGTGGATTAAAGAACTAAGAGGGAAACTAGGGATTTTTTAGCAACTATACTTCCCTCTTGTTCTTACTATAAATAACTTTCCTCATGTTTTATGTTTAAAATAAATCTTCACAGTTTTGACTTGTCAATTTAAATCAATATATAAAAACACACATTGATTTTATAAGATAGGGAACTGTTCCAGAATACTTAATTCTTCATTAGCTTTCTCTAGATGTAGCTTGAACATTTATAACTCTGTCCTAAACTATTTTTAAGTCTGGCTTTCTGCTTCAAGACACTGAGCAGAAAAATCCACACCAAACCCATTTTAAATTAGTTGACAAGTACACATTGGGATGAAAGTTGTCACAATTGGGGATGCACAGGTTGTAGACTGAGTTGCACTGAACCACCTAAATGTAATAAAAATTACTTAATCTCTAGGACAAGAAATCCTAAAATTACCCACCAAAAGCCTGAGTTTGGATGTCAGTTGTTTAATAATCTGTCTGCTATTTGTGAGGAGACTCTGCCAGAAGAATTTTTTTTACTTTGTAGATATGAAACACATGTCTTAGACACATAGGGGTGTAGTTTCTTTCCAGGCCTGTAAACTGAATTTCTGTGTTTAGAGGGTCACTTCTGCAAATGGTTTTTGCTCTGGGAAGGGGTTTTGAAAAGGATTTTAACAATTCTGAAGTTGCATAATGAGCAGGAGATACTCCTTCTCCAGAGTTATGCTGTATTTTCATGGACTGTGGCCACATGCCAAAGGACTTGGAAGTCATTATTCTGAGTGTCCAAATGATTTCTGGGGATTAAGTGCAAAATAATTGCTTTGAACAGATCATTTCACCCTGCAATTAATTTTCCTGTGAGACTTGTGAAACAGGACACTGCAGTCTTCCTTCCTCATTCTGGGGAATTGTAATTGCAATACCTCAATGTACTGTTTGACAGTTTTTTGACTACAGTTTTTCCCTGAAATCCCCCTGATAATTCATAGTTTATATTTTTATTATTGTTTAGAACCAATCTAATCCTTTCCTCTATTTCATTATTTTGTTGCACAAAGAGATTGTTGAAGCTCTCAGTTTGGGGTCAGGGTTTTGGTTGAGCTGGACACAGTCCAGCAACTATTTTGGGGAGGAATTCATCAGTCTATCATCACCATGGAACTGAATTTCTCTGGCAATGGGGCCGTCAACAGCAGATGTGGTCATGACAGTCACCACTCATAGGTAAAGGTGGGTGTAGAGACCTTAGGAGACCTTTTTTCCCAAGGCCTGACATAGATTTTGTGGTTATGTCCGTCCTTACAAACTATACAGGATGAGGACTTGATCCTCAGCATCACCTTTTCTGTTCAGGTGTTGACATACATCTTTGTTAGCATTTTGGCCTAGACCAACTGGTAGGGTCCCATACAACAAAGGAACTTTGTCTGGGGGACAGAATGGCCTCCAGATTGGTCTGACTAAGCCATCCTCTTTGGGAAGGAAGTGTTTAGCTGTATGAGAAGTGCCAGTTGTCTGAGAGAATGGGTTTGGGGGTAGAATGGTTTTAGACTTCTCGTTATCCTACTCTTATTAACTGATAATAAATTATTTTCCCCAAGCCAAGTTTGTTTTATCTGTAACTGTAACTGGGTGATATCTCCCTGTCCTTGACTCACTTTTTCTCTCTCTGTCCTGTTGAGAAGGGGAAACGATAGAGCAGCTTGGTGGGCACCTGACAGCCAACCAGAGTCAACCCACCATGAGTGTTTACAGGAAGATATTTGAAACATCACTAGAAGACAATATTCATTAATACATACCTAGAAAGTAATAATAGAAGATAATGATCACAACTTTTTTCAATAGTCATTGGTCTTCTTTTGAGCTATTATTCTTGAACAATGCAGGGGATTGCCATCTCCCTCTAACAATTTTCCTAGTCTTTTGGCTTCTTGTTATTGAAAGCTTGATGGTACCAGCAGCTGTTAAATGATTGCATACCTACACATGCACAATTGGACAACAGGTAATAGAGTTGATTTAGACCTGCAGATTTGAATACTAGAAGCTATCTGGAACTCCAGTTTGGCATATTAACTGCTCAGAAATTAAACTTCATAAAATTGTTTATGGACAATCTACGGTAACAAAACAAACAAACAAATTAGCATTAGCTTCTTTTTTTCTGTAGTATACAGTGGAACTTGTAAAATATGCATATTTTTTAACCTTTAGGAAAACCAAACCAAAAAATTTTCTTCTAGAGAAAATTTAAATTGTTTCTGCAAAATATTCTAATTAATTTCCTGAAATAGAAAGGTAGACTTAAAAAAAATTAATGCCTTTCTTAACTGGCAATTTGCCATATTTTCTAAATCCTTTGGTGATAATTATATAATAGTAAATGATGACCTACACAATGATTGCAAAAGATTTATAAAAAAAAAAGATACAAAAAATCATAAGCTAACAATCCAAACAGGCTGGCAAACAGGGAAGGCAAATTATAAAAATGAAAATAAAGAATGAACAGGATTAAACTGGTTGTAAATGAACATATGGGACTGTGGCAACACTCTAAAAAGCAATGCTCTGATTTTATTGCAAAAAGGTTAAGTGGCCCTTGAATTTAAAAAGACTGGGAAACACCATCTAAGAGATGGACTGTTGAGTTTACAAAGACCCTTTCCCAGTGATTAATGGCTCTCTTTCAAAGTGCAACTAGCTGATTCAGAAACTGCATTTCACAGACATCTCAAGTTCTCTTTCCTTTCAGCCTTATTTTGATTCCTTTCAAGCAAGTTTTAGGGTTTTTGAGAGTCATTAGCTAATGGCAGATCTCTACATCTTCTGTCACTCAAATACACAAGGAAGAGTGAAAAGAGGAAGATTATTCGAAGAAAACAATTATGCGGAATAAGTTTTCTGAAAGACTGATTTGAATATCTATTTCTAGACCTTGGTCAGGCTTGAGAGAAGTGACTTTTTTTGAGCTTGGGAACAAAGTGGTGGGGCAAGCCAAAAAAACATAAAAGGCTTTGGCAGCTTGTGGTGAATGACTCCTAAGAGTAGCTAAAGCCCAAAGTCAGTCAGCTGCACAGGTTCAGCAGGGAGCTTTTAGAAAGGATTGCTTCCAAAGGGGCATATTCAGCAGCTTATTTGGCTTTGCATTACTAGCTGGAAAAGATTTAACTTCTTCACTTTTCTATCCCCAATTTGTTATATGGTTTAAATTGTTCATTCTAATAGCTATTTGCATTTTTAGGAAGAAGGCAGAATTATACTGATTTCCATCAAAAAGTCAGCTGTTGGAAACATAATTAAATCATGATATTTGAGACATAATATTTCTCAGTCCTCAAGTAAATGATGAATTTTTTTTTTTTTAATAGTAACCACAATGGCCACTAATTAGGAAATAATAGAGTTGCCATACTGACTGTTTTATTTGCTTCAGGACAACACTTAATTATATCCTGTCATTTACTCTATATGAATCTATATGAACTACCCTGCTATCACTAGCTGATTAGTCTCAAAAATGAGCTGTATTTCCAGTCCTTTTCTTCTGAAGAACTGAAGCCAATATAGTTGAAACCATTAAGTCTCTTGATGTGGTGAACTCCAAAAAGTTTTTCATTTTAATTATTCATTTCCCAAGAGACAACCTGTTGCATTTTTCAATGTGTGAGTGGGCAGGACCATCTCAGCCCTGCAGCTTTGTAGTGGCATCTGCCTTTAAAAGTATCTTCCTCGGCTCCTCACTGATTTTTTGTCTGTAATATTGAACTTGAAAAACCATTTTATTCACAAATGTCTGACTCTGAACATATCTGGGACTTTGGCAGCACCTTATCAGAGCTACATTAATGCAAGATGTCTGCTATTAGTTTTACTAATGCTTTTGTAAAACCTTTACCCTTAAAAGAAACACCCTCCAGACACGTTTCTTGTCCTTCCATTAATTCATTCTGGCATAAAATTGCAGTAAGATGAAGGCCTATGGTATTTGTTACTGTTATTGCATAGTAATGTAACTATGCTACTCTCTTCATTATCTGTAATCCAAAGCATTCAAAAGAAAATTTGTTTTAAATTGTTATTTATCGCAAACAAAGTTGATAGAGGGAACAGTATTACCCATTTTAGGGGTAACACTAATATATAGGGGTAACAATTTGCAACCTGATTTTAAGGATACTGAAGAAATAAAATTACAAAGAGTTTTTAATTTAATTTGCTTCACCCAAAGCAGCTGGCTTACAGAAAATGATCATATATATCGATATTTGTACTCTTCAAAAACTAATTTTGTGTTATAAAGAAAGACTTCCATGATGCATTATTTTTCTTCTGGAAATGATTTTCAATTCTTTCTCAATAGTACCGGATGTATTTGGAAGTGCTGTCATGAGCAAAATCTGTCTGTGGGGCAAAGGGAGCAAAGGCACAGTGAGAAGCTCTGTGTCTGAATAATCTTTCTGAAGAACAGCTGTAAGAACAAGATCTGTTCGTTGAATACCAGACTACAGTATAACACCTTTCCTACTACATGTATTTTATAGGTTTGGCTCAAACGAGACAGACTATATTATAATCAGCTGTACAAACAACTAAAGTGGAATATAAACGGAACCAGTACACCTTGATTTAAACCATTATTGCTCTCACAGTATTGTATTGACTTCATATGTCGGGCCCTATGGACACAGTGCGGATTTGTGGTCATTTAGTGGAAAATTTTTAATGCAATGTAGAGTATAAACTCATATCTTGGTAGACATTAATGGTTTTTATGCACAGCTCCCTCACAGGCAACTTGTAAGAGACTGTTCCTCTAATAGTCATGTGATACAGTTGGATAGAAGCAACAAGCCAAGTAGCCATAACTCTCCATGGCATTCAAATTTCTTAACCTCACCTGAGAATCAGGGGAGTTCTGCTGCATAAGAGTTTTTTATGTTCTGTTGGTAACTTTATCCTTTGGCCAGGAAATATCAAAATATATTATTAAAAAAATATTTACTCTTACCTGTTTATTTCCCACAGCAGTGATAATATAACCCCTTTCCACCTACCTCATCTTGAACGAATTTCATTCTGGCCATCAAGGGACACATATAAGGATACTTATTCTTGAAGACTTTTTCTAGTTGGAGCATTTCTGCAAGATTTCTCTGTGCCTTTGGCCTTGTCATTGCCCATTTACAGTATATGGCAAGCCAGTAATCTCTCTGCCACCCCTAGAAAACTCTTGGGATATTTGTTCTACTTTTACTGAATTTGAGAGCCCATTTCTCACCATCGTGGTATAATGCCACTATAAAATGATGTTTAGCAAATAAAAATAGCTGATGCCATATTTATTGAAATATGGTTTTGATCAAGAATGTTTTGCTACTGACTCAGAAAACAATCTACCAATATTTGTGCATAGAAGTTATTTTCTAGTAGCGAATTTTTAGTATTAATAAAATAAATTTAAGAAAGAGGGGGTTTGGTCTAGAACTTAACAAAGTAAAATTTTTTGCTGGTTTGAGAGTAACACAGACAAAAAATCTCTTTTGCTTCAGTTCTCCATTTGTCATGGCATGGCAAGACCAGCAATATTAAAGAGTCACTCTCCATTTCACTCCCACAATTCTCTCCCCACATCACTGCCTCAGAACGGAGGTGAAAAAAAAAGGCCTTCATTGATGGCTCTCCATACAGAAGGAGATTTTTTTAAAGGGCTCAGTTCCACTGAACATGAAGCACCATCAGTTGAGGTTAAATAGCTTCTTGTATGATAATACTTGAGTATATTCTAAGGTGGAAGAGATCAGAATTGTACTCATTAAACTATTCTCCAGTGATTTTTCTTAGTCTTATTGACAAGGCACAGAAATTGTAGCCTCTAATCCCCAAGCATGTCTTTCTGCAGCTCAGTCTTAATTTAATGGCAAAAATAGATGTAACCACCCAATTCCTTTCCTTTTCTGCTCGTTACCATTTCTCCTTTGTCCAATTAATTTAACTTCTTTATTATTGTGTGCTGCTTCTTTTGTTTAAGGCTCCTGTCACAGATTTCCCCACAGGTTTTACCACACATTTTAGTATACTTTTGATTACATCACCTTGTGGCTTCATGAGCTGATTGAGTGATTTTTGGAGGGACTGGAATGATTTCAGATTAGACAAGAAAAGAGAAATATGGGGTAGCAAGGTGAGTAGAGCAAGTTGCAATAAAAGGAACAGAAAGTACATTTCTCTGAGGACTTAGCTCACATCTGTTAAAAGGAACACTCTTTAAAATGGGAAGTTCGTATTAATTTTTCTTTCTTTTAACATACACCTCCTTCAAGTAATGTTACCATAGATACACTGTTGACCAATTTATAATCTTAAAGGAGGTTAACTAGAGTAAGTTTTTTTTTTAATGATATTTTTTAAAGAAAAGACAAAGTTATTTTCCTTGAAAAACCATATTCTCTTCTTTGTTTGAGGGTTTTTTTATACATTTATATAAATACATATATATATAAAAGGAAATCAAGTGAGAATTTATTTTTCACACCAAAAGAAAAAAGCCCAGCACAAACTAAACCAAAAGCATATCTGTTCTAATTTTTTGCTTTAACAGCCTGAAAAATAAAATCCTATGAAACAACTATAAGCCTTTTGTGACCTGCTGCTGAGATGATAATGGTATTTGAAGCATTATTTTCATGAACAGAGCCTTCCTAGACAATGCAGCATTGGCTTATTGTCATTTCATCACATGTCAAAAATTTAACTCCTGGGGGACCCTCAGGCACAGCATGGTCACATAACACAAATTAACTTTTTGTAAGCAAAATCTGCTTCATTATAGCAATTGGTTGTAATTATAGCAATTTTAAGATGCTGTCCCGAATTCTTACTGAATGTACCTATGTTTTAAAATGGCCTTGATGTCTTATTTAATGTTGCTGAAAGGACAACAGTATAATGCAAAAATACTGGGAAAAGCAAAAATCTCCTGTAGTTTTTCCCTGTCCCTAGATACCACTGTGACTCCTGTTAGTTCAGGGCTCTATGTCTCTGAGGACAACAGCCGTGGGTAAGGTGAGAAATTTTGGGTTTACTCCTTCTTGTGACATTCTTTAGTTGGCTTTTAATACAAACCACACTGTTTAGGAGTAACAAAGCTACAGAGACCTAAACAGTGACTGTTATCTCTGATGTGCGTTTTTCCTCATATACAGTGAACTAAAAAATCCCATTCCCTCACCACCAGTTTTAAATGGTAAAGCAGCTGCCCTTTCTAAGGAATAGGCACATGCCTTTCCTTCCTGTGGATAGGAAGATATTCTTCAGTGGGAATTCATGGAGCTATTTAGTCCCTGTGCAGAGAATATCTGCTTAACTGTAATGTAATAAAAAGTACGTTAGCTCTGTAAGAGCAGACAGTCTGTCTGCGGTAGACATTAAAACAAGTGCGTCTCAGCAATCTAACAGGTCCTCCTGGGTATGAACAAGCCAGATACAAAAATTTGTCTCCATCTGATTGAGATAGAATCTATAAAGATAGATATTTACAAAGCCTGCAGCTAAATTCAAGGTGCTGCAAGTCCCATAGGCAGAGGGTACTTTGGAGAGGAACAGCAAATATGTTAACAAGACATCTGGACAATTTGAAGTCTGGGCTTTGTTTACAGATGTCTCCTTCTGGAAGGGGTGACAGAATGCAGCCTATGGAAGGTTACATTATTGAGTATCTGCAAGCACAGAGATATCTCCGAGAAAGTCTACGGTCTCTATTGTTTAGGGAAGAGTTTTGTATGGATTAAAAAGAGAAAAGTTTGGGATAGCAGGATTTAATCTGAGAAGAAATGCTGATCACAGCAACCTCTATTATACTCTGCATCTGGGCTACTCATGAAAGTGTATTGAACTCCAGGTTTCATCTGATTTCATGACCTGCTACTGACAGCTGCTCAGTTTCTAGCAGAGGCAAATCTAGGATAACAAATGAAGGTGTGTCAGAGCTGGATGTTTGTTTGCCTACACGGGATTTCAATATGAATCACTGCAGACTCACATATTCTTGATTTTCAAATTATATTTTCAGAATGAATTGCAGTAAAAATAGCAATATAACAATATATGCTGACAAGTATAAAATACAGCAGGCTAAATGAATAAAATGGAATAATGCATATGATGTATTTTAGATTAACCAGACTCTCTTCTACATCATACTTTCTGCTTTATAAAAATGCTACATTATTGTTTGAAATCAGAAAATGAAACAAAAGGTGCTATAAAGCTGTGTTCTCAGATTATGTCTCTTGGTACATGACAAGTCATTCCTTTTCCATATCATTTTTGTCTTTTGCTGATTTTATTTTTGTAATACACAATTTAAGACACCAAACAAGTGGAATATACTAAGCTGATGATGAAAGGGCTTGCTCTTGCATGTGCAAGGTAGGACAGATTCAGATATTATAAAGTCATAAAAAATTTTTGTTTCAGCTTCTTGTAATGCACACCATATCACACATTTGAATTAATTCTTACTTGATGCAAGACACACTTTTGTAAATCACTGAGTTTTCACTACTCAGTCACTTACTGTATCACTTCAGAAAGCTGTTCCCGTGGTAATTATGCTGTTGAGCAAAACAAGCAAACAAGAAAAACAAGAGCGGATGCCCTGTGTCTGCATTTATCTTCCTTCACATTTCAGCCACCAGAAGTTAAATTTTTTCTGAATGATTGTAGAACTATTTCAAGTATTTCTTCACTAAACAGGTATTTGCAGACTCTAAGCCACCCCTCATCTTTCTCTTTGTTAAACTAGCACTCGTTTAACTAAAGATTATGTACAAAATCACCATCCAAGCTGTATTTCTGAACAGACCTGCTGCTAAAAGTGTATGAACTATTCAGAGACACTTGCCCCAGTTACATCCAATCTGGCACCTTCCTCACTGCCCTGAGCTGTCTAACAGCAACACCTACCCTGAGATAACTCATATGCTCAAAATACCCGCAGATTATATGACCTCACTATTTCTGAATAGGTTTGGTATCAGATGCACATTATACTGCATAACACTATAATTATACTGAGCTCCCAAAAGTTTCTGGCCTTTGCACTTTTTTAACTGAACAAGTAAAATTTTTAAGATATACATCAAAAAAAGTCTTCTATCCCCTATACTACACCATTTGTTTTCTAGTTTAGTTCTTATTACAACTCCTTTAAAATCCTGTCAAAATATTTATATTTTTCTACCCAATATAGCATAATTTTGTCCATTTAAGAACTGAGGGTGAAATATGTAGCAAGCCACTGTCAAACTGCAGTTTCTATTTTATTAAATTTACTGCAGTCTTTTTATGTCCCTTTCTTTCTCATAATTGTTCTCAGTCTTGTGAAAGCAATGCTTTTAAACAGCAAATGTGTGTCGGTGTGTGAGCAAGTTCATGTGAAGAATAAATATGCATATTTTCTCTCTAGATATGAAATGTGAGCAAGTCATGATCAAACTTAATAACTTTTCAGCTCTCTGATTGCTTCTTCTGTCTCTGCCAAGAGGGTGCTTAAATGTTTTTTTCTTATTGGAGAAAGTGGGTTCTGCAATGTTTAGGAATTGTACTATCAGTACATCCTCTTCAGTGGCTATAAAAGAGTCAGATAAAACCAAAGAAAGTATCTTCAGTTCAGCTGTACCTGTTCTCTGCATTTCATCTTAGGCAAGCAATACTGTAATGAGATATATGTCAATTACTGGTCAAGGTAATCACAAAATGGGACAAAAATGTAAAAGGAAGGACAGTGAGAACTAACGAGCAGTCAGCCTCAGTTCCCACGCCCAGTAGGAAGATGGAGCACATCCTGCTAGAAGACATGTCTAAATGCGTGAAGGACAGAGAGGTGATTAGAGACAGTCAACACAGCTTCTAAAAGGGCAAATCATAGCTGACTCATTTAGTGGCTTTCTACAATGGAGTGCATCAATGGACAAGGAAAGAGCTACAGATGTCATCTACCTAGACTTGTGATACAGGTTCCCACAGCATTCTGGCCACTAAACTGGAGACAAATGTGTTTGAGAGATGGATGATTATCTGGATAAGGAATTGTCTGGATGAATGCATACAAAGAATTAGTCAATGGCTCAATGTCCAAGTGGAAATCAATAACCGGTAGTGTTCTTCAAGGGTATGTACTGGGACAATTACTATTTTATACCTTCATCAATGACATAAAAAGTGGGATTGAGTGCACCCTCGGCAAGTTTGAAGGCAACATCAAACAGAATGGTGAAGTTGATTTCCTGGAGGGAAAGGATATCATCCAGAAAGGTCTTGACAGTTTTAAAGAGTGATCCCATGTGAACCCCATGAGTCAACAAGGCCAAGTGCAAGGTTCTGCACCTGGGTCAGGGCAATCTCCATTGTCAATACAGTCTGAGGGATTAATTACTTGAGAGCAGGCCTGCAGAGAAGGACGGGTGTGTTGGTGGATGAAAGATTAGACATGACCTGACAATGTATACTCACAGTCCAGAAAGCCAACCACTCCCTGGGCTGTATCAAAAGCAGAGTGGCCAGGAGGGTGAGGGAGCTGATTCTCCTCCTCTACTCTGCACTTGTGAAACCACACCTGGAGTACTACATTTATATCTGAGGCCCACAGCGCGGGAAAGACATGGACTTGTCAGAGTGGGTCCAGTGGCTGACACAAAAATGGTCAGAAGCCTGGAACCCTTCTTCCATGAGGAAAGGCTGAGAGAGATGAGGTTTTTCAGTCTGGAGAAGACAAGGCTCTGTGAGTTTCTCTTGCAACCTTTAAATGTGCAGGGGTTTCAAAGAAAGACAGAGAAAGGATTTTTAAGCCTCTTACCAAGGCCTGTAGTGAGCAGAATAAGGACATTGGGTTTAACATGAAGGACAGTGACTTTAGATTGAACATAAAGAATACATAGGGTGACATTGCACAGGAACAGGTTGCCCAGAGAAGGTGCTGATGCCCCATCATTGAAGGTGTTCAAGGCCAAATTGGACGGTGCTTTGAACAGTCTGGTCTCGTGAAATATGTCCCTGATTACTGCAGTGCAGCTTGGACTAGACGATTTTTAAATGTCTCTTTAAGCCTAAGATATTTTATGATTTTGTGAAGATACCTTCACAGCATTAAACCCTGCCTATCTACTGGTATATCAGCCTTTGCCAGTCTCTGTCTGTCTACAGTAAACCATTCATTTTTGTTAGATAAACAGGTATGCAAGTCATACAAACTGCCTTTTGAACTTCATTCAGAATAAACCTACTCTTCAAATACATATGTTTTCACATGTTAAAATATAGGTGTAGAGCAAAACAAATATTCTATTTCTTCAGGCAGTGAAATATTGGATTTTTCATTCAGTCATATCTCAGCTTTTGCAAAAAAGTTGTTTTATAGAAACATGATTCATTGTTACTGTAAAAATGGAGTCAGTTTTAACACAAAAGAACAAAACATCAACAATAACATCAATACCATATTGTGAAACTATTTCTAACTTCACGCAAATTCTTAAAGTCTAATGATTCTGATCACTAGCAAGCTGCTGTCTGTATTTCCACTGAATTTTCTTTCTACTTCAAAACTAAGAAACTACAGTGATTTATTTTCCAGTATATTTCAGGACATGCTGAATTGTCAGATTTATCAAGGGAGGATTGTATGCTCTCATTGGGCACACTGCTTGAACAAGACCATCAGGGCAAGCCAGTGATGGTGTAAAGTAATTTCCATAGAACTTCATCAGCTCACACCAGCCGAGGTTTAGTCCTTGTACATTGTTATCAGGAGGTCCCAACTCTCCAAGAGTTCTTTTGATAACCTAAAAAGTTAAGGATTCCTTCTGATATAGAATTAGATACAATTTTGATAGAATTAGACACTTAGATACACTTAGGTCTTTCATGGAACTAGGTTTGATCCATCTAGATAGGACTGGTTTGTATTGCTTATATATGGGTGAGTCACATTTTATTGACTTCTTTGGATTCACAATTTGTCAGACTAAAAGCAAAGAGGCTGGCGGTTACTCCTCAAATTCTAGAATTTCAAGGAAAGTGGTAGTAAGACAGATAATTACAGGCATACCATCCTTAGAAGGGATCACTCTGAAAATATTGTCCAGCTCTGAATTTCTTTTCCCATGTCACCTCTAGAGATATGTGTGAAGGGAGATTTTCCTTTTTTTACCTAGTTCAAATGAAATTCATTCTCAACATCCTTACTCACACATTAGGGACTTCCTGGGAAGAGTGAGCACAATTTTGTTCAATTGTGAGATGGATACAATTGATGAAATTTATTTCCTCTTTGTACAACTTGACATCAAGGAATTTTGGAGACTTTAGATTTAAAATGTACTCCCCAAATATTATAAATTTATACAACAAAGTTTGTGAGTACTATGATTCAAAGCAGTACCCAAAACATAAACTTGAAACAAACTTCAAAGCCTTTTCAAATTGTCTACAATATGCTTAACTGAAAATGGAAATGAAGGCACACACACGCTTAACATGGGAGTCTTGAACTTCAGTTATGTTTTCTTTTGTTTTATTTTGGTTTTAGGGGGTTTGTGTTGTGTGTGGGTTTTGGTTTGTTTTTATCACAGATGAAAATACTGTGTTATTTCTAAAAGCACCAAAATTAAGAATCCATCTATAACTGTCAGGAAAAAAAGAAACAAACTGCAAAAATTGTCTTGCAAGACTTTCTTCTTGACATTTTCACAAAAATTTTAAGTAAGTGCAAAGTTCAGACGGTCAGTGAAATTGAATTAACATTTAGATGATACAATGTTTTACTACCACTACTAGGGCATCATTTTCTTTTAAGCTTTCAGGAAATTTTTAACATAAAATAGATTACTCAAGAGAAGTTAGTACTGAACTTTTTTTCCTTGTTGGAACATCAATATTGCTAATAGTATATTTACAACACAATTAATTAATAGCAGCATCATAGAATGTCTTGGGTTGGAAGGGACCTTAAAGTTCACCGGGTTCCAACCTCCCAATTTACATTACATTTGTGCATAATATATATGCATTTGCAATACATATTTCCTGATACTTCAGTTTCCTTAAAGATGCCAATGAATATTTTACTGGGAAGCAAAAGCATATTTTTATATGAAATGTAATGAAAAAACCTAGTTTTAAAAACAGACCTCTTTTTATATTTTCTTTTTGAAATAATCATTTGAAATATCTGAAAAAAATCAACATCAGGGAATATTAAAAATGACAATCCTTACCGCATGGAATTTTTGCCACTTGTTTCTATTCTTAATAAGGATGAAAACCAGAAGTTTCCCAAATTTATTCTCTGAAACATCTCATTGCATTCCTTTCTATAAAGGCTAGTTCAGCTGTTTAGGGACTGAAATGATAATTTTGGTTGTTTAGTTGTCTGCTGAAACTTAAGTAAAAATTATTTTAGGTTCACTTATCATTTAACTCTGCTCCAATAAATTGTTGTTTCCCCAACAGTTGTCCTCCCATGAAATCTACAGCACATAATTCTCCCCCTGTTCAGCTTCTCAGCTGAACTCATGACCTGTGACACATCGTATCAGTTGAGCACAAGGGAAGAGGGAAGCACCTGGGAAAGGATGTGGCCAGAATTGCAGAGAAGAAATGACCCACCCAAACCACAAGTGACCAGCAATTCAGCCAAGAAGTTTTCTGTGAACTCAGAGGGGATGTTGTGATTTGGTTTAAGAAAAGAAAACAGTTTTGTTTGAGTCTAAACATCCTCCAATGCAGTATTTTATTTTTTCAGCATAGAATAATTTTGGCAAAATCATGAATTGCCTGAGGTAATTCTGACCTCTGTGCAAAGTGTACAGTATCTTTAGGCAATATTTAAAATAGATTAAAAAAAGAATGGATTAACCAAGATTTTTCTTCTGCTATATGATATTTTTCAGTTGGCCCAGAGAGTACTCTCTGCATTTACTTACTCTCAAGCATAGGCTAGAGACACTACGCTTTGTATTTTTGAGGATAGATTTCCAAAGCTCATATTTGAGTTCCCTTTACTTTCACACTAAATGGAGTAATGCTTAAAAGAAACCTATTCTAAACTGCAGGTCCTGTGTAAGAATTTTGAACAAGAAACCCAATGGTTTTATAGCTGTAAGGAAGACTGTGATCATAGGGTACCAACTGAAAGGCATCTGTCATTGAAATGCTGAAACAAGAGGTTTTTACAAATTTAGCATGAGTCTCTGTGTACATCTGGGAGGGAGAGGACATGGTGTGTATCAGCAAGTGTGTAGATAATTAATGGACAATGATAATACAAGAGGAAAAAAAACACGTTACTTAATACCCTCAGGCTTACATAGAAACCCAATAGATGCGGGTTGCATGGGGTAAACAGAAGAAAAATTAGTGTGCATGAAGTAATAATGGAAGGCTACATTCATGTGAGCATATTGTTTTTAATTATTCATTGCCAGAAAACCTGTAGATAAAACACCCGCTAATCTTTAACCTGGCAAACCCTCAGGCCCAAAAGACCTATTATGGATGTAAAGACATTAATAAAGTGGGGTGGATGGAATCACAGAGGATGTATAAATTGTCCTCAGTGTTTGTTAGCAGTATAAATTGTGTAGAGATTCCATAAATTAGCCTAAATAATTCATTTTCATTTAGCTGGTGCTGCTGCATTTTTTAAAGTGATACGGAACACTAATAAAAGACATTCCAAATTCCATTAAAAGGCTCAGTAATGACTGCTCTACCTTTGCTGTCTTCATCAGTTATCTTTCTGTGGAAGAAATTGGACATATGCTTAGTCTGGAATTATTCTTAAGAGCAATTCCACATAACAAATCTTCTAATTTTTTACAGAAGTTACAATCTCAGTGATTGGCATCATAACATTACTGACCTTCCCAAATGAACATTCCAAACCCACAGAGAATAATAATAAAGCAAATGAACAAAAAAAAAAAAAAAAAGAAAAAGAAAAAAAAGAGAGAAACAAAAATCTGAAGTTTTTAAAAAGGTTTTTTGTATATGGTTGAAAAATTTTGGTTTTTGTTTTGCTCCCCATTCAGGTATTTTTCACAGTTCACATGACAAAGCAGATCTAAATTAGCTTAATATTTCATTCAATTTCATTCAATCTGAAGATGAAGCATGGAGATATCTGTAGCCCTGAATATTACAAGTAATATATTTACTATAGGTGAAACAAATCCATTGAGAATATTGAAATGAAATTTTGCCTATTTCAATCAAGTGGTGGACAAGGTCCATTCTGATCCGAATTCCTGGTTGCTGCATGATTCCCCAAACTCTTTCCATGTTAGTCTCATCAGAATCAAAATTTAAGCAAAGTCCTACGTTTTTGCAAAGTGTTACAGAGAAACTTTAGCTCTAAGGGCTAATACATCTCCCACCAAATTGTGACCAGCCCCACTTAACAGCCTTTCTGGCAGTTAGTGCTTCCAGAGAACAAAATAATAGGAATGAGGATCTGGCTGGGTATGTAATCCTGAGGGGACCTGAATAAATCTCTTTAGCTTCTTTCAAGTCTTCAGAGGCTGGCAATCATTATCATACAAATAATTATAGAACCAATACTGTCTTAGGCTTTAAAAACTCCTTTGATTTTTGTCTGTCATGCAGTACTTCAGGTGTTTCACATATATTCACTGGAGTCAGCAAAATGTATGACTTACATGGCTTGTATTTGTCATTCTGCAGAATATAGATTAGCAAAACAGATGTGCAAAGCCTGGGAGAAGTCTGTGCTGAATTTTACCATGAGCAGAAAGAAATCTGCATCTTGCTATGATTAAACTCAGCAGGAAGAGTCACAATAAATTGTGTTAAATCAAGCATGACCCTACAAAGTCTTAATACAGATCAAACAAATTTAGAAATGATTTTTCATGGTTAGGCTTAAAAAATTCAGAATGGACAGAAATGCAGGAAAAAAAACAAAAAAATACATTACAATGACCCATATATGGTGTCATTGTTTGTATTACTAAATTTGTATTAACAAAGAAGTATATTAGAGTCATTCTGTTTGTTTGTATAAACAATTCTAGGGACGTTCCCCTGCTGAGTCAATGGCACTGGAAATATTTAAATCTGTTATTTTTTTACAGCCTGGAGACAGGCCTAACTTCTCAGTTAAGCAATAAAACTAGAAAGAAAAAGGTAGAGAAGGTGTGAAAGGGCACAAATATTGCATTTTTCTCTGACATTGTTTGCTAGCATTGCAATATTCCTGTTGTCTCCTGTGTGTTTATGACAGATTGCTGCTCTAGGTGTGGAAGATAAAGAACATGCATCCTGGCACACTTCACCTTTAATGTAGATACCCAGGTATGCAGTGCAGGAGAGGAAAAAATAGCTGGGTGTACCCAGCAGTCATTTTTCAAACTCCTGAAATTTTATTTAAAGCAAAAATATTAGTTTCTGAATCTAAATTGGTACCAAAACCAGTGCAAGGCAAGAAAAGGAATTTAAAAATTGTGTCTTGGTATTTGTTAGAATAGTAATGAATTGATATGTCTTGGGCAGGTATAACTCCAAATGTCTGTCAATTTAGTGATCATTCTAACAGAGGATTTTACCTGATGTGTTGCAGAAAAAAAACTATTAAAGGTCTCACCATATATGCAGCATGTTATTAGTTGTGTTTTCTCTTTTGTTCCTACGCAATAAAAAATGCAGAGAAACACAATTAAATCTCACTTAAAGGAAAAACTGGGCATTAGTGTGCAAAGTAACTCATGTGTTTCATTGATGTGCTAAGTGCTTACAAACCTACAGAACAGAATCCAGTGGATTAGATTTGGTCTGGACTTTGCAAACATTTATCAGTACTTCTCATGTTGGAAGTTCTGTTCCCATTGCTGGGCCATAGAATTATCATAATGTACACCTTTGTTGCTTAATATTAACCGAACTGTCAAAAGAGATGTGGGTCTTCAGGTGTTGAATTGCATTTATTTAAATCTCTGTCATGGTCATTTTATTTTTGTGTTGGTTATAAGCAATTATTTTTTCTTGCTTACTTGCTTGGTACTTACAATATGTACATGAAATGTTGTCTTGGTTTGGAAAAAGTATTTACTGACTATATTGTATTGCAGTTTTCATTGAAAGTCTTAAGCTACATTTAAATCCTAGGACTTTTCATACTCCCCACTGTGAAAGCTTGTCTTTCTGAGTACTGGCATTAAGCAGACAAACTGAGGGACAGCATAGGACCCTACTTCACATCACCTCTGCAAATACGTTACAATCTTGTGTCTCTGTATTTTTGAAAAACACCATGGCATTACAGCTCTGCTGGAAATCATGAATGTAAATTACTTTATATATAAAAAAGCAATATATTATTTAGTATATTTTCAAATAGCTTACTTCAAAGTAGAGAACATTAATAAACATCAAGGAATTTAAAGCGGTGGTGGTAGGAGAATGAAGAGAAGACTTATGCCTACAGCTGAAATAAAATTTTATTTCTCCTCAGCTAACTTGTCTTCCAATGAAATGCCAGGGCATTGCTGCCTCCCAACTGATAGCAAATGTGGAAAACTAATTTGAATTATGGCAGAGAAATAACAGGGAACATAGTCCTAAAATAAAAATTATTAACAACAGGAAGACCCTTTTCCTAATTCTGGGTTTACCCAGCTCTTTTGTGGAGGTAAACAGTTGCAACACATGTTCCTCATACAGAACCAAAAAAAAAAAAAAAAAAAAAAAAAAAAAAAAAAAAAGATAATTAAGGACCTTGCCTAGTTCCTAAATTAGCAATGCAAAACATACTCTAGCTTCAGATTTGATGGGAAATTTATTCCTGGTCCTTAATGCTTGTAAGTGTAATATATCATACATCAATATACAAGTGTTAATCAAGCAGGCAAACCCTCTGCAATCTGCTTAAACATTATTTTTTTCCCCCTCTGCAGCATTGCACTTCTACATAGCTCCTGACTTCATAATTTCTGCATTCTGAATCCAAGATTTCACTTTCCTCCACAGCCTCACAACCAAATTCCTGAGCCTTCATATCTGTATCTTCTCCTTTCTGGTGCTAGGGCTTTGCAAGCCCTCTCCCATCACAAATGTCAGTTTAAATTGATCTTCCTCAATCAGCTTTTCAAAAAGGTCAGCTTGTGAGACTCACAACCTACGATAGCATGACCATCAAACTCCAGCTTTGGCTCCTCCTCATGGTTTAAAGTCCTCTCGTTGGGTTGCTTCTTTTTTTCAGAAGAAATATGAAAGTACAGCAGGACCCAGCAGAGTCAATCAACCCAAAAACTGTTTTAGAAGGGGGAGTGGAGACAACTTCTAATTCACACCTGTGCAATATAAGCAATTTTTACGTATAAATATGAGATATCAAAAGTCAGACCTACAGTTTTGCTCTTCCTTTCCAGCCACCTCCTTGTTGTCTGTTTTCATAAACATCTTTCTTACAGTTCTCAATTTTTTTGAGTAGTCTTTTTGAACACTCTTACCAGCCTGCTGCTCTGTAATTACCATTAGCATAAGTGCAGCAAGCCTGGCCAAAGCCACAACGTGAACCTGCCCCCCTCTACAAGCAAGTTGGTGAGCAGTGCCCATGCCAATCTGCTCCAGTAGTTCACGTTTTCCTGAGGAAGATCTTTGGTGGCTGCTGGCAGTGCACCATCCAGGACCGCTGTGGTAATTAAAAGAATACTGCTCATCATTGAGATGAGTCCATTCCCTCTGCCAGCAGAATCACCTGACTTGGGAAAGGAAACTGTGGAGTTGTCAGAAACAGAGGCATTGTAGGTCTAGCAAATCTGGGAAGTGTATTACATCGGCTAGAAAATTTTTTAAATGTCCTTCATCAAAAAATTACAAAGATGTGACCCTGCCAGCCCACAGCCTGTAGCTGTTCTCAGATCTTGTCTTAAAAGCCATTGAACCACGTTGAAAAAGGAGATAGTTGTGCTGGTTTTTGCATGAAAAGTAAAAGGGCAAATGTTCTGAGGAAAAATATGTCCTACCCATACATGTGCTGATACATACAGTTTATTTATCAAGTGAGTGGGTTTGCTGGCTTCAGACTGATCACTGCCTTGCTATTGCCTTGGCTGGGAGTCAGGTCACATCTTCCAAACCATGCACAAGGGAACACTGGCTCTGCATAGCACTTAGGGCAAAAGTTGTTTCCCCACAAAGAGGGCCCACATGAATCAGGATGCAGGATGAAGTCCTTACATACCATGCTTTTACAGATATGCAAAGTCTTGAAACAATAATGAAAAGACTGAAGTAACAGCAGCACTGCAAAAGAAGTTTCCTTGGTACTTGCTACTGACATGTGGGACAAAGGTCTTGGGATAAAATGGCTGGTTTTGCTTTAAAGAAGTTCCCATTCTTGTGATACTTCTGAAAACAAGAAGTCTGATTAGGAGACCTCTTCCTTCAATAAATAAATGCCTCTGTGTCTGAATGTTCACTTGGCAACAAAGACAGAGAATTGTTGCTAAGTTTATGTAATATATGCTCTAATAATATAAATTGGAAATCCACAGAGATTTTTGTTTATTCCATACTTATCGCATTTATACAATTTATAATTGTACAATACAAATTACCTTCAAACAGGAAACTCAACTGTGCAGAATTCTCTAGGACAACAAATTTTTCTAAATAGTAGTTGAGGTATCTAACTATTGATAGATTATTTTTCCCCTTCTTCCTATTTTCACAGCATAAAACACTAACAGAAGAAGGCTTCAGTAATAAGAAGGTAAATATATTTTAGTCCAAAATGCAGTAGCCTTATACGAAAGATAATTTTGTATTGGACAGCTTTATAATGAGTGCTCTAAACCACTACTGCACCTAAAATGATATGCCCCACTTTCTCTTTGGTCTCCTGTGAATTCATTAAGATAGCAAAATGGTATTTAGAGAATGTTCCAACAACTTCTAGTATATGCTGGGTTTTCATGTACTCATCTTCTCAGGACAAAAAAGCCGACCAAACAAAAAGCTTTAAAAGGGTATTGCAAACAAAGTGCAATGCAGTGCTTCCTTTGTTTAGTCTTCAAATGGGTAAAGTGTTACTATGATTTCCAAAGTAACCGAGCCTCATTATAGTGTCTTTTAATATTGTGGACTTTGGCAATATAGAAAATTCTTAGCTATAGCTAATAAATTTATGGGAAATGTGTTAAGAGATAATTATTTTAAAAAAAGAAAACATAAAAAATCAAGAAAATTGAATTGCTTCAGAGATCACAGCCAAAGAATCACAATATATTTAGATCTTGTAGATGTCTTAGAGTAGGTCAATTTCAACATAAATATTAAAATATTTTCAGTTATATTTTGCATTTAAGCCTGATGGCATAAAAGATATGAAATAAAATATACCTTAGTGAAGAGGGAAGTCTGTAGAAGGCAGCTTTAGAAAATATAACATTATTTTAAATACTTTACATAGAAGTCCTGCCAATCTTTGCTGTCCAAGTAAAACCAACATCAAATATGTCTGCCTAAATAAGGTAATCTGGTTTTTAATTATTTTCATTGAGTGCAAAAATGGTCAAGCAATTCATAACTTCTTCTTCATTTGGGAAGTACTTTTGATTCATAGAATAAGGATCTCATAATCCAGCAGGACTTTCCTGTGTTGAGAAGAGTAATGACAAACCCAGTGCAGAAACATGCTAGATAATCTGGAGGAAATTTCAAGTATCTGTGACGTGACCTCAGACTACTACCCCTGCAGAAATCCACAGAGCAGCTCTGGGAGATCTGTTAGTTTTCAGAGCTGTGTCACCTTGACCTTCCCTCCTAAATCTGAGGGGCAATCTGGCAGAGCAAAGAACAGTAGTTCAATTTCTCTTTAAAGAACACTTTTTCCAGTCTTCCTGGGAATAGAAACATTTATTAAATTTTAGTGAATGATAATATGCAGGAACATTCTGAGAAAGACAATAGGGTTTGCTTGTTGCTGTCCTATAGCA
>VXAD01012221.1:730333-837207 GCA_013399195.1 Dicrurus megarhynchus | reverse complement strand
GGCCCGGCCCCTCCCAGCCCCGCGGCGGCTCCTCCTTCCCCCGTCCGCCGCTGGCCGGGGGTCAGGGCTGTGCCGGCGCCGTCGCCGTCGCCCGATCTGCACGGGGAAGGTGCGTGTTTGCTCTGCTCTGCCCGCCGCCTCATCCTTCTCCTTTTCCTCCTCCTCCTTCTCCGCACAGGGAGTCCCCCCGGGCTGCCGGCGCCCCTCCGCCGGGCGGTAGCGCTTTCTCGGGAAGCTCCGGCTCCTGAGGAGGGGCACCTGGCCGCCATTCCCGGCAGCCCGGCGGGGCTCAGCCCCGGCCCCTTAGCTGTCTTTAGAGCCGCGCAATGTGTGCTGCCTTTCCCCACACCTCACCCCTCCCGAAACGGGGCCTTCGCCCGCTGGGCCGCAGCCCCGGTGCTGCCGGCCCTGCCCCGTGTCGGTGGGCTGGAGCCCCCAGCCTGGCAGCGGGGGTCGGGACCGCCTCGCTGGATCCACTGTTCGCCCTTTGCTGGAGGGGTGACTGACACCAGCATGGTTGTACTTCAGGAGCATGGACATTCCATCGCGTGACACAGCGGAAAAGGATCTGGGGGTGCTTGTCGACAGCTGGCTGAACATGAGCTAGCAGTGAGCCCAGGTGGCCAAGAAGGCCAGTGGCATCCTGGCCTGTATCAGAAATAATGTGGCCAGCAGGACCAGGGCAGTGATTGTCCGGCTGGACTCGGCACCGGTTAGGGTACACATCAAGTACTGCATCCAGTTCTGGGCCCCTCAGTACAGGAAAGACATTGAGGTGCTGGAGCGAGTCCAGAGAAGGGCAATGGAGCTGGTGAAGGGTCTGGAGCACAAGTCCTGTGAGGGGCTGCTGAGGGACCTGGGGTTGTTTACCCTGGAGAAAAGGAGGCTCATGGGGACCTTATCACTCTCTACAACTACGCGAAAGGAGGTTGTAGCCAAGTGGGGATTGGTCTGTTTTCCCAGGTAACAAGTGACAGGACAAGTGAACCTAGTCTAAACTGTGTCAGGGAGTTTGGAGGAATTTCACAGCAGGACTAATTAGACACTGGAATGGACTGCTCTGGGAAGTGGTGGAGTCACCATCCCTGGAGGTGTTTAAGGAAAGACTGGACATGGCACTTTGTGCCAGGGTCTAGTTGATGTGGTGTTGTTCTGCCAGATATTGGATTCAAAGATCTCAGAGGTCTTTTCCAACCAAATTGATTTTGTGATCCTGTGACATGAAATCCTTGCTTACCCTCTTGCTCCTCTTAATTGAAAATCAAATATGGACTCGAAGTTGAAGTTGGAGGTCACACAGTGCTTGGGGGATGCATGGTCAGTGTTAGATGAGGCATGATGCTCTGCCATGATCCTGAAATGAGCAAAGTTGACAGCAGTCACTGACTGAAAGCTGTGTCACTGCAAACAGACAAACCCCATAAATACCAGACTGAGTGCGTTAGATATTTAATTATGTTTTACAGCGTGCGTCATAGTGAAGAGGTCCCAGCATGTAAAGTGGTGTAGTGCTTGAGAGTAAGAAGTTCTGGTAACTAGTACCCATTAGGTTTGTCTTGATGTCTTCATTCTTCATAGACTACCTCTTCCAATTTTATGCAAAAGGGAAAAGTACATAACAGAGTCATTATTAAAAACGTATTTACAATTTTTGTATATGTGAATATGCATATACATATTTTATGAAAGTACCAAAATACATAAAATATATACATATTATAAAAATAATATATAAAAATATAGAAAACATAAAAAGAAACATGAAAAAATATAAGTTCAGTGGGCTGAATCAGATTTGACTAAGGAAGCATTAGATGCGAAGGAACCTTTTGAACGTAGTGGTTGTATCTGCTAAGTTGTAAGTGTGCTCACAACTACAAAAGAACAAATTCAAGATACAAGCACAAGAAGTCTGTTTGTGTATTAATTTCTTGTTTCTGCCTTCAAACTGCGGTATTTTGAGGACTTGTCTTTCCCGGGTGCTGCCTGAGCACCAAAAGTGCCTGCTCAGGCAGTGCCATACACAAAGGCACCTAAAATCCTAATCTCTTGTTAATTTTCAGAATTTTGCCTGTCTGTTGTTTTCACTCTATTCAAAATTAGATTAGCTTTTACTCTTTCTGGAGATAGTTCTCTAGAACTGTTTAGCAATGTTGTAATCTATTGATGAAAGGGGAGTATGCGAGTGTTTCTTCTTACAAAGCAGTGATTGGGATGGCTGTAGAACAGACTCCCTGTGTGGAAATGGAATAACTGCTTATATCTTCATCTGTCTCTAATGTGTTTCTCTATTTTAGCTTGTGAAAATTTATAAGATTTAAGTTAGGGTGACAAAAGCTGGCCTGGATTCTGTTCTGGTTAATTTTCTGCAAGGATGAAAGCTTTTATTAGAAGTCTTTCTCATACTTACCTGTCAGTTCTTTAAATCACCTTCCAGTCTTGTCTGCTGCTCCCTCTGTTGGATTATTATTTTTAATAAAATCTCAAACCCTTATTTCTACAAAGAAGCCCCACAAAGCCTGCCATGTGCATGAGAGTTCTTATGCCCCTTGTTTCCTTGTAAATTTTGTCTAATTCCCTTAGACATATCCACTCTATCTTGGATGGCATCTATCTATTGTCCCTTGCAATCACTTTTACTTTACCCAAACTTCTGTCTTTCAGATGAAGTCTGTGCAGATAAACTTGGATCAGAGCCACCACAGCTTTAGAGATTCATACAAAGCCTTTGTCTTACCTGATCTTGTTTCTTGGTGTTTAAAATACGTATAATTCTTTTGAACAGCAAAACAATAAGATAGTGAATCAGATAAGAACAGATTGCAAATCTGGGCTGGGGAAGGACAACCTGGCATTGACCCCTGTTGGGAGGCATCTGTTAGCAAAAGCTCATATAAACTCGTATTTGTTTTATAACATGGTTTTGCAAATGTCTGCGTGTCTTAAATGCCAATTTGAGAAATAATATAATATAATATAATATAATATAATATAATATAATATAATATAGATATAATTGCACAAACTCATAAAGCACATGGGATTCTTTTATCTATTCCTGCTATATTGTATAAAACTTTCTTGTTTTAAGATTGAAAACTTTGCCTTGTCATTTCTTCCTTTCTTTCCGATTGTGGGAGGATGAAGATGAAGGATGGCAGTACATCTAAGAGGTAGCAGCTGCAGGGGTGAAATATTTTGCCTAAAGAAGTACTTTGTGGGTTGAAATGTACGAAACGATTACAATCTTGAAGCTCTACAGTTCTTTCTGTTCTTTCTCGACAGGAAATATTATCTGTCAAAAACTGCATTGCAGTAATCTTTCACTTTTTTGTTACCAAATGTCTGCAATAATCTCAAAGTAGTAAAATAAATGTAAGTTCTTTCTTCAGTTGACCCCAAGTCACTTACATTTTCACTGTGATGGCAGTAGTGAATTTTTAGCTTGGATTTGTAATCTCTTAAATGCCAATTACTTGATTAAGTCAGTATTTTTGACAGAATCTGTGAAGAATGCTTTGCTCTTTTTTTTGTTTCAGTTTTACAGTACAAGAAACAATTGTATGTGAGCTTGAGAAAAATGTTAGCTTGTTAGCCTGTAGTTTTAAAAAATTGTAATTTGGGTACCTTGATCTTACAAGAGACTTGATTTCTGATTTTGAGATAGAGAGAATGGACCAATGGTGGGAGGTTTGCTTTTAATTTATTTTTTTGTCTGTCTACCTCTTTTTTAATTTAATGGAGAATATTCAGTCACGTGGCTCATTTGGATTCTTATTTTTTTCTGTACTGGTGTTAATAATAGTAATATTTTCTCAGACTCTTTAAGTCTAATTAACATAGGTCTCTTCTATGAATTTTCTCCACAGTGGGTGAGAGAAAAACGTGGAAATCCCTTTGGTGCTGTTGCTGCCAAGAGAGACTTGATAGAAGTATCTAATGAATAGACATACAGATTAAAATACATCTCTAAGAATTTATGTATTTTGGCAAAATGTTTTACTGTACTACAGACTGCAATCAGAGGTATGGCAAAAGACCTGTGATCTTACAACCTGACTTTAAAAGAATACTAATGCTGTTTTAAAAAAGAAAATATATCAGTCAAATTTATCTCAAGTTCTGTAAGATAAATTTTAAATCAATGATCATTATGTTATAGTAAGAGGGAGTTAATGTCAGGTCACCTATCAGACATTTCTTACTTCTTAGGAGTTATAAACAACTAAGATTATTTTAAATACCAATGACCACCTTGCATTCAGTGCAATGGTAAGAGTTTCTCCAAACTCGGGATTTGCCCAAACCACATTTGTGACCCCACAGATGCAGCATCTTGTCTAACTGAGAATTGTTGTCACTTTTTTAAAGCCTGTTTTAATACTGATATGAGAAAACAGTTCTGGGTTTAAGTCTGTTGTTTTCTATGTGCTTGGGCTTTTTTCTTTCTTTCTTTTTGTCAAGTTGCTGTTTAAGGTGACTGATCTTTTACTTAAATGTAGTGATAGTACATTTCCCAATTGATCACTCTGTATGAAAGGGAATGAGACCACTCTTCTGTCCTCCCCTAATTTTTCTAGCTTTCGTCTGTTACATGTACACTGATATACTGTGCCTTTAATTTTTTGTTAGTTTTTTTTTCAGAGGAGGCACTTGACTGTGAGTTTACCTAAGGCAAGTGAGTCCAAAGTAATTTTGTGTTTTAAGTAGCTTAGTAGTAGTTTCAAAAGGGGCTTATATAATATTATGCATGTGCCAATAGTAATTTGAGAAAGAAATGTTCTTTTTTGAGGTCTTAAAATATGTTCTGAGCCAATAGGCTCCATTGGGAAAGCATCCACTATTTTATCTGTAACATTTGCAGACCAGATAAATTTGATTTATCTTAAATGGTTTCCCCTTCTACTCTGCGCAGGTTTTCAGATTAGCATTTTTGATTCTGTTGATTTATACTGTTCTGAATCACAGGGCTGATCCTCTAGTTCTCTCTCTGGTCATGTTCTCCTGTACAAAAGACAAGTCCTCTTTTGTGGCAGACTATGAAACACTTCTTGGGGTTTTAGTTTAATGAAAACCTTTATTGCTTTGGAAGCAGAAAGAATTGTAAGTTACTAATTTCTTTGAGATTGATCATATGATCAGTCTTTAAAATTGATTCTGTATACTGCAGTGGACTATTAATATTTTCTCCTATGACAACTAGGTAAAGCAGACAAGTACATTACTAATCTCAGTAATCTCTTCAGTGCTGCTGAAAAATACACAGAGCAGACAATTTCTGCCTCAGCAATGCACCATGAGATACCCAAGAAGGAAAACAAAGTCAACTTGATTTTAATTACTTGTTCAGTTTGGTTGTCTTGAAATGGCTGTTGCCTTAGGAATTTCTAGAGGGCTTTCAGTTGAAAAAAAGTCTCAGGAATAAGCTTGGAAAATTCTGTGCAGGCTCTGAGTTACTGCCCTTGTCCATTTTACCTGCAGCTGCTGCAGAGTTTTCCACCCCAGCCACCCAAGTGGCCCTTGGTCAGCCATCCTCACCCAGGTGGCAGTGGTGGTGGAAAGAGCAGAGCTGTCTGTTCCTCACAGTGCAGGTGTCGGAACCCACGACATACCTCTATCTAATTTAGGGGATCGGACACCCAGAAATGGGGGTCCAGGAGTCGAGCTGAGTACCCCAGAGGGCACTGCCTTTGATCTTTGTCCTTGGAGAANAGAATAAACAACCTCTGCACAGCAGCTTGCGGCCCCTGACTGAGTTTCTGGGCAAAAGCGCTGAACCTGGGGCTTTGACAGCCATTTCTCTCAAATGTGCAAAGACCAGGACAAGGGTTGGCACATGCAGGGACTTCTGCAGTCCAGTCTTCCTTTGAGTAGTACATCTTTATTTTCTCTTTGGCAGTAGCCTCCTGGTACTAATGCTTATTATTAATTTCTACAAACAAAGCAAAATTGCTTTTCATTGATTAGTTCTCAGCTGCTGATCCTATGGACAAGGTTCTGGGGCAAGTGAATGTCACTTTGAAGGGCAGAATGACCTTAGCTGGGATCTAGGTCACAACTGATGCAAGTCTGTGTCCCACTCAGTCCAGGCTGGTAAAATACACACACACTGATTTCAAATATACGTTGCTCCAGCAGCTAGGGTTTGTGATTCGTGCTTCATCTTGGACTTAGGATTTATAGCTGAAGAGAAACCTTGCAGAAAGAGTGGTAGTGAGCAGGAATGTCTCTGTGGCTGCCCTTCAGCGAGTAACTGAATGAGGGCAGATGTGTTTGTTTCCAGAAACTGATGCTACCCAAGTCAGTAGATACATTTTGCTTTGCAGTGCTCTCTGGTGTACACTACAGTTGTTAAAAGGCTTGGCATAGCCAAATGCAATGTATCCAATACAGATGCATTGTACCGGGCTCTTTTGTAGTTGTACTGTTTTGGACTGTTCAGGCAAATCTGGCAATGAAAGAGGCTTACAAGAAATATGGAGAGAGACTTTACAGGGCATCCTGTGATTGGACAAGGTATAATGGTTTTAAACTAAAAGAGAGTAGAGTTTGACTAGAAGTAAAGGAGAAATTTTTTATACTGAGGGTGATGAAACTCTAGAACAGCTTGTCCAGAGAGGTGGTAGATGCCCTATCCCTGGAGACAGTCAAGGTCAAGTTGGGTTAGGCTCTGAGCAACCTGATCTAGTTGAGTCTGACCCTGGTTCTTGTAGGGGGGGTTTGGACTGAGTGACCTTGAACATGTCTGCCAAGCCAAACCATTCTATGATTTTTTAGTGACTTTCCTGAAAATCCACAATATGCAGGCCAGTTGAGCAGCTGAAGACAGGAATGGGAGCATAGGAAAGTTCCTTTGAAGAGTCTTATATAAAAATAACTATTGAGAGCTTAACAGTATGTGAACTCTAAATTAGAGAAACAGATGCATACTGGACAAATAAAAATTAGAGTAGGCACCTGTCTAATGCTACCTCCCAAAATTATCAAATTGAAACATGCTGTCTTACATCTCCTGTCCCTACAGACAAGTGGCATAGGAAGGATGAAAGTCAGCTATTTTCCCTGGAAAACATATTCAGCTGTGGTGTGGTAACACCTGGGCTGTTTGCTGCAAGCATCACTGCAACTATGGGTAACTGTCTGTGTAAACTCAGCTGCTCTTTGGAAAGCAAAAGGTAACTGCTGTAAAAAAAAGCCTTAATCTAGGAATTAAACAGGATAGTAAACTTGAGAAATGCAGGCTTCTTGCTGACCTTGCCTCCCCTCCAGGTGTTTGTATCTAAGTACTTTGTGCTCATCAAGTAGGACTTGTTGATAAACATGGATTAAGGGGTGTGGGGTTATTGTTGCCATCAGATCTGTTTCAGGGGATAACTGGGAAGTTGTCATACGGGAGCAGGACCAAAACATAAATGTAGTCACATGTGGTGAAATCATCTTCCTGAAAGATGAAGAAGTCAAAGATGCTTTTGAATGAAGGAGCATCAGTAACTTTGTGTGAACTCTGGTTTCATCAGTTGCCTGTGCTTGTAAGCTGATGTATGTGATAAAATCAAAACCAAGTGTAAATGTTCCTCCAATACCAGTTCCATTTTAACTTGGAATTACTGACATTTTCAACATCTGGATTTACTGAAGGATGCAGAGGCTCCATTTTTAATTCACAGTAGTAACACTGGAGTCCCAAATGTTTGATAGTTGCTTTATTCATGCTGTGGATAAAGCCCTCTGAATTTTATGCAGTTATCACTGGGCAAATGTGTGGGTTTGAAAATCAACATTTATAGCTAAATCAAAGTAGAGTGCTCCAACTACTTTGTTTCTTCAAGCTTTTGTCTCCTCAGTGGTTGGTCTTGTGACTAGGAACAGTTTAAGGCCATGTTCCCAAAGCTGTGGAGGAGTTTGTGGCTGTCACCTGCAATAGCAGAAGGATAGGAGGAGCAATGGGGGTATGGAAGTGAAGCTGTGGGCTCTCTGGGCTCTGTTTGGCTGAAGTCCCTGTGTGTTTCCTGAGCTCAGGTGCAGTCACTTTCCCAAATCTGGTGTGTTCTTAGGAGTGCTGATGAGTTGGTTTTCTCAAAGGCAGGTAAAAACTTCTTTGGAGTTTGGGAGCTGGCACCTGTGTGTGCTCTTTGCCTTATGCAATCTGAACTGTGCAGAAGTATTTAATATCTAGGGGGAAACTCCTGTCTGTTTTGTTTCCTCCCATACTTTATTGGTATAATCTAATCTCTGAGTATTATTGTTCAGGTGCAGTATCAGAATCATGTCAGTGCAAAATCGGGGAGATGTCTTAACATTTGCAGAGAGAGGGTTGATCGCATTCTGTCATTGTCCTCTCTATATAATTAGTGTGTTTACTGTATGGTATATTTTGTGGGAGGGGGTTGTTTGTGATTTTTATTGGTGGGTTTTGGTTTGGGGTTTTTTTGTTTTGTTTTTGGGTTTTTTTTGGTGGTGGTTGTTTTTTGTTGGGTTTTTTTTGTTTGTTTGTTTTTTCTTTTTTCACTTTGATTGCCAGTTGATATTTTGTGACATGACCATTTGCTTCACAGCAGCAAGCTTTTGATTGTCTACTCTTGGTAGTGTCAGAAGAAAGAGGCTGAGTGGTTGTGCTGATGTCTTTCATGTGGCAACTGAAGCACTTGGAGATGTCACTTCTGGGTCCCACCTCTTCCAATTGTTTGTTCATTTTGTCTGTAGTTTGTAAGGCCTGTTTCTCTCAGCCTGTATGTGCGGTGGGTAGCAGTGGAGACCCTTAAGAGAACAGGGATGTGTTGAACATTGGTTGAAATTAAAAAAAAATATAAATTAATACTGATATATGTCTGTTGTAACAGCTGACTTTTTTATCCTGCAATAGCAAAATGGTTTGATAATTTTTGTCTTTTAAATGGCAGTAAAAAGTAATTAGAAGTTAAATACAGAATCAGAACTGCCTTTTGCATGGTAAGTGTAGTGCTCCATGATCAAATGTGTGCTGCACTGGGGAGTAGCTTTGATGAAAAAGTGATGTTGGAGCTTTCTTCCACATCAGGAAGAGGTCTGGTTTTGCTAATTTGTTTCTCAGAATTGGCCAAAATCCAGATTTCTCTCAAGCTCTTTAAGTAAAGTGTATTTATCTTGCTAGCAGTCTGTTACGTTTAAGCTTTTTAATTTTTTTTTTTTCACATTTCAGTGCATTCTGCAGTTGGATGGTGGCCCCAGTTGTACATTGCCACTGAACTGTAGCAACTTGTTTCTGAAGTTGATGTGTTGGAATACAGTGTGATATTTGAGTACCAGAATTATACTCTAGTGAACGCGATGAAATCATAAATGACATACTTCATAATATATCTCATTGAAAGGAATATCCTTTCCCACCCTTAATATAAGTAAAGAAATGTGTGCATCATAAAGATAATTTTTGTCAATTGTAATGAGAAATTCTTGATCCAGCACTTTTTCATACAGTTGTATTTACAAATTCATCCTTTGTTGCTCTGGAAAGGGACAATTCCGTGGGTGTATCCTATGATAAGGAGGGGAAAGACTAATATAAAATATAAGTTCTTAACAAGTCTAGCAATATGTTGACCATATTTCTCAGCTTCACAAAACCACTTTATTATTTACTGTAGCAGTATGAGGAACTTCCCTTTTCTTTTAGCTGTAGAGAAAGACTGTATGAAAAAACCTGACAAATGAAAAAGGTGTTTTAAAAAGTTACAGTTATTCTAATCTGGAAATTTTGTTTATTAATATTCTTAAATATCTTATATTCAGCAATAATCATTGCTGAATGATTATTGACTTAATTTGGAATTATGGTGCTACTTATAGTTGGTACACTGGGTTTGTAGATGTATGGAGTAAAGTAGCTAAAATCGTTGAATACTTTTGAAAATGTTGGTATTGCCCTTTTTTGGTCTTTTTCTTTGAAGTGTTTAATGGGCATAACTTTTCTCTGAACTTGTTGACTTAAAATGAAAAATTTTTTTCCATATACAAAGCAAAAAGTGCTTTGTAGATGTGTGGTTGTAGAGGCATATTATTCTTGTCATATATGAAAATGCTAAGAATTTAACTTAGAAATTTATAATTCTGGTGTGATATATAGCTGCAAGTATCTGGTGTAGTTTTTGTTAAAATTAATTAGAAAAGTTGGTCTGTTTCACTCCTGTTATGCATTACATAATTAGTAACTAAGGTTTCTTGGTTTGGTGGTTCGTTTTGGCAAATATTGTGACCCTTATCAGTGTAACATGTAGCTGCCTTTAAAACTGAGATTTAATTGTTGGAGAGAGCAGCTCAAAGTATTTGTATTTTCTGGCCAAAATCTAGAGCACCATAGAGCACACACGTGTTCTGGAGGACTGAACAGCCTTCTGCTGGACACTGTTTGGAGGTGCACCAAGAAGTGCCTGCGAGTGCCAGGTGCATGGCAGTGGGATTCCTTTTGGCTTTCACAGGAGTGGCAGACCAACTTTTGACAGTAACAGCCCTGTCCTGGCTGTTGCTAACAAAGCTTGGTTTGCTCCTGTTACGTCTGTCCATGAATTTTAGCAGCTTTTGCTATCCAGAGGTGTGGATTGATCATTGCTCGTGGCTCGTACCTTCTGTCATAGGCTTCCGCCTGGTAGGAACATAGGTTTCATCAAGGCTGGGTGCAGTCTTGCTAGTCTTTCAATAAAAACTCAGAAAGAAAATATTTAACATCTACTTTGTGGGAATGATTTAACTTAACACAGGATATAAGATGTCTTGTTAAACATGTTTTCAAAAAGAAACTTAGTTTAGAATTTTGGGTGAAAGAAGTTTAATCATTGTTTAAGCATGAGTACAGAAGAGGTTGTAAGAGATTTCTGTGGTTATGTTGCTACATTAAAAAGGGAGCGCTTTTCACATGTAGGAAAGGCTGACAGAAAAATATGCAATTCTGAAGAGTCTGTGTCTCAGTAATTTATGAATTTTGTGTAAAGATGCAAGATAGCTGTCTCGCTTTTTTCCACTAGGGGAATAGTTGTGGACTTGAATGAAGGTGAGCATAAGAATACCAGGTAGTATAAATGTAGCCCTATTCTTGTATGTGTTGATTTAATTGTCCAAAATAATTTCCCCCGCCTCCCCTCAGTTGTCTTTCAACACCATCAGCTGGCTTTAGCTGTGTATTTTGGCGTTTAATGTAATATGAACAACACTGTATTTTTGTGTCATTGTTTGCTAACTGCATTCCATTCATTAAGTATTTCTGTTCAGTTCTCATCTAAAAATCCCACTGAATTCCTTTCTTTTGCTTCTGAAAAGATAATGTACTCCCTTTTGAAAACTGTATTTTCCATGCTTATTAAGAAGAAGAAGACAGCTGCTATGTGGCTGAGGCATTGTTCAGTGGCTATGTTTTTTTTTGTTATTCTTAACTTAATTTTTGTCTGGGCCACACTGCTTCTTAGAGAAGTAGCTGACTGATCATTTCTGTAGCTTTGCTGATACAGTGTTCTGCACATGGAATATGGTGTGATTGTTCAGGATTACTGCCATCCATTTTAGCAGCAGCTACTGAGTAAGAATATATCAAGGTAGCCCGTTACTATTCTGAGGCTTGGAGGTGAAGAAAGAGGGAAGAGTGGCTCCTTTTGCTGCTTCCTTTCTATGTTAAGCTGTAATACTTCCCCCATACTGATTATAAATAGGGTATGAACTTCTGCCAAGTGGGGAGCTATGACTGCAATGTCTCTTGGAATGTTTGGACTTTCTCAGTCTTAATCTTTAGAGTTCTTAAAACTTTGCACTTCCTATTCTACATAAGTCAATATCACTACTAGAGCCTATATGGTCATAGATCACACTTATCTTTTCAAGGATTTCCGTATGTATCTTCAGTTGTAGAAAATCAAAATAATTCTTCTGAAGTTGGTAAAACAGCTCAGGTGTTTCCTTTGGTATTTTAGACTTTTTGGTCCAAGTAATAAGATTATCCAAAGCCTTATATCCATGTTGTGTTGTACTCCTCTTTAGTTTTACATGTCAAAAGGCTAATTTTAAGGACTTTGTAATGTAAATGATAGCTTCAGCTGTGTGTGTTCCCAAACCCAAGATTTTCCAACTGATTAAATGTTCTCTCAGGCGAGGAATTATGACAATTCTGAAAAAGCAGTCTTTGAGGAATGTCTGCTTTTCTGTTTCACTCTTCAAGATCATAAAGCTTGTCTTTCCCCCCACCATCTCATCCACCCCTCCTCCTTAACTTTATAAGTGATGGAACAACTCTGTGACTATTTTTAGGCAGAAATCTCCTCCTCATTTTGCAAGTTCACCTAGCCTTCCAGCCATCCTACTCCACAGCTGTCACAACAAACTTTTTTCCAGTGCTATTAAATGTATCAGACATCACTCTGCAGCATGTTAGTTTGTTACCCTGGGGCTTTTCAGTCTATTCTCATGTCATCAAAACCACTGTGTGATTTCAAGATTTCCTACATTCCCTGAAGGAAAATCAAGTGGTGGTTAGGAAACTGATAGATACTCTGCAGATATAGCAGATCTCTAACAATTAAGTGGGTAATAGCCTCAATTTATTGTTTTCATTCCTCATTTCCTGTAACCATGACTCCTGTGAACTCTCTGTATCCTTTTGTCTGTATTTTCAACTGGGATTTTGGGAAAACTTTGCCACACTGGAGAAGAAGCAGTGCTCTAGCTTTGTTTATCCTATTTGTATGCCCTCTGCTCCTCTTTGTGTTATCTGATTGCTGTAGACAGTGTTCTCATCTGAGAGATTATTTTGTCCTCTTTCTCTTATTCTTTTCTGTCTGTAACATTTAAGTAATTTATATTGTAATTATTTTAATGGTGGAAACACCAGTTAGCCTGGTGAAAGATGGGGTGTGCTCTTCTTTTATGTAAGGGCATCATTAAGAGATGAAGATCCCGATGAGCTTGGCCTTTAGCATCAAAGACAGCAGTTAGGTACAGACAAATTGGCCAGACAATAGGTAGGAGCATCCTTAAAGTAACTACTAATAAATGTGTCTTCTGACAGCCTCTGCACTACCTGCATAGTATTGTGCTGTACATTTCATTCTCTTTCATACTAATTTGAGCTGGAAAAGACTTACTTTCTGCCTTTGATTTCTCTTTTTCTTCTACATACCTAGAACCTTTCTCCCTTGATTTTTAAGAAGCCTTTCAGCTTGTGTCTCTGGTCTCCTTTCATGTTCTGAATCATGGATATAGTTTGAAAGACATCTTTTGAACTCTAGTCCAAACTGCCTTTTTAAGCAGGGTCAGCTGCAGCAGGTTGTCCAGGCTCATGCCTAGACAGGTTTGGAATATGTCCCTGTATGGACACTTCACAACCTCTCTGGGCAACCTCTTCCAGTGTTTGACCACCCTTGCTGGAAAAAAAAAAAAAAAAGTGCATTCTTGTGTTCAGATGGAATTTCATATATTCCAGTTTGTTTTCATTGACTCTTGGTTGGTTGGTGGGCACCACTGGAAAGAGCCTGGCTCTGTCTTCTTTGTTCCCTTGCATCAGGTATTTATTCCCACTGATGAATCCCTCCCTCTCCTGGAGAAGGAGAGAATCTTTTCTTCTCCAGACTGAACAGTCACAGCTCTCTCAGCCTCTCCTCATGGGACAGATACTCCAGTCCATTAATCATCTTTATGGCCCTTTGTTGCACTCTCCAGCATGTCCACATCTCTCTCATACTGGGAAGCCCAGAAATGAAGAAATAATCCAGGTGTGGCTTCACAAGTGCTGACTAGAGGGAAAAGATCACGTCCCTTCACCTGCTGGCAGCACTCCTAATGTGCAGCCCATCAGGCTGTTGGTCTTTGCCAACATGAGGTTTTGCTGGCTCATTCTCTGCCAGCTCCTTTCCAGCTGGCTATCCCCAGCCTGTCTTAGTGCATGGGGGTTAGTCTTCCCCAGATGCAGGACTTGTTGAACTTCATAAGGTTCCTGCCCGCTTGCTTCCTCACGCAACCATCGTGTGCACAGCCACTCCTCCCAACCTTCCCATCATCTGAGGCCGCACTCTGTCCAAGCATCCAGATTACTAATGGAGATTTATAATAGCTCTGGACCAGAGTGGACTTCTAGGGATCACCACTAGCTACCATCTGCCAACTAGATGTCACACAAATAGTCAAAATCCTCTGAACTTGATTGTTCAGTTGATTTTCAGTCCACCTCACTGTCTGCTCATTTAGCCTATACTTCATCAGCTTCCCTGAGACTTTTAGAGACTGCCAACTGCCTTACTAATGTAAAGGGAAACAAATCCACTGCTCTCTCCTCATCTACCAAGCCAGCAATTTTGTCTTAAAAGGGCATCATGTTGCTTATGCAATTTCCCCTTTGTAAATCCATGCTAATTATACACCTTGTCCTTCATATGTGTGGAAATAATTTCCAGCATTTTTCTCCTGTGCACTTGCCAGAGCTTGATGTGAGGATGACTGGTCTGTAGTTCCCTACATCTTATTTCTTGCACTTCTCAAAGATAGGAGTGACATGACCTAAATATAATTGAGAGTGGCCTCATAATGACATCAGATCCTCAATATTTGTGGGTGCAAGCCATGAGGCCCCATGTATTTATATATGTAGTTTGTTTAAATGCTACCTCACTTGGTCTTCCTCACTCCAGACTTTCCCTTTTAAATGTTCTGGTAGGATTTTGCAAGGGAAAATCTCTTTCTGTGAACTATATTCAGAGCATTCCCTTCCTTCTGTATGGATCCAGGTACTACCATGGCTGGATGACCTCTTTCTGCTTCATGAACAATTAAACACAGTGAACAATTTTGACTGTCCTGTTATTTTTTATTAATTTGGCTGGCACTGTGAGGCTCATTTGCTGAATCTTAATGAGTTAGATGTGGAAAAATAAGTAATCTCCTTTGCTAGATGATTCGCTGGGGTGATAAAGTTCAAAGACTGGGAATATAGATGTGTGGTTCTTTCCCTGGAGTAACAGTGGAGTGATTCCTGCATTGCAGTCTGAGTATAATGTTATTTTACCCAGCAGGGAAATATTTCAGATAGCTGCTTTTGAACAGATTATGCTGGAGTATGCAAGGAAAGCACAATAAATTACGTTCCTATTTTTGTGTTCTTGACCAGGGTTTGAATTCAATTATGTTCCTCTTACAGTGCATTGGCAGGCAGTGAAGTGCTGTGCGATGCAGAAGTACGTTACATCCACAAAAGTTGTGGAAACATGTCTGTTCACAGTGTTCAGTGGGAAATTCCTGGAAGAAGTGTATCTGTTAAATGCATGTCCTCTGGGGCAGCCTTTGGAGTGAGGATGCTGCTGGTTTTTAATGAGGCTAGGAAAGCATTTCTTAGTTAAGGGAAACGTGATAACTGCAGTTGCATTTCTCTATTGAAAAAAATGCATGAAGTTGGTAGCTGGGGGCTCTTTGAGGTGGCCAGTGCTAGTTAAACAATCCCACTATGTTTTCTGTGTAACAACTAAGTGTATCAGCTTTTTCTGGTAGATTTTGCAAGCCCTTAAACAAACAAAACCCCAAACCTTAAGTCTACAAAGTTGTTGTCTTACTCCATTCAGCACTTATCCATTATCTTCCTTGCTTCTTTATGCATGATGAATTTGGCAAAAATCAGGGAATGAGCATCGTCATCCTGAGAAAATTACTGAAGTCTCTACAAGAGAATGTCTATGAGCATGTAATTAACTGGTCCAAAGGCAAAGTACATGGAGAAAGTGCAGAGCATAGCAATAAAAATACACCAATAACCTTCTGTGTAGTATAACCACAAATAAACAGTAACTCAAGACTATAAAAGGCATTTTGCAGTTCTCAAGCAGTGTCCTGAGATAACCCGAGTCTTCTACTCCTGGTTGTGTGAGACCTTTGTCCTGCCTGTCTCAAAGAGAGAGCTGAAATCTCTGTGATAGATTTATCATTCACAGATGAAATCATAGATGATTTTTGTTGTTTCGTGAAAACTATGCTTCACTGTGAAGAACTTATTACTTCCTTGATCTCAAGCTTAGGAGACATTTGAATAGTTAAGGAGAATGGCCTAGTATTCTTATATTGCTAAAGCTATTGTTTAAATTGCTGTTTGTGAAAAGACCTGTAAAGGCCTATGGAAGGCTGGCAGTTTGTGTTGGTTATTATATGAGCTAGGCTTGGTGACTCCAAAATGATTGTGTGAGTGGTTTTTGTGGCTATTGGGGTGTTTTTGTTTAGTTGTTTCTTTCTGAATTCTGGTGGTTTATGGATCCTAGAAATGTGGTTAGTACTTTGACTCTTTCTGTGTCTTATTTCTGCATTGCACAGCCAGCGTTTCAGATGGCATCTTATGGGTGCATGCCTGGTGGGTGTTTCAGATGGCATCTTATGGGTGCATGCCTGGTGGGTTATCCCTGCTTTTTGGGAGCTGATCAGAAGCACTCATAAATGTTGTGGGTTGCCTCTTTGGTTTCTGTTGACAAACCTGTGCTTCTAAGTATCTGTACAGTAAGATTTTGAACATGGGGAATAAATCAAGAAGTTAGAGGTCTGTGCGCAGTTGCAGGGCTGTGATCTTGTTGGGATCATGGAGGGATAGCTCACATGACTGAAATGCTGCAGTGGATGGATAGATGCCCTTTAGGAAGGACAGACTGGAAAGAAGAGGAGATGCAGTTGCCCTTTATGTGAGAGGACTTGTGTCCTCTTGTAGTGCTTGGACTTCTGCCTGGGGATGGATGATCAACCAGCAGAGAGCCTGTGGATTAAAGAGCACACTGGTATGGGTGACGGTAGGAGCTGTGTGTTATAAGGCACTTGAGCAGGAAAAACAAGTAGATGACTTGGTCTTAACAGCTAGAAGTAGCTTCTCATTCACAGGCCCTGTTGCTCATGGTGTACTTTAACCATCCCAGTATCTGCTGGAGGGTCATCACAGCAGGTTATAAGCAATCCAGGAGGTGCCTGACACAGGTTATAGAGAAGCCAGCAAAGAGAGGTGCTATGATGGACTTCATAAAAGCAAAGAAGGGCTGGTTGTGATATGAAGGTCAAAGGCAGCCTTGGCTACAGTGTCAGTGAGATAATGGAGTTCAGGATCTGAGGAGCAGGTCAAAAAGCAAGATCACAGCACTGGACTTCAGGAGAGAAGACTTTGACCTCTTTGAAGATTTGTTTGATGTAAGTCCTGTGGAATAAAGCCCTGACAGAGGGAAGAGGATCCAAAGAAAGCTTGATAATATTCTGGCATGGTTTAACCCCAGATGATAACTAAGTAACATGCAGACACACACTGGCTTCCCCCGCCCACCTCTCAATGATATAAGGAGAAGACACAGAAAAAGAGGTACAAAAACTTATGGGTTGAGATTAGAACAGATTAGTAGATGGAAAGAAGTAAAGTCTTACAGTAATAATGATGATAATAATAAAAAAATAAATAAAACCCAAGAAAAACAAGTGATGCACAATGCAATTGCTCACCACCTGCTGATCAATTCCCAGCCTTTCCCTGAGAAGTGATCAGCCCCTTCCACTCAACTCCCACAGTTTGTGTGCTGAATTTGGTATGGAATATCCTTTTGGCCAGTGTGGGTCAGTTGTCCTGGCTGTGCTCCCTCACAGCTTCTTGTGCAGTTCCTCACTGGCAGAGCATGAGACACTGGAAACTCCTTGATTTAGGGTAAGCACTACTTAGCAACAACCAAAACATCATCATGTTATCAACATTATTCTCATATTAAATCCAAAACACAGCACTGTACCACTTACTAAGGAGAAAATGATCTCTGACCTAGCCGAAACCAGTACACTGGAGGCATTGGGTCTAAATTGCTCTTACATCTTTTTAGTACAATAGAAAGTACTTTCCTGATTATGAAGATGGAGATTAAGAAGAACTTTTATTCATGAATGGTTTAAGAAAAGGTTTTCTCTGGATGTTTTGTGTAAAGACATTTGATTTGGCACTTCTGAAAAGTCCTGCTCCTAACAGAAAGGAGATACAAAACTCCTGCATGGGAGCAGCCCTGGGTTTTGATTCATTGAAGAATGTGTTTATTTAAAGAGATGCAGCATTCCAAGGATACTTCTAAAGACCGCAACAAAGATTGTGTCCAGTGGTCTAAGTATCTTTTTCATTTGCTTTCAATAACTCTGTCTTCAAGTTGAGTTTACTTTCCTGCTAGTTCTGATCAAAGCATTTTCACGAAAAACTAATTTCTTTTCATTTCATTTCTGTCTGCCAATCCAAATGACAAAAAGTATTGCTGATAGGTGTATGATTTTTTTTAACTCACTTTTTTTTTCTTTTTGCCTCTCCAACAGGACATCTGTGGAAAAGAAGAAAGAGAGAAAAATGAAGTACTTATTTTTAATATTTCTCATGAATTTGTTACACCAGTATACTGGGAAATCTTTGAGAAGAGATGGCCGTTCCCTGAAGTCATTTGAAGACATTAAAAATGAGATAGCTGGCTATACTAATATTGCTAAGGCTATTATTGATCTTGCTGTTCATGGAAAGGCTCAGAACAGATCCTATGAAAGATTAGCAGTTTTTGCTGACACTATAGGACCTAGACTCAGTGGTTCAAAAAACTTAGAGGCAGCCATCAAATATATGTTCAGTGCCCTGCAGAAAGACGGGCTGGAAAATGTGCATCTGGAGCCTGTGAAAGTACCACACTGGGAAAGAGGAGAAGAGTTTGCAGTGATGCTGGAACCAAGGAATCACAGCATTGCTATTTTGGGACTTGGGAACAGTATTGCAACTCCTCCAGAAGGTAACTCTTCCTTTTGGAATTACATATCACTTGCTTTTTAACACCAAACTGTTACCCCTAATAACTTCTCTCAGTGGTTAGACTGGTTTTCTTCTTGCTGTAATAGTTCTGCAAAACAAGGTGCTATTCTCCTGGGATTTTTCTATGTGGCGTGGTTGTGACTGATGCAGTTTATATTAGTACAGTTTTGTTGAACAGGCTTGTAAAATTAGAGTTGATTTCTGAACTTTCCATTAGATTTGTACCCTTTGGTTGAACACTGCTGAACCTCATTGCAAAGATTCTGGTGCTCCATTGTGGTTGGCAGGAAAGAAGTTCTCCATGGGGTGTCAAGTTGACACATGATTTCTCCTTTTCTTCAGGTGCCCTATCTTGCCAAGCTCAACCCTTAACTCCAGTAAAAAACAAGACAGCAGGAAAAGGAGCTGAGCTTGGAGAGTTCAACCCCCTCGCTAAACATGGCAGTTGGTATCTGTGTGTCCTTTCCTTCCCTTCCTTGTCTCATGCTCACCTTGAAACTTACCTGTTGACACTGCTTACAAGCTCACTTTGTCACTTACCTGTTACTGGATTGTGTGTTGCCTTTTAGATGATCATGTGTGATATGTTACTCAGGAGCAAGAATAACCGTGAGCTGTGCTCAACAAGATTCTGGTCTTTTAAGCCCCAAAATATTAGCTTGCCTACAAACAAAATGATTTGTAAGATCTCTTTTTGTACATATTGATGTGAGGCTTTCAGAGTTGTTATTTAAAGGCCAGATGAGAATCTTCTTCTGTGACTGCTCTCCATAAAAAACAATATACTTATTCCTAGACCACTTCAAAAACATTTGTATTTCTTTATTAGAAAATAAATTTAGTTTAGGAAATAAAAGGTAACATGATACTCATAATTTTTTTTATGAATTGTAAATTTTTGTGATAGTGAGCTTTCTGTTTGAAATGAATCAATGTATAAAAGCTAGTTTTTTTAGAAAAAAATATCTAGCCTTTCAAAATGCAACAAATAAAAGTGGGTAATTTAAAATATGCTTGGAATAAATCATACTTGGTTTGCAAAATTGCAGCTGTCAGTTTTATCTGAGATAGTTCTGTCATATTGAGGTAAACCCATGCCTGAATGCAATGCAGCTAGAACCATTAATATCTGTTTGTCCCATGATATGTGCAAGTTTTAGTGCTTTGATAGCAGAATATTTATGGCAAAGCTTAAGCCTGTATCATTTCCAGTCCTATTCCAAGCTTCCTAAAAGGTAAGCTAAAATTAAAAGGTCTTTTTTGGTGTGTAGCAAGTGTTGCTGAACCTGCAAAGAAAACCTGCAATTTAATTTTGGCAAACATCTTCACATCCCAAAAAGTCTGTTTTTCACTTCTCTTTCTTAGTTGTGTAGTTTTTTGCACTTGCCTGGTTTTACTCCTAGGTTTGCTTTTTTTTTTTTAGAGATATACTGAATTTACATGTTAAAAATGCTCACAGAGGCTAATTATGTCCTTCTTTTTCATCTGTAAAGATCCTTTATGTTGAAAGATAGGATCGTATTATCCAGTGCTGGTTTATATTGAGTAATGTTCAAATTCCCCACATCATTCTTTCTCACAATTTTACTTTCCTCTGACATCTGCCATATTTCTGAAGAGGTATATGTGTTGGTGCTAGAAGACTTTATGGCAATGAGATCTCTCACAAAAGAGTGGGCTGTTTCTCACACTTTGTGGAATAATTTTGATTAAAGTACTTACCTTCTGACTCTCCTACCATTTGTGCCTTTTCTGATTTCTGCTGGTCTCATCTCGCTCTGTGCAAGCTGTGACAGGTTTTTGTGCTCGAGAAGGTTATGTGGGGTAGCTGGTCCCTGGTGAGCACTTGGCTCTTGTTCTTCCAATCACTGGACCATCCTCCTGGCTGACGGAAATGTCTGGTAAGAGCTGCTCGTCACCCGCCTCTGCGGGCAAGAGAGTCGGAAGGCGTGCTGTTCAGAAAAGTGCCTGTCCTACAACACTCACTCATACCAAGCATGGAATAAAAAATGTGTAGTTAGACTATTAAAACCACTGCCTTATCACTTCTGAGGATTGTCACAGTGCCTTATTCCTAAGAAAAAGGGATAGAAGGCTGCCCTAAATCACATCAAAAATAGTTGAACAATCTCCCTCTGAGGGATTATCAGCAGTTCTGATACATCTTGTTTTAGCCAAGAAGCTGTGGGAGTGTGATTCTTCCTGTAATCAAAATAATGCAACTCAATATGAGATGCCTGATGCCAGTTATCCTGTCGTTACAGTACTGTTGTTACATGGGATCAGACTAGGGACCTCTACTGCTGCTGTGCTGAGCTTTGGCAGAGGGATGTTTTAAAGGCTGAAGACTGTCCTTCAGATGTTGGCTCTATGATGATTCTTTGGTTCCTTCACAGCTGCCTCTAAAGTGGACTGTGCAGGTGATCCCTGAAGTTGTTTGCTGTTAGCTTGATAGTTACTGCATGTTTTAAGTCAGTGTTCCTATCAGGATATGTTTCAGACCGCTCCGTTTACAAACCACTGTCTCTGTATAGCCCAAACAGATCCCTTCCTCAACACTACTGATGCCTAGAGACAGAGGACAGAACTGGTTGGACTTTTTGTCTTTTAAGGTTTAGGAATGGGGTTAAGATGAGAGGGGCTGACTCCCACATCCCAGGAGGAGGTACAGGAGACCATTTATTGCTTTTTCATCTTCTCAGTTATGTTCTGTATTCCTCCCTTCCCATGATTTGGCCCCAGGCTTGTGATCTGAGAAGCTAAGAAAATAGGAGGCATTGGCAGAAACTTAAAACTTGGTGCTAGACTTGGTGGCCTTTGGTTCCCTCAGAGCTTCTCCTGGAGCTCAGCACCCCGAGCAAGTGCTCTGGAGGGCTCTTCATTAACATGGCAATAGCCTAACAGCAATTAGAAACCTGGCTTTGGATGTTGGAAATTCAGGGTTTATTTTCCTTTCTGTCCATGGAAATTCAAACCAGTGTTTCCTAAGAGTGACCCAATGACTACAGCACATGCTGAGGTTGGTTACTTTCCATTTCAGCATACACCATGCGAGTGTGGAAAAAAATCCGCAATCCTTCAGAGCAGGAACAGGAAGCCCTAAAAAGCAGCAGTATTTTTAGCTATGGAATCCACGCCAGCATTGACTCCAGGATACCAGGAGTGTCTCTTCCTGCAGGTCTTCTATCTAACTCATGCCTATGGCATTGAAACCCTATTGGGATGTGCACAGAGCTTTCCTCATCTATTTGATTTGATGAGATTTGCCCACATTGGCTCAGATAAAGAACAGTTGGATGATGTGCAGGAGGCTTTTCAGTACCTTGTGATCTTGTGGATAAAATCCTACTTTCTTCTTCATGACTGGGAAATATGCCAGGATGTCGAGTTCCCAGATTCCATCTGATTTAGACAGCAAAAAAAGGAGAGTACAGAAAAGGTTAGATTTTTCTACTGAAGAGAAAAAACACCCAATGTTCTCCCTCTCCAAGTGTATTCCAAGATATGAAGGTGTTGCATCAAAGAGAAAGTTTTCACTTCCTTTGATCTCCTTACAAGGAGGGAGTAACTTTACTGCCCACTTCAGTGACAGGAAGACAAGAAACATGAAACCGAGTGACCTGGATTTCCGGAAATCAGCAGAGACTGAAAACAGTCATCACCTTGAAGAAATGGATTCCTAGGTAATAAACAGGATTGAATGTTAGAAAGTGCTCAGTTTTGGGAGCTGGAAAACTGGAGATTTACTATATTTAGTCAATGTCCTTCTCCCATTTTCAGTGTTTCAACATTGGCAAAGCGTAGATATATATAGAGAGAGAGTGACTGTGTTGATTTCTGGTAGTACTGATTTTATCCCCCAAATTCTGAGGAAAATAGATATAATTGTTGCTTTGAGAATCCCATAATTGAAGGAAAGTAGTAGTTTAGCAGATGTTTAACCATAAAGTATCAAAGAATTCATTTTTTTGCATATGTTTTAAAATGCGCTTTTTTTATCCTGATGGGTGACCATGCCCTTTAATTTTAAAGGAATACTGACAAGCAGAACCAACTTCAGAGCAGCCTGCCCTGAAATGTCTCCTCAAGGAAAAGACCAGTCTCTGGTTTTTGTGTACTTTTGGTTCCAGCAAAACTGAAATAATATAAATATGAAGATGATGTATTGGCAGACTTTTTCCTCATTTTTGTCTTCAAGTCATGGAGGTTTTTTTTGTTTAACTGTCAACATTTGGTCCAGCTGTGCTCTTACAGAAGGTGATAGGAGTTTTGCAGTTAGATAATATGAAAATAGTTCCAGCCTGTTATGTATAAAATGGGAATAATACATGTTGTCTTGAAGTCATTGGTGTATGCTGTTGCTGTAGGTCCACCATTTTATTAAACCAGGGATGTTGCTGAAAGACGTGGTCTGGCCCCAGTCCTGGCTGATGCATTTTGCCCCCAGTATTGACTCTCCTCTTTTTTTTCTCACTGGTGAAGTGGGTTAGGGAATTCAGCTAGATAAACAAAAGGCCAAAAAAAAGTTATTTTTAATGTGTATCAGAGGATTTACCCTTGAGCTGCCAGCATCTTGGATAACCACTGATCTCCTGGAAGAAAATGTGATCCTTCTGGAGGGACTTAGGTACCCCTTTAATGAGGGGTTCAGTGCTAAGAACAGGGGATGGAGACAGTGGTAGGCATGAGAGCACAGTGCATGGCAAAGCCCTCCTGTCTTCACTGGATGCCTCTTCTTTCATGTGTGAGGAGCTATTGATCAACATCTTGAGACCATGAGCCTCAGTATTGCGTGCCTGGATTGTTTATTATTACTTAGAGCAGCACTGCTTGTGCTATGGTAATTATGCTGCCATTTTCTTGGAATGTGAAAGATGACATCGGTGAAGGACCTCAGACACTGTGGTTTTCAGTGATGCAGCATCTGGGCTAAAAGTTCGTGCAGTAGCATTTCACAGATTTAGAGAGTGGGAGTAGCTGCATGGCTGTCTGGGAAGAACATGGCATCCAGCCACTACTTTAATGAATGTTTGAGTGAACTGTGTGGATTGCCACTGGCAAAAAAATTGGATTTTCTGGTCTTGTTCTTTTGCAGTATCACTGAGTTGAGGGTGGTTACTTCAAGGATGTTAACTCCAGGCTGAAGCTAATGAAGGCAGGATTTGAATATGATTTTCTGCATGTGTGGGATATGCACGCACAGCTGGATGGGAACGTTACCTTCATCCAAAGGGATAGCTGGCAGTGACTGGCACCTTGACTGGCTGAAGAGGGAATGGTTGTCCTCAGCACTTCCTGCCTTGAGCACCTGTGTTCTCAGAAACTGAATTTTGTGGATCTGGTTTTTGAGTGTCTAATTCTCCCTATACAATGCATAGCAAGCCTGTGGTCTGTGCAGGGCTGCTCCTGAGAGAACCTAACCTGCTGCCCTGCTCTTTTGGCATCCAAGGCTGGGGGTTGGGTCCAACCCATTTTCTCCCAGGATTTGTGTTGCACAGAAAGCTACATGCTATTGAAACCAAACTGTTCTAAAGAGATCCAGTACTTGCTGGAAATTTTAAATAATATTTGTCAAAAATGTGACTATTATACAGTGTTAATTTTTCTCTGTGTTCTTAAGGAATGGTACAATATACTTAATCTCTGTGCAATGCATCAGAGCTGAATAGCCTCATATCCTTTTTTATAACTGTCCTATGTAATTTTAGTTTCATGAAGTAATTCTCTTTGCTGTTCCACAGAGTAGGAAGGTCACATTTTCTGGAAGTATTATTCACATTTTACAAAATCTTTCTTCCTGATAAAACCCTCTTCTTCATTTCACAGTTCCCCTAAAATATTTAGTATTTTCTTCATATTATAATTCTTATATTAGTACATATTTATATGTGTTGACAGAGCAAATGTGTTTCTAGGTGTTAGAATATTTCAAATTTTCAGTACATGCTAATAATTTTTGAGTGAGAAAGAAAAAGAAGTGATGATATTAATCTTTCATTTGCTTCAGTCCAACACAAAACCTTAATTGGATGAGGTCATTAGAGACAAAGAATTTGGGTTTGTTTTTCTTAAAATCTAGTTGAATTGTGTGGAGCATTGTGGGAAAGCTGAACTAATTCCTGGAGAGTGTTAGAAAGCAACATGTTTTTAAGAGAGGTACGATAGAAGTTGAGGAGGAAAATGTTTTCTGAGCTGATTTTAGAGGATGTTGAACTTAAAAAAGGATATAATTCCAAGTCCCTAATCTTACTTAGCTTTCAAGAATATATTTGCATTTTCTCTCCATTCCCCGAGACCTTCTTTACTTTGACCTGTCCCAACAACTACCTTATCTCCAGGCATACATATCTACCTCTGTATCCTGTGACCCATGCAAAAAAATTCTAGGTTCTCTGTAACTCTGTGAGAGAAGCTACCTTGCAAATGGGCACAAGACAGTGCTCGTGGGCTGTATCTGAAAGAAGCAGGGGCATGGTACTTTTAATCTGGAGAGATGATCGAGCCTGAAGGACAATGGGAATAGCCAGGCTGAGGTAAGAAAAGCTTGGGGCTGCTGCCTGCATGTGTTTAGGGTCGGCACAAAATACAGTATACCTTGACGAAGCAGCTTCTGGGCTAAATTAACTTTGTGGGGAGAGCTGAACTAGAAACAGAGAAATCTGGGATGTTGCAGGAAATGAGGTACGAGGGTGGCCTGACCTTGCTGGTCTGTGAGGCAGGGCTGCGATCAGCACATGGGTTTCAGGCACTGTGCTTGTGGTGTGTTGTTGCCCCTGCTCTACCATGAAGAGCTGTCTTGATTTCCTGTCCCGATACCCTGATGCCTGGTTCAGATGAATGGGGAGGTAGCATTCTGTCTCCCTCTTGTCCTCATGACTACAGAAGCCAGGACATGTTTCAGATACATCTCCAGTTTCAGAATTTCCACAGTTATCAGAACAATTAGATGTGTTGTTGACTTCTTGTGTTGATATTTCTTTTCCAGCTTTGTTTTGTCTAGGCTTAAAATTACTGTATTTTAATTGTTTTAAGCAAAAATTGCCTTGCTCATCAGCTTATTTATTTGATGGTGGCAGCTTCAGTGGATGTGGATCAATAGCATCACTGTTCCATAGTGTGATTTGTAGAAGAAATCATAATTCTTACTTTAGTGTGAAGTAAATGGAGTTTGGGAGGTACATAGGAGTGAGTTGCTTGATTGCTGCTATTGAAAAGAATTTATTGTCAAATAAATGATGACTGCATTTGGCTTTGTAGCTGGATCTCCAAGGTACTGATGCTATTACCTGGATGACAAAAATGAGACTGGGGGGAAAAAAGAAGAAAGTAAGGCCATAGTTAAGTAATGAGGAAATAGGTATCCAGTAAGATTAAACAGTATGCAAATAATACTTCTTTCTGGGTTTACTAAATCCGTCTAATACAGTAATAGATTGTAACTAACTTGATTAAATTTCTGTGTGTTTGTGAAGAGAGTGTTTCTGGGATAGTAATAAAAAAAAAGGTATTCTGTATGAAATTTCATTGATGTTTTAATAAATATTCACCAGTTTTTAAAATATGATAATAGGATGGATTTTCCTTTTTTCTTTCTCTTCACTGAAACCTGTTACTAACACAGACAGATGCATATCTCTAGATACTAAAATGACTTAAATATTAGCTGCAGTTAATCTTGGGGAGAAGAAGTTATCTGGTGAGGAATCCCCTTTGAACTAATCCACTCCTTGCATCATTGCTGGAAGGTAAACAGCTGTGAGGTGGTGACTCTCCAGACAGAATTTTCATGCCAAGAATCAGACTTCTTATATATTGCAGTGTTACACACAGCTGATTTATGGGTGCTTTTATATATATCTATATCTATATATATACATATTTATATATATATTTATATATACATATAAAAAAAATATATATATAATCAGACTTGTGTTCATCCCGTCTCTGACTGATTTTAGATTGCTAATGCGTACCATGCCACTTATTTCAATTGGCAGTGTGATCATCAAAGGTGTGGCATATTCAAGTTTCGAGATAGAAACATACATTTCAGTGTACAGAGGACTTTGTAAAATATAATTTTGTTGGTAATTTAAATTTGCCTGCTTGTTCCCACCAAGGGTACATCCCTTCCTGTACCTTAATTCTCAGAAACAACAGGGTACAATTTGCAGTTTAATATGAGAAATGAGAGGAAACCTATAGTACTACCTAGATTCTTTTGCTCACTTGCCCAACCCAACAAGATGCTTCATGTGATGAGATCAAATAAATAGTCTTCAGCTTTATACACTCAGCCAAGTTTATCATGTTTGTAATTCTGCTTTCTATGATTCATACCCTTTACTTAGCTAATTCCCCAAATACTCTGTATTCATTTTTTGGACTGCGTGGGTTATAATCTTTATATCTTGCTTAAGTAAGCAGGCAATCTGTCTTCCTCCTTACATGGGGTTTCTGAAGAATTCTGTTCAATAACACCCAGACAATAGTGTAATGATAGGTGCAAGAAAGAGAGACAATATCTTTCAACATGGGAAGCAGAGCCATGAGGCACTGAATTGGTAGGAGACGCTAAGATAGATTTCTATTAATTTTCTTAAAGGCTCAGTAAGGTGAGACATTTCCAGTTTCTAAAGGGAATAACTCATTTTCCTTAAACAGGTAGACTGTTGCGGTTTTTGTTTCATTTCCTCTTTTGCACAGAAGATTTAAGGGTGGTTTGTTTGTGTCCACAAAGATAAACATTGCTCTTGTCACTTCAGTTGAAGAATCTGAAATGGTGTAAAATGGCACTAAATGCAAATGAGTAATTGAATTAATCAGAAGCTACCCAAAAGTGAAGTGTTACAGAAAGCACTGTAATTCATGCTTTATGTATACCATGCTGCCATTAAGTTAAACTTGCAGAGACAACCTTTGTTTTCTTTTATCAAAGGATGGCTTTATTTAGCTTCTTTGGGGACATTCAAGGGTAGAGATACTGAGCTAGAGTTTGCAGCTCTGTGTTCTTTCCCTTAGCACAAATTCCCAGTAATTCTCACTGTACAAACTCCTGATGCCTGTCATCCAGGAAGGGCCATAAACGTATTTCACCATCATATTTCTTAGGAATTATAGATAGTTCCTAGCTGTCTGTAGCTTTCTTAAATATCTTTTCAGAGTTGGTGCTTGTTCATCTGTGCAGTAGTGCCCAGAAGAGTTACACTCCTCACGTCCCTTGACAAACAGTCACCAAGACGTGTGTCCTTCCAGTGCCTGCTGCATGATCCAAGTGGAGCACTGGGGAGAGCTAACATGAAATAGAGATTGCAGTATCAACCTACTGAGACCATGACTTCTCTTGTGGAAAATGAAATTTTGCAGATACCTGGCTTTATTTCCAGTGGCATGGTTTCATACCCAAAATGATCCTGTTGCTGGGATGTTCCTTAGCTAGATGGCTGAACCTGCCATTAATTACAAGCAGCTAGAGTCTGTTAGTATGCTCACCTGCCTGCCAACAGCAGCTAGTAGTATGTGAAGGTGATTCTATGATTTGCCTCTCTAAAACAGTGCCAGGTTAAGGTAAGAATCTGAATAGTTAAAAATTTTATGCCTTTCACACTAAGTTATTTTTGTAGCTAAAACTCTCTTTTGTTGTAGCAGTAAATGTCTGTTAAACTCTTAGTGGTACACTCTAATGAAAGCAAACTTCTGTGGAATGGTTTCTTTAGGGTTTTGAAGTGTAGTTTCATCTTAAAAAAGCCATGAGCCTGGGCGCACTGATGCTGGGAGACATTACCTTCCTATTTTTCTAAGAGTTTTTCTCGTGTATTATGGTCTTAAATACAAGTCTTTGAAATCTTCTAAATAATTCTTATTCCACACACACAAAAAACCAACCAAGCAACCAAAAAAAGGGACATTTCCAAGGACAATAATTTTATTCTTAAAAACATGATAGTTTCACTTTATTCTGACAAATCCTTGCTAGAGGATTTGTTATTAGTTTCAGTTTTCACTGATGAATTTTGTGACTTTTAAGTGAAATGTACAACACTGAAATTTCAGACATCCATTACTTCTTCTATATTTAGAAGCAAAGTACCAGCCCATGTTGTTAAGCAGGCTCTACTTATCTCTGTAACCAATCAACAAAATTGAATTTTAAGCATTATGGTCATTTTAATGAATTACTTCTCAAATGCTGTGAAATAGAATTCCTCAATGAATGTCCTTAAAAGTTAGAAGGATTCTCTGGCTTATCTGTAACATTCTTTGTTTTTGCAAGTAAGATAATACAGCAATTTATAACTACTCCAACTATTAAAAACAAAGAGCTGGGTGGGATCTAACTTACCATGTGTGAATAGTCCTGCAGAAGAACCTGCCTGTGTTTTCTGTATCATGACCTCGGAAATGTGGATTCCTGGAAAAACTCCCAGAAGGAGATCCAATAGAACTGTTATGTTCTCCTGAATTAAATTTGAAGATATTAATATTGTTATTATTATTATTCACATTGCAAAATTTGTTGACACTGCAGAGCTTTAATTTAATTTCAATTATGGATTAAATCATTTTATAATAGTTACAGTCTAAAAATACGGGTTTCCAGCTGTCTTATGTTAAGCTAAGTTGTTTAGCAACATACTAAAACATTTCCATGAAAAGATTACTATCTTTTTTTTATTTTTAAATTAATCCCATAGGCATCTTTTGCAAATGTTTTTGTACTGTAAATTATTACAATGGGGCATTAAAGCACATGCAGAGAACAAAATTCCCCCCATGTATCCTTCTTGCCCTTCAAGTTGTTTTAATACCAGCCTGATAGCATAGTTTACAGAGGTGTGTGTACTTGATCAGGGTGCTATTACATCTATTTAGTACTAATCCCTGATGAAGCATTTCAGAGTCTTCCTTTTTCAGGAAAAAATTAATGCTGATTTCCTGAGTTCTGCACAGTCCATGCTTTTCTGTCTGTTAGAAGTGGCCATAGGAGAGCTACAGGAAAGCATTGCTAAAGCCACTGCAATACTTTCTTTCAGGAATTACAGCGGAAGTCATAGTCGTAGCCTCATTTGATGAACTGCACAAAAGAGCTCAGGAGGCCAAGGGGAAGATTGTTGTCTACAATGAACCTTTCATCAGTTATGGTGAAACTGTGCAATACAGGTTACAGGGAGCAGTGGAAGCTGCTAAAGTTGGAGCAGTGGCATCCCTCATTAGGTCTATTGCTTCTTTTTCTATTCACAGGTAAGCATTTTTCTCTTTTCTTCCTGCAACTCACATTTCAATGTTAGCTGACATGTCATTTCTGGGCAGGCATTTTTGTTCTCTATGGCTTAAACATTGCCAGTTATGAGTGGGTGTTTGCTTTTGAAACTATTGGCTTCCCAATAGTTCTTTTCCCCTGTGCTTTGTCATTCTTTCAGAATGTTTTCATTTTTCTTTGTTACTGATCCAGATTTTGTATAATATTTGTTTAAAAGAACTTTCTGCATTCTCAAGGCTGCCATAAATATTCTGGGAAGAACCAAAACCAAATATCTTTGGTGACAACAGGCTGTCAGTGGTGATATGAACTGGTCATTCTGTATGTTTGACTAGAATGTAAGTGTACAGTTTTCAACGTATTTTTAATTTTCCTAGCATGAGGCTGACTTGTACTAGATGAAGGAGTAGTCTGCTTTGAACATAATTATTTATGAGAACTAAGAACACTTTAGCAGCAAGGTTTGTAATTCTCACACTGCTTTTAAAATAAGGGCATGTGGAAATAACAATTTTTTTTTAAAATGTAAATATTTTTAGATTTCTTAGTACATTATTTGTTATCACATGTAGTGTTACGTTACTGAAATTATATATTTTAGTTTTCTGGTTGGTAACAGAATTCCTTTTTTATCTGGGAGTTTTTTCCAACTCTGAAAGCTTACACTTACAATGCTTATCTATTGTGAAAAAGACTAGTTGAGGCATAGAGAGGAAATGGAGAAGGGTCCAGCCATATAGTGAAATGCTGACAGATGCACACTGTCCTTTAACACAGTATATTTAAAATCTTACACTGTTATTGGTGACCTTAATGCCTGCAGTGATCTTTGTGTAGTAGCCTGCTGGCTGTGCTGGGAGTTCTGGTCAGGCAGGCTCAGACAGCAGAGCTGAACTGAGGACTGGAAACAGGCCCTTCTGCCTGCCCACCATCCTATCCCTGAGCTGCAGCCTGAGCAGCAGGCAGGGCATTAAGTGATGCCAGGCACAAAGCTTGAGTGCTTAAACTGTAGAGATCTGTTAATAAAATCATTTACATAAGACAATATGAAAGACATCCAGTTTATACAAGAGGTGCTATATTTTGTAACATTCTTTCTTTGGCAAGTACATGTTTAGAGCAGTACAGATTGTTTATTCCTCCCCCTAGTTGCCTGCCCAGGATCTCTTTACCCACAGAGGAGTCATTGGCAGTAGCTAACCAGTCCCTGAATGTGTGCTACAACATAACCTGGACTTGTGTTCTGTTTAGGTAACACCATGGTTTGGTTTTGATCCCTGCTCCTAGGTTTTCTTTCTGCAGAAGTCTAGGCTGGTAGGTGGAATGATATGGCTTTGGGTTTTTCTTGAGACTGGAACTGGGAAGTGGCTTGGGAGGCATTTGAAGGCATGCTTGACTCCACTTTTTCAGAGAGAACATGAGTGGTCACACCTCAGCAATATGAGAAGTGTGCAAGCTTCCCCACTTGTAATGTTTCAGAGAGTCAGAGAAGTCAGTAAAGCCAACCAACTGTACTGGAACACATGCAGAGAACAGCTCTGCTGCCACAGTAGTTGCTTGGTAGCATTTTTATATGCTTGTCCTGGTTTCAGCTGGGATAGAATTCATTTTCTTCTTAGCAACTGGTACAGTTGTGATTTGGATTCACCATGAGAACAACATTGATAACACACTGATGTTTTGGTTGTTGCTAAGTAGTGCTTACCCTAAGTCAAGCACTTTCCAGTGTCTCATGCTCTGTGAATGAGGAGCTGCACAAGAAGCTGGGAGGGAGCACTACCATAGGATGTCATGTTCAGTATGAAAACTGAGGGAGGGGGAAAGGGGGGAGGAGAGCTTGTCTGGAAGGGGCCAACCACTTCTCAGAAACAGGCTGGGCATTGGTCAGAGGGTGGTGAGAAATTGCATTGTGCATCACTTGTTTTTGGGGTTCACTTATTTGCTGTTGTTAGGGGGTGTTTTTTTGTAATTAAAATTATAGTTTTATTAAAATATTTCACTCTATTTTTTTCCCCGCTGTTTAACTATTCTTACCTCAACCCATGAGTTTTTGTAATTTTTTTTCCTGAGTCTTCCCATCACACTCAAGGAAATAATGAGAGCAGCTGCATGGTACTTAGTTGCCAGCTGGGGTTAAACCATGAAAATGCTCCACATTCCCCTAAAGAAGTCAAAATTACATGTTAAAAATGCTTTCTGAAATATGAAGCACTTGAATTCAGATACTATCCAAACTATTACTAGTGTATTTCTTGGTGTCCAACAAATGTGGTGTTTACAATGTATTTTCTAATAAAGCTCATAATAATGAACAGATAGTGGAATGTGTTTCAGAAACAGTTTTACAAAAAAAATACATGGTTTCAAAATAGCCTTATTTGGTATCATCAAAGAATATTGCAATCTATAATGTGTTGATCTTCTGAAAACCAGAAGATGATCTGTCCTGTCCTTAGTTACGGTGCTATGCAGAATTGTTCAACTGAAAGTTGCTGTATTTTCTATTTGCCAGAGTGTAGTGGTTTGATTCAAAATACCCATTACTTAATTATTTTCCCTCTGTGAGATAAGCATTAGGAGAAAGCAAAGCAGGCACAAAACTTAAACCTTAAAAGAATAAAGAATTTTATTAACAGAACTAAAAGGCAGGAAAAAAAGTTAGACGAAACTTTCAGAACACTCCTCCTCCCCCCACCTTCTTCCCTCCTCCCACCGACAACGTAAAAAAACAAACCTCAAGATTTTCAGTCAGTTTACCATCTCTATAATAACCTTTCTCCGTTCACTTAGGGAGAGGAGTCTCTCTTGCTCATGCTATGGAGGCATCTCCACACGAAAACAGTCAAACAGTTCTCTCGTGGCTCAGTGTCACAGCAAGGCAGCCGCCCGGGATGGTTTCTCCTTGCCTGTGAAAGTCCCTTCCCTCAACTTGCAGCTTTCCCCACAACTGCTCGAGGGTTTCATCTTTAGCTAATGGGGTACCATTTTAAGGATGAGCTGTTCAGAAACAAAAGTTCTCTTTACCCATCTGTGGGTGCATCTTCATCTCTAGGAACAGAGGCCTTCCTCTTCTCCGGCAGCAAGAGGGTCCTCATCTCCTTCAACTCAAAAGTTCACCTGTTTGTAGGTGCATCTTCATCTCTAGGCACAGAGGCCTTCCTGTGGGAGCACGAGAGTCTACATCACTTTCAACTCCCTCTGTTAAAACTTCTCATTAAATCACAGCTTCTTCAGTAGTTGCTTAATGCAGCGCAGGTACTTTTACCCATGGTTGCGGTTTGAACGCTTTATCCCCCCATGCTTTCATGAAATTACAGCGGGTACACTGATGTATATTATAGTCCATCACCACAGCCTTACAAGAGAATTTCAGCTTCCAGGAGAAGTATCTCCTCTTTCTCCTCTCTCAGGGATTCAGCTCCTCCTTCTTCACTGACTTTGGTGTCTCTATGCTGTTTACTTCACGTGCTGTCATCTTTCCCTTTCCTCTGACTCGGGAGAGGATTGATGTCTGCAGGCTTCATCTGTTCTGAAGAAATCTTACAGCACTAAAAGAGTTAATCTCACCCGGCCTTGCAGCTGGAATTCGCTTATCTCTCCTTGCTGGGCAGCAGCAGTGGGTGAGGGCATGGCCCACCCGAAGCAGTTGAGGGAGCCTGGCCCACCCGGAGCAGGGCTGGGGCCGGAGCAGGGCTGGGGGGGCCGGCCCGGGCCGCAGATGGAACAGGGCCGCTCCAGGGTGGGCTCCTGGCCGGCCTGGCCCGGCCGAGCAGGGCCCGGCCCCGCTGGGCCGTGGCCTCCCCCAGTTACTTGTCCCAAGGCTGGAAGTCAGAAGGAGCTTTCCCGGGCTTTGTTCGTTCTTAAATGGGCATCACAGAGGCGTACCAAGCTTCTTAAGTGGCTTAAAGAAGCTGTCAATATTCAAACTAGCCACTTGATTGGTTAGGTCAGGTCTAGAGGAAGCTGTAAGCACCTCTTTACAAAAAAATCACTTCCGAGGCTGAAGAAGTCTTCCTTAAAAACACAAACTATGCTAACCCATGACACAGAGTATTTATGGAAGTGCATTTAGTATGTAATGAAAAGCTTAGAGGTGAGGAACGGGTGGAGACTGAAGGAACTGGCATTACAGCTATTTCAAAACTAAATGGAAGTAGATGCCAAATGCATATTTGTTTAGAAGAATTGAATCCTTAATTGATACTGGGAGCAGAGGTGTCATTCCCAAAAGTAATTTCAAATGTAGATGCTACCACAAAGCATTTTTTTAATAAGTGTACTTTCTGTACTCTCTTAATTTACCTTCACTTAGGGTTATTTTGGATATGGAATGGATTGATTAATGTATCTTTTCCTCTAATGCAGAAGGTACTCAGGTCCAGTCCCTCACTTCTGTTACTAGTGATGACTGGATCTGTTTCTCTTATTTTTAACAAATAGGTATTGCTGTAGGCAGGATGGATTTTCTTATCTTCATGCATTCACCTGTGTTTTTTCTTCTCATCATCAGCTGTGTGTCTTCTTGTCTGTCCCACCAGTGTGCTGTGCTGGCTGGACTATGTGCTGGATGTGGTGCTTCTTATCAGTCAACATCTGGGGCACTGTTCAGGTCACTTGCCTTTTCGATTGACTGATAGGAAATACGGCATTGCTGCAGGGCATAGTGTGCTAGAAGGGTGAGAGATGAAAGGTAAAAAGCTAATAAGAGGTTTCTAAATATTGTGAAAGTCTTGCACTCTTGCAATTTGTATGCTGCTGCATTGTCGACCAGAGCCTTTACTTCTTTGGCCTGCGTGTTTACATGTTCACTGATAATACGAATAAATGATAATGGGATTGTGGAGTTTTCCAAAACATCCTGGAAGCATCTCAGAAGAAAGTATCCTCCTTCTCACACTGTACTATCCCAGTTTCGGGTAAACGAAAGGTGGAATTTCACAATTTTTCCTAAACAACACTAGGTTTGGTGGATGGCATTTTTTGTTTTATTTCTTTGTTTGAGGCATTTTGTTTGTTTGTTTGTTTGTTGGTGTTTCAAATTTTTAAGCCCCGTTTCAATGGGGGCTGTTAAGAATTAGATTAGGTTGTTTATTAAACCTTTAAGTTTTAGTAGGATTTAGCATAAAGTGTATAACACTTAGTATAATGTGCATGTCATATTTTTTTTATTTTTGTAGTTAATGTGTTAAAAAGAGACTTTTGTTATATTTGGCAATTATTGTAGCTTTTACTTATTTTAGTAAAAAGGCCTTGATAACAGAACAGGAACTATATGCAATGTACTGCCAAGTATGATTATGCAATATGTACTAGCCTGCTTGATCTTTATTACACTATATATGGAAAGACACTAAGGGGTCAAGGAGAGTACGTGTGAGGAAGACTCCGTGCTTCATCTCGTACGACCACCAAGAGGCAGAAAAGACCCCCTAGCAACAGAAGACACATGCGCAGAGTAACCCACTTTCGTAATACAGGAGACCACGAATGCGGAAGACAAAGTGTATAAAAAGGACTATTGGGTGATGAAAAGGTGTGGCAGTGGTGGAGCGGAGACTCCCCTGTCACCCAGCGCTGCTTTTGCTCACTTTCTACTTGCTACTATTAATAAATTTAAAGGAGGAAAATTGGCTGTCTCCTCAATTTATAACAGGGGCTGCTTATTGTTATTTGGTTACTCTATTTGCTGGGACAATGTAAGCCACTTTGTGGTGTGATTTCTAGGTGATCTTGCAATGTGAATAATATTGATAGGTTAAAACTAGATACTTTCATTAACATCCTAGGCTTACTAAGGCTCATTATTAAAGCTTACTGACAATGCAGAATTGGTAAAATCACAACATTAATTAAATCACTGTTCTCTTGCTTGTAACTTGATGGCTGTTTCTTGTTCCAGAAATGGCAAGTGGCTGCCACACTGTCAAGGCAAAAAGTATGAAGGGAATCTTTGATGAGGGGACAGTTTATTTTTCTTTAAGGTATGGTAGTATAACTATAGAGTAATGAAACACCCTAGGCACTCAAGCATCACAATTCTTAAGAGGGGATGAATATCATTATACTCAGGAAAATGCAGTGAAAATACTCAGTTTACAAGGTATGGTTGAAGTTGATCAGTAATCTGGATGACCAGTCCCATGCTACAACAGGCAGTGTTATTGAAGAAGTAGTGATGACAAAACTACTTTCTGCTACCATAGACTTCACAGTAGTTGTTCTGTTTATTAAATAATCAAAGTGAAAGAAGATAGGAAAAATGAAGTGTTTAGCTGTAAGGCTCCTGAAGGTATTTGGTTGTAATAAGATAACCATAAGTCTTTGGAATTTTTTTGTTTCCTAGCTGTATGTTTTTGAAACATTTCGTAAATAAAAAGGTGTCCTTTAGCTCTTGAAATGGTCCAGTATTCTGTGGTGAATATACTCTTATGAATCTAAAACTTTCAGTAAATCCTTCTGTTCTTCAAGAACCACAGATTAGATAAAGTCATAACACTGTACCTTGTAATAATAACTCCTTTAAGGGCTCAAGAAAGAAGCCAAATTGAGTGTTTTTCTGAGAACTCAAAAAGGAAGTTCCCAAGAATCCTCAGGATAAACGCCAAGAGCCCTATTACTACATTTTTTAGATGCTGCAGAACAATCTCTCCAATATACAAGAAATTAAACAGGGAACATACTACAAGGCCAGAATAGACCAAGTAATACTTTGACACTATCTAGAGACTGTTAACAAGGACACATATTTGGTCAAGTTCTTTTCTTTTTGGACTAAATTCAACATCTTATACTTACCTGAAGTATTTTGCTGCACTTTTTCTCTCCTCCTTCAGTCTACAGGTGGCCAAGACGTACCACCAGCTTTTGAAGCTCCAGTAACTCTAATCAAAAGCTTTGTCTGGATGAAACCTGAAGTCATGAAAGGCATGGTGCAACTCAAGATTTATGACTGAGGTTGTGTAGATGGCCCATGTACATATGGCACAGGGCTGGTATATCATCTCGTGGAATGTATGTGAATTTGAAAACCATTTCTTTACCATTGCATTTCCATTATCTTAATTTCCCCTTTTTGTAACCTCACTTCACTTCATTTGTTTTCACCTACCACGTAAAGTCTTGTATACCTCTTTGTATATAAATTGTTTCCCTTTGTATTCTTCGTTGCTTGTTGGACAGGTCATTCCCTTCTCAATCTTGCTGATGGCGTGTGTGCATTAGTAGCATTTTTCAGCTCTCCGGTGCTAGTACAGGGACTTTTTACCACATCACCTCTTCCAATGCTTGGTCTGCTGCCTTTGGTTCCAGACATGAGAATTGCTTGCTAAGGAGATGATCTTCATTTCCCTAAAACTCCATGTCCGAGAAAATAAGGGCTTATTCACATCAATAGTGACAGACAGATTCAGCTTCCTCTTCTTGCTCTGCCATGTTTTCTGAATTCTGGGATGATACAGTAGTTTTACTAGGATTTCTTTTGCTTTTTGGTTGGCGGTTGGTTGGTTGGTTGGTTGATTTAGTTGTTTGGTTTTGGTTTTGTTTTAATAGCAAAGAGATGCATCTGACCTTTAAAATGAATGTTCTGTCTTTGAAACTGTTTCTTTCTATTGTGTCCTGAGCCCAGAAGGCTCCTTTCCCTCCTGTTCTGCCCCTCCATCCACTATGAATGCCAGTATACCAAATTTTTGCTACCATAGTAGGAATCTTTCTTCTTGTGACCCATTCTGCTGTCCATAGAGGGGAAGCAGTGGCATGCTGAGTAGGCAGCATCTTCCATCTGCTTTGCACAGGCTTGGGGAACGCACAAGGCATAAGGGCAGCAGGAAGCTGTGTGATGATTGTAGAGATGCAACAGTAGTGATATAGCATGATTGAAGAAATCAGGAAGTGCCACTGATTATTTGTGAATACTTTTCACTTATGGGATTAAATTAAAAACAAGAATTGATCATAAGAAACATCTCAATGAGAGACTGTCCTAAAGCAATATCCTGTGGCAATGGGATACAGCAGTATTGTCTCCTGTTCTACTGAGGTGGCAGGAAACAAGGATAAAACCCTTATTTGGGGTCTAACAAGAGGAAATAAGAGCAGCCTGTGTTTTATAAGTCTCTGGGGAGCTTGTGGAAAGATTCTAGTTATGTTCTTTAGTGCTGTGCATGTTGTCTTGCTGCCCTTAGAGGTATGAATTGGTGGTGTGCTGTGGGATTTGCCCTGCACTTAGAGGCTTTCCCTCCAGGATGTCTGTAAATGTTGTTGACTGACAATTTGTTAATTTTTACTTTGCTTCCTATGTTCCCTTAAGGCCAACATGCCAGACTGAATTCTGCAGTGCAGTCTTTGTGCTCATTTTTGGGCAAATCCTATCTGTCAGAAAGAGAACTTAGATGTTGTTAGAAGAAATGGAGCCTATGTTTTAGGAGATTATCAGTTGTACAGTGGGTTCTTGCTATTTGCACAGCGAATAAGGAGTCAAATTTCAGGCAACTTCATAAGAGTGAGAATCTGTAGATGTTTCTTCAGTCCCAATCTCTCTTTGGCTTTTGCCAAACTTTTTTCCTCTTCTTGCTTTGAACTGCGTAACTCTGGGTTTTGGTTGTTTTGGGTTTTTTTCCAGTAAATGGGGCTCGATGTGACATCTGCAATCTCTGTGTAATTTCATACACCTGGCATATTTGTTTTCTTACAAAGTCACTAAAATGCTGGTGAGACTAACAAGAGCTTTCTCTACCTCCTCCTAGTTTTGACTCCTCCTGTTCAGGAATATGGTCATGTAATTGTGAAGAGTTTCATCCATTTAGTGTCTAGTCATAAAAGCAGTGTCCTGTAACTTTGGTAGAGGTAGGTAAAGGGCTAGTAAAATCTTTTTTGATAGACTCTGTTATCTAGAAAGATGCTGTGAGGATAACAGCTCTATTGAAATCCTGGCTTCCTCACCAATAACTCCCCAAGGCAAATCTTTATCAATGTAGTATTCAATTGGTTTTTTTCTTGTCTTCTGGACTCTCCTAACATTACTGAGTCATACATTTTGTTGGTGGCTAGATGACCACCCATATCATGGTTAACTTTGATCTTGTTTGAGTACCATGAGCACCCACTGATTAAGTTTGGTAATGTTCTGAAGTTACTAAGTTTTATTCCACCTTTGCATTACTGGTTCATGTATATTAAGATGTTGAGTGTATAAAACTGCCAAGTTTTAGGTTTCCTGCCCTGGTCTGTAAAGAGTTACAGCTGTGCTTGCTGTGCGTTGAGCACCAGGAACTTCAGCAATTTCCCATGATTTCCTGTTTCTCCCTAATAAACTCCATCTTTCTTTGGTGTGGCCAATCTCTTCTGAGTCTGTATGAGTTGTGGTGCCTATGAAAACCCTTTTAGTAAGTTCAGAACCCTCTGACATGATTGTAATGTCTCGACCTATCAATTTCAGGTTTGTTTTAATGTTCTCGCAATGTTGGGTTTTCTTGATTACACCGAGTGTCTCACTAGTACATGGTGACCATAAATGTGGAGGATTGAAGGAAAACCTGACAACACAAAAGCAGATAAAGATAACAGAGAGATCCAGTAATACAGTTCCAGTGAATTAGTTTCGCAATTTGTGTATTTATTTTCAGCTGCTGATAAGCTCTGAGAAGTATGTGGACTGTTTTGTTTCTCTGTAATTCTCCATGTTTCTTCTCTAAAAGTGCAGTAACTGTGGAATTTATCTGGAGTGTTCATATCCAGAGCACATGAGCATTTGTCCCTGGACAACTGGAAAAGATTGAATAGTACCAGCATGTTTGTGCAGAATGCTACAGAATTGGTGTTTGGGGTGTTGTAGCCTAATAGTCTCCTTTTTAGTTTTAAACAACAACAACAACAACAACAAAAAACCCCCCCAAAAAAACCTCAACAAAAACAAACGAACAAAAAATTATTTTAAAAGAGAGAGAGGAAAGCCTCTGTTTCTTCATGTATTCTAGGATTACTTTCAAGTTACACTGTAACTCACTTTTAAAATTTTGGTTGGGCAGTTCTGAAACAGCTTGTACAGAGGTCTACTGTATAGATTTACCTGCCCATCCAATTTTATTATTTACATGTCTTCTGCCATTATTTTCATGGTTTTCCAGTTTGTATTTCCCACTGAGTATTGTTTCTACTTCCTGTATTACTCAAGATACTTTTTCTGAATCCATTTGGCATTATTCTTAATTTGACAATGTTACTAAAATTTATCTACATATTGCAGAACCATTTCATCCTATATATATTGAAGTTTTATTTAGGAAACATGTTGTATCTTCTCTAAAACACCTAAAGTATTCCTTTCAAGGTTTACTGCTGATTTCCAAAAGTGAACACAGATTTTTGCAGTGACTTTGCCTGGATTTATGTGCATGTATAAAATATAAAATTTTATTTTGATGTATAGCTTTTTACTTATGTAAAACAAACAAGCAACCAAATATGGGTGCCAATTTTAAAATATATTTGATTACTAGTCAACTGTTAATACCCACAATCTCTCTGCTTAATGCCCCAGGAATGCAGAGGATTTGGAAATGCTAATTCCTCATTTTGTTTTGCCTTGTTTGCTAAAACCTGATTAAATGTGTATGTTATTCCAACATACTATGGTTTCTCTTTACAAGAACGCTCGCACTGTTTTTCAGAGGGCAGGTGGCCTCTTGTTTCTGCTGCTTCTTCCACTTCCCACAGTCTTACTTGTGGCTTGTCCATATGGTATGGTATTTCTGTGTTATTTCATTAGGTGTTGTCTTCCCATAGGATAGCCTCACCCTGCTGTGTTATCTTTGCTACGATGTATGTCAGACATTTAAGTATGATTAGCTAGATCTATTTGTATGATGAAACCCCTTGTTTATAGCACACAAATTTTGACTTGTGTTTTTAGGAAGTCAGAGACAGTTGTTCCACAGTTGTTGTTTGGAATCGTCTTCCAGATGTAGGCTGGTGTTGATGGCCAACAGTAAAAATGGGTTCTTCTCTGTAGAAGTAATGTCTTGTGCCTCAGAAGTGTAACAATTTCAATTACTTTAATCCTTTTCTCCAGATTTGTTTTCCCCTTCAAATCCAATCATTCACCTGCGTTTCTCTTATTGTGTCCATCTTGTTGCATCAAATACTAATGCTTTTGTCATGCCTGCAGGGTAGGGCTAAATGGTGAAAATCCTTCTCCATCTGGTTTATTAAATGAGAGGTGCCAACTCCTGTCTCTGCTCTGCCAGTGATGCCAGCTTTGATTACTTGCCTGTTGTCCACTCCTTCAGGCATCTTATACTTTCTCTCATTTTGTTTCTATATTTAGGACAGTGGTACAAACCTAAAGCTGTAACTTTGTTCTCTTCCAACTTTGCTTTTTAAATCTGACTTTTGTTTGGTGTTTATAGATTGTTTCCATTAGCTGGAAAGGTGACTAGGGTCTGTGACTCCTGCTAAACTGTTTCACCTTGCCTTTATTTCCTGGTCACTATCCACAGTACTTCTGCCTTGGCTGTCTAATGTGAATACTGCAAATATCCTGTGAAACAGAGAGGGGTTGTCTTTTATATGCTTCTGCTCATTATTATTATTATTAAGCAGGATTAAGCTTTGACTGCACTTCATGGCTTTTTAATCCATTGTGAATGCAAAAGAACTTTTCTTCTAAGAATAAGAAGCAGAAAGCTATCACATAATTTCTGACATATATCTGTTTGGATTTCTTCACATTAGTTTGCTTGTGACTGTGAAGCACACAAAAATACCTCAACAAGAAATATTGAAACTATGTACTGTTTAGCTCTGAAAAATCCTGATTGATTCTAGTGCACCTAGATTGCTTTGTGCACCGAAGAACAAAGGATAGTTTTATCAGACGAGGGAGAATAATCATGTGAATCAGCTAAACCCAGGGGTTCTGAAGTTCTATTTGTCACTCTGCCTTGTGCCCCTGTGGGATCTTGAGCAGTTCACAGTAATATCTCTCTTTCCCTGTTTATAAGAAGTATTAGTACTTTTTGAATGTTAATTTAGGATAACATTTGTACATTGTTTACTGTAAAGAAGGCAACATTAAAAATCAACTCTTCTAAACGGTGTTTATATAGTCAATAGTAGATTCTGCAACAATTTGTGCGTGCCAAAACCAGGTAACGGTTGTATTACCATGTAACAGTGGGTGACTACTGCTGATGAATAATCCATTATATTACCATGGGGTTTTCGCAGGTTTTTTAGTTTGATTGTTGAATTCTGCTAGATTGAGATTCAGATCTGTGGGAAGGCTCTGGCAGGAGGTGAATGACAGAAAATACAGTTTGTCATGTAGGAATATCGTATTTTCAAATGTAAATGTTTAAAAATAATTTGTTGACTGTAATTCAAAGGATTTGAGTTCAATTCAGTAATAACTCACCATGAGAGAGTTGAACAACACTGACAAGAGCACAAAGGAGCTGGAATTTCAAAAAAGTAGAAGACTTTTTCTTAGTAACAGTTTTATATCATCAAGAACAACATGAACTTTAGAAATCGGGTTCTGCGATTCAAATGTGATTTTGCAAAAAATCTGAGGTTTGGGAAGAGTGAATTCACAGGAGAGATATAAGGAGGTTTTAGCTATTCTTCTGTAATCTGTGTATTGCTTGCACCTCTTCAGGAAGTAGTTTGTGATCCTTCTTTGAGGAGAGTTTGTGTTTCCCTCTGAGTATCTCTATCTGCAGTCTCTATAGAAGGAAAGAACAATTTTCAGGGTTCCCAGTTTGGGTCTCTGAGAAGGCTGCAGTTGCTATTGGGGGGGACATTGGAGTGCCAGAAATTATGTGAACGGACCAGGCAACTTGAGTACGTGTTCTGTATCTCCATAAAGGGCATTAGAGGGATGTACTTTTGTGCTCAAGCTCAAAGACCTTGAGAAGGGGCTCAACACTGTCCAGGTGCAGCCAGAATCCTGGGCAGTCAAGTTCATCTGAGCGACCATCCAAGGCTGTAACTCCACAAAACTCTGGGGATTTTTTTCCCCTCTTCTTTTACTTAGTTTATAATGCTGACAATCTAGGAAAACAGAAATGGTGTGCTGCAGTGTCTGAGAGAATGCTAACATTTCAGTCTTGCCAGAAATGCAATGTGAATAGGCAGATCCATGAGAAAACTTTAGCAGAGCTACTTGGAATAACAAGTGCAGCTGCAACTTATATTTTTAGCAGTGTAGCTGTTTTTCAGGGTCTAAAATTAGGTTCAGACATGCAAATCTTTGTATGGTACTTCTGAGTGACAATCAGTGATGGATTCCTTTAACCCTTCCCACACAGAGTGGTATTTCTTATTCCTTCACTATTTTGATTTTACTTAATGGAGTGGCTTAAGAGTTAGTGAAAGGATGCCAGAATCCAGGCAATTGCAATAAGATTACAAGGAACTGGAGAACACCATTGGAAAACATTAGACTTCTAGGTGATGCTTGTCTGTGGAAGTTTCTTGAGAAAGGAAAGGAGAATTCCATTCAGTCCTCTAGGGTCTCCCACATAAGGTGTCTGAAGCTTTTAGTTTTGTTTAGTTTTAGTCCAAATATGTTTGTGGCAGAAATTCTAGCCACAAATGCACTGTTATTTCCACCTTCACATGAGTTTTCAGGAGGACATCCCAAAGGTTAACAGGGAGCAGAGCTTGTAAGCCAGACAGTCTTACTGTCAGGCTTTCATAAGGGTGCTTCTAGACATGTCTGTTTCCCCCAAATGTTTGACAAATCATGACCTCCCAAGGAGAAGTTGTTTTACAGCATTTTTTCATCAAAGCTGCTCAACAGTTTCATAGCTCTGGCAGCAAGAAGTGCTACCGTGTGATTTGCAGTGTACCCCACGTTACATCAACCACCAACTGTTCATTGCAGGTGAACAGTTCAGTGGTCAGATCAAGGATCAAGCACTGTCCCCTTAAAAGAGGACTTGTGTTAATACTGCTATTAATCAGTGTATGGGCTGCATCACAAGATTCACCTGCAGGTCAGTGAAAGTTTATCTTCATGTAGATGAAATTATTAAACAAAAGCTTTGCAAACTGCAGATGATCTTTGGGCTGCACTTACAATCACTTTAAACTGTGATAAATAGTTATGAATTACACACATTTGAGTTTGTTCTGTAGAATTTAGTGTCTGTTTATAGATAAGTTAGATTTGAAACAAGTACAATTTCCAGTGAATAATTTAAGTAACTCCACTACGCTTACACAGGAGTGTAGTAGAGAGTATGTTAGAGGAAGGAATTTTAGCTTGACAGCTGCAAGGTAATTCAGCCTGTGTGTATTAGCTTGTAAAACACAGTTCTGCTTCTAAAAATTATATTATGCTCTTCTTTCTAAGTAGGCATAGTTTTTTAAAAAAAATTCTATTAATATTATTCATGAAATTATATACATGGTCTCAGTGTTAACATTAATCACTCACAATCAGGGAGATAATTTTCTTGCACGGTGTACTTTGGGGGTGGGGGAATAATAACTACTTAGCACCTGAACATTGGGAATAAAATTCTCACTTTTCATTCTGTTAGTGTCTTGCAGTGTTGCACTAAGTTATCTTCATTTTTTTCCTGTATTGAGCCCTATGGCTGTGGGGTGTACCCGAGGCTCAGTGCGGGTGACTCGCTGCATGCCTCTCCTCATGGAGGCTGCCTGAACACGAGTGAGACCCTGGACACATGGGTGAGGAGGAAGTGGGGAAGCCTGTGGTCCTCTCTGGCAGTCCTCTTCTCCTGGAGCTACCAGGGGTGGACTTGGAGAGCTCTGGCATTCTCACAGCTGTCACTTTTCAGGTAGTCTGGAATCTCATCATGTCCCTAAACCCATGTCACCTCAACAATTCATCTGATCTGACTGGCTGTGTGCCTGTATCTTTTGGTTAAGGTCCAAAATAATTTGTGTATTTTAATTTATGTACAGACTGTAAAAGTGATGATCATTATTGTACCAGCCTCCAGCCCACTACCTTTTTTCCAACATTTTCTTGAGCAGCATGGACGAACTAATGAAAATGAGAGAAAATGATATTGTTTTAGATAATCTCTCTTCCAGCACAGACTTTCATAGGCACTCTTTATTAGATATTAAAGAAACCCATAAATTGCAGAAGTGGAATTGAGAATAATCTTTTCTCTCCTGTTCAGAAGATGATGAAGGAATTGCTGTATCTCCAGGATTAAATGGGAAGAGCACAAACCATCAAACATTAAGCAAAACAGTATGACTATATAGTGTATGTTGAAGAGCACAACAAACTTGATATCAAAAACAGTGAGAAAATGTTGCATTTTATCAGCAATTTCTCTTTTCCTTTTGGGGAAGGAAAATTACTTTAATTCTCAAGACTTAACTATTTTCTCAGAAAACCCCTACATTAATTTCCTTATGAAAACTGCTCTGTACCAGGTGTTTTTCCTGCATGCTCCCGAAGAAACGTGTAGCACGGGAAGATCCCCAAAACTTATTCAATTATTCTCTCAACCATGGATTGCACTGGAAATTTTTAATTTTTTTTTCAGCCTGACACTCCTTGTTTCCCAGACACAACTAATTGCCAGGAAGGGAGCTGTTCAGAGGAAATACATACCTATTGGGACAATTTATATTTCATCTGATGTAGATTATGAAGCTTTTGGGAGAATCTGCCACAGTCAACAAATACAGCTGGGGAAAGAACACTCACGCTTGGCATGACATTTTGCTGGGCTGCTCAATATTTAGTTGTTCACTGGAGTTATAATACTATAATGAACTTTAAAAATACATTCTGATCCTAAAAAGAACTTTTCTGCTTACAGTGGATTTCAGGTTCAAAAATGAAAAATTCAGGGTGTCTGTAACTTCGAACTGACAGGCAGTACTTGCCTGAATTTTGGAAATAAAAATGTACCATTTATTGGAGAACAAGTTTATCAAATAAGTGTAATACACTATTAGATAAAGTTTTCTTATCACTTAGTCATTTGTATTGCATTTTACATTGCATAAGTGTAATTGTATAATGTGTGAACTAGATAACAGGCAAATGTAATAATTAGGTGAGGTTAAAACAGTCCCTTTCAGGTGACACTACTAAAATTTCTCAGTTGAGAGGAAAAATAAGTGGTAAACCCCTCTGTATTATTTTTAATAACATATTTTTTATTCTCTTTTTTATTTGAATGGCAAAAATATTGGATTGTTTAACAGAACATCAAAAAGGTGTTTAATATTCTATAGAAATTAGAGTGTGGGAGTGAAAGAAGCATTTATGTAGTAAAGATGTTTCAGTGTTTCAGTTTTCTTCAGAAAATAGAGTGGCTCACCTGGACAAGTGTCTTGCAGTGGCTTTTAGTTTGCTCACTACTTGAAATTGAATCCAGTCAGTCCCTTTGCTTTTTTCTCATATTCAGTTAGGTTTTTAAGTCTTCTCTCCTGCTCTCCCGCCCCCTTCTGTTGAGGTTAATGGAAGTATTTCAGTGGAAACGGTTGTACTGACAAACGGAAGAAAAGATTACTAGATTTCTTAATTCCCTCTCTTCTATTTTACTTCTGGGATTTAATTCCATGCTATCTGAGGTGATAGTAACTATGTTATTCTACTGTCTAGTTTTTTACTTTTAAAAACTCTCCCCTTTAATCCATCCACATAGCTGCCTTTGGTACTGGGATGTTTTGTCTCCTGCTGGCTTCAGAGACATATTTACCCTCTGTCAGTCCCATTCCTACCTTATGGTTTTTTCCTGGACTACCTTTGTATTCCTGTTGATACTCAAATCTTACTTTTTACACTTTAAAAAAGTATCTTCATGAGGCTTTGTTTGCATTGCCACAACTTATTGAAGGGAGAAGGTATTCCTAAATGCATATGAGCTTAAGATTGATTCAGTTTTTATGGAGGACAGTGTCCAAAGAACGTAGTGTTCTGAATAGTGTGTTGCATGGAGAAGGAAGGAAAGGAGAAAAGCACCATCCATATCCTGTTCTGTGAATTTGAGACTTTCTTTTGCCTCCTTTTAGATCTTGCTCCACTCTATTTACCTCGGTAGTCAGCTGATTAAAAGGGAGAAGTTTTATGGTGGTAAGACCAATATCCTCTATCCCTACCCTTTTCCTTCAGCTCTCTGAGTGTTGGCTGCACGTTACCCTTTACCATGATCGTCTTCTGACAGGAGGAGGAACCTCCCTCTACTGCCCCATGATGTATTATATATTCAGTGCCAGGGTGGACTCATGTTTCTGGTATGTATGTATATGCCTGTGTGTGGGAGAGCTTGACCCTCTCTGCTACTCCCTGTCTGTAATGTATCAGAGATGTGGAAGGACTGATGTGGTACCCTGAGAGCTCTAATGCCTCTTTACACCCATTTGTGCTTGATGATTTTGATGTAAGAGTTAATTATAATAATGAAAAACATCATTAAATGGAGAAGGTATGAACAGCAGGTCAGTGTTCTAGACAGCTAGCTCTTCCTCAGTTTGCTTTTGTATTGCTAGCCTTGTGATGCCTCTGTCTGATTTGCTGCTTTCCAAGTAAAGAAAATGGGGGGGTTTGTTGTTTTGGTTTCTGATTTCTTGTTTGTTTTTATTTATTTATATCCTTTCTGTAGGTATAAAAGATAGCATCTGTTCTCAGTGAGGTTTTCTGAATTTTTCCTGTGTGCACATTGGTCTGTGGTGGTAGAGGGGGTCGCTGAAGATATAAATAAGACTTGTGCTCAAGGTTGAGAAGCTAGTAATTCAACAAAAAATGAAAAACAAAGCCTATGAAGCCAGAATCCTTGCAGTTGCTGGCAATTAGGATTGTCAGTGGTGTTTGCTCCAGGAGTACTCTCCTAATGGTGCCCTCTCCCAATGTACCTATGGTAGCGTGCAGCAGGCAGCTGCATTCTCATAAAGCAGGGATGTAAACACAGAAGGACAGAGCTTGGTGATTTGTACTGAGCAGAAGGAGGCCAAACAGGTGTACTACTTAAATAGTTCCCTCAAGATGTCAGCTGCTGGAGAGTCATCTTCATGTCTGTAAGATCCAGCAAGCTTCTTTTTCAGTTGAAAAGCAGCTGATGCAAACTTCCACTTCCTACAGATTCTTGGAAAGCTGTTCTACTTTCCCAGCAGTTGGATAGTCCCAGGGTAGAATTCATTGAACTTCAGTTGATCCTTTTACTATTCAGAATTGTTTTCTGCTTCCTGTTTGGCAAACCATATTTAATCCATGCTATTTTTAAAAAATTCTGTACTTATTGGAGAATTCTCTTGGTGAATATTACAGTGAAATACAAACATATATGTGTAAGTTACATTCTGTAACTTAGGACATGTGTAATTATGGCAAGGCTATTGTGCTTGTTTGGTAAAGCCTAATTTTACTGAGTGCCTAGCAGTTTTCTAAATGTTAATTTACATGGAGTCCATGTGGTAACAGAATAATGCTGTGTTCTTCTTCAAAGGGAATTTGCCGTGGTAAGGCCGGTAGCTTCTGGAGCCTTTCTTACACTCCATTACACTTGTGCTGATGCTGCATCAGTTAAAGATTGGTGCAAAGAAATCTGGAAGAGGCACTGTGTGGCTGGATTCCAGATATTCTAATCTTGGTAACAGACTACTATTTTATTTAATTCCGTATTTTTATTGTATTTTTTCTCTGCAGTTTCTTAAATTTTTCTGTGTGTATTCCTCTTTGGTTTTGAATTTGACAGTCTTGATATCTTTTCAACTTACTGTAAACCAAGAAATCAAATCTTACAAAGACAATACAAGAAGCAAACAAAGCAAGCGAATCTTGGGACAAATGATGATAGAAACACAAAATTAGGCTGAATTTATTTCTTTTATATTTTGCCAAGTGGTTGTAAATGGGGAATAGTACTGATTTTATTTTTATAGACCTAATTCTTCTGAGAAGATTAACAATACTTTTGACATTTTGACTAATTGCAATTACAGTTTGGCCTTTATATCCAGATAATGGCGAGAATCTTGGAAGAAGATGCACACAACAGCAACTTCTGTATCGTAAGGACTTTAGGGTGCTAAGAAAAGGGGATTTACTTGCATGGAGTTCAGGCTTTGCTATGCTGCTCCTGATGCAGAGAAAGTAACAGGGGTGAGGCACTCGTGAATAGCTACTCTCCATAGATAACTGTGAGAGCAAGATGTTTAGTTTCCCTTCTGTTCTGCTACAGTATGTTCCATCACTCCCTTTAAAGTGTAAAGCTTTACATGAGGGGGTTTTCTGTGATATGTAGAATACACGAGTGGAAAAAACAAAAGCAAAGTATGAGGAAGATGCGAGCCTGTTACAGAGTTAAGACAGTGATCTTGCTGTGGGTATAGCTAGTGATTAATGTAGTCATAGTTCTATTCAGGAATGTATTTTATGATTTAAGTCAATATTAACAAACTAGCTGATCTGATATGAATTTTTAGTTTACATGTGGTTCATACAGTGAATTTTGCGTGGTGAAAATGGGTGGTCACATATGTAATTAGAGTCTTGTAGTGTGTTTGTCTGAATGAGCAAACTTAAGACAATGCTGGCAATACTTAGGCAACATAGATTTTATATTTCTCAACTCTAGATTGCTTTTTGAGGTTGATGTGAAGAATGGTGCATTGGGGGTGTGTGTCTACACATTATGGCTGAAACAAATCTTTCTAAGCTTTTGTATAAACAAGTTTTGATTGGTTGGGGTTTGTTTTTTTTTTTTTCTTTTAACTATGCTAGAGTTCTTGTAACATTGTGGTTACTTCTCCCTTTAGGAGATTGCTATCATTTCCTAAGGCTTCTACTTGAGATCTGTTTTCCATCAGAGCATCCAGTTTAGCTTGAAGCACTGGTTCTTACACAGTTTATTTTTCCCTGGGCATTTTAGCTTATCTTAGAGATAAGGGTTGGAAGTGCAGGAACAAAGTAATGAAGCATGCAAGGTCAGCTGCCACAGTAACAAGAGTTGGAACTAACCTTACACCAGCAGCACATCTTTTCATCCAGATTTTTTAGTTTCTCCACATTTGATTGCTTTACTCAGAAGAGAAACTAACTAGCTGCTTTTTGAGTTTTTTATCCTCCCTTTACACTTTTGTGTAAAATAGAACCCACATCTGTTTCTCACTAGTCATTTGACATGTACTTTTAACAGAGAAAATGTGCTCTTTTTTATTGAGCATTTTCTCTGCTGTTATTCATACCATGACACTTTTCTTAAATACTTTCCAAGATGTGAAATCTAGGGGTTTCTCAAAACGAAAACTCAACCACTTTATTTGTCTGAACCTTGTCAGCTGTTGAACAAGAATGTCAGGACCAAATGATGATGTGTCGCACACGGACACGAGGAAAGACACACTCACGCACTCACGGCAGGTGAAGGCCAAGAAGAAGGAGGCCTCTTTGTTCAGACAGTTATATACCTTCTTAACAATCACTGTGGATTGGATGGTGGATATTACCACCCCTCAATCACACTGGTCAAAGGAAATCTCCATCAAACATCTCCGCCCAGGAGAAAGAATGAAAAACAATAAGGACAGTTAGACAAACATAGCTGTGTTTACAGAAGAGTGCATGAGAACTTCTGTCACAGAATTAAAAACATCCAAGCACTGCAGAAATCAGGGTGACAATGATGAGTTTGTATTAACATTAATATGCCTTCAATTAATAGTTTAAATATGGATATGAGGTGATTCATTAGATCTAAAATCAAAACAGGTGCTTTTGTTAAGTAAATAAAAAATAATGGAAGAACTACTTACCATCTCTTATGAACACCAAACTATGTTGGACTGGGGGTATCATATGTTAAATGGCCTAATTACCCTTCAAGTTTTGCAGAATTAATTTAGGCTTTGTTGGATGACAGCATTTTTCAGAGAGAGTGTGTGTTTGAAGCAGTAGATGCTGACATCACTCCCAGGTGTTAGTGGAAATGCCAGAGGTGCACCTTGCTTGCCTGTAGGTACCAATGTTGTAAAGTTGAATGCTGATTCCGAGTCAGGGTTGCTTTGTGATCTCTATAGCTGGTTTTATATGATGCTTTCCTCTCTTTTCAAGGTGCAAGGAATGGTAAATATGAGAGAGTTTAATTTTTTTTTTAGTAGGATCCTTCGTCTTTTGAAATAATAGTCACAAAATCATGTTTGTTCAGACTCAATGAAAAAAAATCCTCCTTGTCATCCCCTCCCATCCTCCCCCCCCAAAAATTCTTTCTCCTGCTTATCCTGAACTACATCCTCTCCCATCCTCCCCCCCCAAAAATTCTTTCTCCTGCTTATCCTGAACTACATCCTCTTTGCCCTGTTTTGAGCCAAACTCAGGAATGCTTCTCTCCATCTGTTACACACAGAGTCTGCTAGTAATTTCTATTTTGTTTAGTTAATTCTTGCTCAGGTCTTGCCATATGGTCAGTAGGCTTTCCAGTTCTTGGTTATCTCTGCATAAAAGGCGCTTAATTTGCTTTACTTAGATTTTTTTAATGTACTCTTTGGCACTTTATTAAGCAGTTTATTATGTAGATGATATACTTTTTGCATGCGTGTAAACTTTAATCAGGTGCATCCAGGATGCTTAGTGTCTGCCACAAATGTTTTCTATGCGAGTTTGTCGTGTAGCATTAGGAATATACAGTACTGTGATATTGCTTTGTGTCTTTGTACTGGTCATGCTTAGGGTCCATTTCCCTTTTTGTAGAAATCATTTGGACAGTCATCCATTCCTGCAAGGTCCTGGTATCATCTGAGCTGTTGCTGGCTCTGCCTGCCTATGCCAATATGTCTTAATTTGGGTAGTAGGGTTTACCTTTGTAATCTTGGCAAAGCGGTAGTTTGAGCATACAAATGGCAGTTCTGGGTGACTTCAAGGTTTATTTTTTGGGCCAGCTGGGTAAATTTTGTACCTGCAAGCATTCATTCACTTGAGGTGTGTAAGCACGTATGAATCATAGTGAGTTGTCAGAAGCCTTATCCACACTTGTGGTGGAACATCAGGATGGAGCATCTGCAAGAAACATAGTTGCTGCTTAAATTGGAGAAACAAATACAATTTTAGGGGTTTCTTTTGTTGAGCATCTGAGAAATAACAAGGACAGTGAAATCAGAGATAAAACTTAAATTACTGCAATTGAGCATTACACCATGTTAATACTAAGACATAAACTTGCCAGAAGATACAGGTGAAAGCATTCATTTAAAATGAGCAGAAACAAACAGTTTCTGCTCAGTCACTGAATGTAGGGTTAGGGTTTTTTTTAACATTAGTACATGAAGTTGTCATCTCTCTTTTTTTCAGTCTGCTGTTTATTTTACATTGTTTGGAAAGTCTCTTGATTAACATGCTGGGTTTATCCCCAAACACTCAAAGAAATATTAAACATATGCAGCAAGTTATCGCAGCTTAAAAGTGGGGATAAGGGGTGCCTTTTTTTTTTCCGACAGAGGGAAAGAAAAAAAAGGAGAAAAGGATCTGAGCTTATAAGTCTACATGAGTTTATCCCACTCAGGGAGTATTACATGGCACAAGAGATTCCGAGTTTCAGGGCAAACCTTATTTCAAAGGTGAGCTATGGGTCACCTGACCTGCAAAGCTGATGGGAAGAGGCACCGGTCTTTGATTGAGGTTCAGCTGTAAGCAACTGGGAGCAACAATTTCCTGAACTGTTGCCACTTAATAAGCAGCTCTATCTATACTCTGAAGCAGCTCCCGTAAGACCTCTGTAACTGTTTTTTAGTATTTTCATGTCAAATAAATATTTATACATATCTGCTCTGTGGGTTGTGTTATTGATTATAATATGACTTGTTATTGCTAAGAAGGATTTATTCTTCTAAACAAATAGAACTGAATAATCTCTTCCATTTTACTTAATCTATAACCTTACAAAGTAGATTTCTGCTTTCCTCCTTAATATCTCATCCAGGAATTAAGTGGGTTTTTTTCCATTTTAGAAGACCTAAAAATAACCCAATTTTAATTTTTTTTGTTATTGTTGTTGTTTAAATGTATTTTAAAAATGTGTCTGCTACTCTGAGAAGGCTCACAGGTGAAGATTTTTCACACATTATGCATGGTTCTGGGCAACTGGTTTTGGGTGGCCTGCTCGAGCAGGGGGGTTGGTCCAGATGACCTCCAGAGGTTCCTGCCAACCTCATCTGTTCTGCAATTCCTGTTATTTGGAAAATAGTTTTAAAATTTAGTAGTGAATTTTAATTTCATTACTTGTCACAGGAAAAAAAATGCACTTATTGCAACCTGTTCAATTAGACTTTTCATTGCTTTTCTTTCTGGTAAAGCAGTGAATAGAGTGTAATATCAAGGCATGTCAAAGCATGGCAATGACCTAAATAGAGCTGACCAAGAATAGATTTCTAGATTTCTATATAATAGTAACAGTCAGATATTCTGATTAGTGTAAAAACACTTGATGTATTTTGTCAAAAAGTTTATTAAAAATTGTAACTATGTCCCTTTTGAGAATATAGTGGAGATGGTCATGAATGTATTATTTTTAATAATTCTACAGTAATGCTAAAAAAATTACAGAGCTAAGTTGTTAATACTGTGTTGTTGGGGTTTTTTTTAACAGTCCACATACTGGGGGGCAGAGTTACCAGCCTGATGTACCCCAAATTCCCACAGCTTGCATCTCTGTGGAAGACGCTGAAATGATGTCACGAATATCTCTCCGCGGCACTAAGATTGTTGTGCACCTGAAGATGGGAGCTAAGACTTATCCAGACTCTCCATCCTTTAACACTGTGGCAGAGATTGTTGGAAGCAAGTACCCAGAGCAGGTGGGTGAAAATATACAAAAAACCTGTCATTTTTTCTTTAAAAATATGGAAGAAACAAACCAAAAGAACAACCCTTTCTAAGAAATCCCTAAAACAAGTAACTTTTATTCACACAGTCTTCTCTATTTTAGACATCTCAGCTTTTCAATCCTTTTCAGGTACAGGTTTCATGACTATGTTTAGCAGGTGTTATATGTGTGTTTGGAATAAACCATCTGCACTACCAATTCTGTTTGAACATTATTTAATCCTACATTGTTGACTTCCATTTATAAGACTTTTCTTCTTGCTTTCTCTTTTCTTCCAACTTCTTAGCTAAAAATCATGCAAACTAAACTTATGGTGCTGAAGGATTTGTGCCTGGTACAAAGTCTTCCGTGTCAGCTTACAACATGGAATTGCTTTTCTGGCAGTATGTTTTATTGTGAAAATGTTGATGCAACCTCAATTACAGCAGCACTAGAAATTGCTGCTAGACTACCTATTGAGCCACAAGGCTTTTTAAACATTGTACTCTTATGGCTTCAGTGCAGAAGAAGAATGACTATCTCTAACCTTTAAACCAGGCATAGCTCTTAAAAGATTTTATCTTTTCTAAGATGACAGTTCTGTAGCTCTGGCTTATGGTGTCTAGAGATCCTCAGTGTTAGCATGAAATCCTCAGTTTCAGCAGCTGGATCACTGGGCAGGGAAGAAATAACTACCCTGATGGCTGATTGGTTTATGTAACATCACCTGTGAGTCTAGCGTCATGAAACACATATTTACCAAGTTAAATGCTCCAACTTCCTCATTAGGGTGCATTTAATTTAATTTTATGTCATCTGCATTTTTAACCATGTTTCCAACCAATTAATAGGCTGTCTTTCCTGAATTATGTTTGGTGTATTTCAGAATTTGACATTTCAATTCAGGTTACGAAGTGTTCAAATGTAGACTTCAAAGATATGTTAAGGTGCTTGCTTGTACTTGATTTCTCTTTGCTTTGTTTCTTTAAGTAATGAAATGGATTGGGATCTCTTCACTACTTCCACTGACAGGCTCATTTTTGTAAAACACTGGGTAAAGGCTTATTTACAAGCCTCCTGCTGATATTAATGGGAGTGGTAGTGGACACACTTTGAAAATGTAACCAAGTTACATTTGTAAGTTCCTTTTGGAGCCTTAATGGGTGCTTCACCATGCTCATTCCACTGTGTTACTCTGGTAAAAATGGGAACCATCTCACTATTTAGGCAATAAAATACATTGCAAATCCAAACTCTTACAATACCCTCTATGTCAAAGTGTTTCAAAATGCAGTACAAATCCAGAGGAACAGAAAGGTGCCATTTCCATGGGCCAAAATTTCAATTTAAGTTTTGAATTGAAACAGACCCAAATCTGGATCTCTGAACTCTGGGTGAGAAACCAACAGTGGGTGGTATTGCTCTTACAAAGGTCTAAAGCAAAGCAGTTTAAAATTAGGTTGAAACCTGTGAAGCATAACTGGTCACGGGTATTGCAGCAAATTATAACTTAAACCCCTGAAACTTAGTTGAAAGTGAGGGTCACTGTAGGACACTGAAGGAAGTGTATGAAGTCTGGTGAGAAGTGATTCACCTTGAGATGTAACTGCACATTTCAGTATACTTGTATTCATCTGTATATTGACCAGAATTTAACATACTGCTTGATTTATATATAATTCATTAATTCCTTCCATGAGATTTTAAGATTTTTATTAAAAATAATCACCATGAACTGAAATAATATTTGCCTGACAAGTTTATGTTACAAGCAATATCAATTATTATAACACTTTAAAGGAGAAAATAATGTTTTTTTTCTTACCTGTTTAGGGGTTTTGGGGGGGGTTCTTTTTTGTTTTGCGGTTTGTTTTTTTTTTTATTTGACCACTTTTGCAGCATATATAGTTTAGTTCCTCCTTTTTCAGTCATTTTCCCAAGCGTTTTATGTGAATTCTTGCATATAGCAATTGAGGTTTGGGGGGTAAAACTAGAAAAATGTTAAGGAAAACAGAAAAAAAGTAGTTGACATTTTTTTGATATATTTTCCTAAAGGTTTGCTGTATTTTAGACTTAACATTCTGAAAGCCATTGCTGCTGCAAGAAATGTTGGTATCATCAAAACCGGTACTCAGAATTGTTCCAGCTGCAAACCTTATTTTAGGCACCTGTGCTTAACTTCAACACATTTGCATTTCCAAGTAACCTACAGCAGTAAAAGAAATGTGATTACTGCTTTGTGAAGCATCAAGCTCTCAGGGATGCATTTATCTTCAGAGGTGATGATGTGATGCGAGCGCAGATCTCCTGTGTCTTTTTGAGGCATCTCTTCACCCAATGTGCAAGTACTATTGAAAAATTAACGCACTGATACTTCAGGTTTCCTTTCTGCTTTATCCTTTCTGTTTGATCAGCCAGTAGGCAGTAAGCAAACATTGCAGCTAGAAAAAATGTGTGGTGAAACCTACTGCAAGCTGCAACTTTGCAGTATCAAGTTTTCAGGTGGTGTAGAAAGCATCTGAACAGAAAGAGGAAATGGATTTTGTCATGCTGTCAGTAAAGTTCAGTGTCTCACCAATATCTCTGTTCTGTTTATAATTGTATTATTCCTTCTAAGTTAGGAAAGGACTGTTCTCTCCAGACAAGACTCTTCCCATGTCGGAGTAGGCATGACCATGCATGTTTGGAGCAGAGACATCCACCAGCCTCATGAGATTTGAGGTCCTTGTTTAGTGCCTGCTGAGGCCTCATTAACCTGTAGGTGCCCAAAGGAGGTGAGCCTGTGCCTATAAGATAATGAATTCAAGATCAGCCTTTTCTTCATATAAACAGATGGGAAGCAGTGGGACCAAACATGCTATGACTTGATGGCCTGGCAACCTTTCTGAGCTTGGGATCCCATTCTAATGGTGCTTAGGACAGCAGCGAGAGTGGAAAACCTGTGGGTTGTGGGACTTAACATATTTAAGCCTGTATGACTGCTGAAAATTGAGCCAAAAAGTTTGTGAAATGGCAAAGGTATGGCAGCAGAACCTGCTGAGGTCCAGGCTATTGCAGGTTAGAGACAGTAGCAGTTCATTCCTGACTTTTATCTTGGAGGAGTATTTGAGCACTGTTGCACCTAGGCCCATGCTGTTAGCATCCTTTTGTGCTGTATTGTGTGTTGGTGAGATGTTTTATTTAAACTATGTAAGCTGACACTGGAGACTGACTGACTGAGAAATTCACAAGTTAACTAATGTGGTTTTCATTTGAAATTCAGGCAGAGCTGGCAGTAAAACATGTTTGTCTTCTCATTTTAATACAGATGTAACATGATTGGTCTTAAAGTGCAGCAGCAACCGTTCCCATCTCTGGGGAAATGCTATAAATAGCAGCTGTTTGTTGTTAATGTGGCTTCAATGTACCTAATGTGCCAAACATGGAACCACAAAATATGTGATTAACTGAAAAGGTATCAAAGTGGATAAAGATATAACTCTTCTACAATCTTGACTTTCAGTGTCCTTTCGTACTGTGTGTTTCTTGGTGTGCAGTGCTGTTTTACTTATCCTACAGTTACTAAGTGATGGAAAAACTGTTTCCTAAGTGCCCTACAAAGTACATAAATTTAATGGCTGCTCATTATTCTGTGATCCAGGATAAATACTTTAGAGCACAAGCAGAGGAGCTTATAAGTGGCCTTTTCAGAGTCCTGGAGACCTGTTCCAGGAATTCACTCTACAAAGCTTTTTTGCCTCCTGTTTTTATGGAATGCCATATCTACGGTATGTACCATTTGAAAAGTATCTCTATTTTGAACACCACCATGAAAGACCATTGAAGAATGTACTGTAGCTTAGAGCCAAGTTTAAACAGCGCTTTGAAAGTAGCAGTCCTAGGGATGACCTGAGAAACAGAGATGCTAAGGTAATAGCATAGATTGTGAGGTTCTTTACCAGCCTGTGATTGATGTAACAGAACCTGTTCTGCAAAGGAAATAGATGCTTATTTACTTTTTCATTCTTCTTCCTTTCCCAGTTTCAAAGATCAGCCCTGTCTCAGACTTTGTGATACTGGGCACAGATCCAGGGAACAAGAGAACATAAAAATTGTCCAGGCTTCTGAGCCTGTTAGGCATTCATGCACATAACGGAAGAAATAATTTGTAGACCAAAAATCCAACCCAACCCCAAGAAAAAAAAAATCCAACACAAAACAACCAGACTTTTCTGAAGATGTGTAATACTCAGTGCAGTGTTGTTTTATGGCCTGGCATCAGTTCTACATATGTTAACAAAATGTCTATCCATTAGCTCTTTGATGTGGCTTCCAGATATCCCTGTGCTCAAAGTAAATCATGCATACAATAGAGCTTTGAGGAGAAATGTTTTAAGAGCCTAATGCCATCATGTTATGGCTCCATTATCACATTTTCTCCATGTGGATTGTTTTGCTATTCATTCCAAAATGTTGAAGGGTTTCTAAGTACAATTCTGAGTCTCTCTCCTGTGACTGTAAGCTGATGCCTGTTGCTGCTAGAATTGAAGTGAATTTGAAAGAATTAGAAGATTATTGTGGAGATTTGGTTTTGAAAGTTTTGAGAGTGCCAGCTCATTACTTCATGACAGTGAACTGATGGGCAAGAGAAGTAGAAAAAGAAATGGTAAAAAAAAAACAAGAGAAAGGGTAAAGAAAGAACACTGGCATTGTTAAGAAATGTTGTATTTTGTTTGAAGTATTTTTGTTGCTATTTGCTGAAATAAGTAGTACCCTCTGGGTGTGTTTGTTTTATTAATAACTGGTTTTTGTACTATTAATTGGGGGGCTGTCTTTTATCCTATGCCTTGTGGAAGTGGCAACATTGTTGTCATTTGTTCTTAAACAGAAGTCTTGTCACGATGAAAACAGTCCAACTAATATGAAACTGATAAGGAGGAAATTTTTTCTTTGTAATGTGGTAATTTTAAAAATTTATTTATTTATTTATTTAAACTACCAGAAGGCCTATCAGATTTTCATACTAAAGTCCATGCTGGATTTTGTGGTGTATAGCTTGGCAAATATTCTAAAACTTGAATTGCCTATTTAAAACCCAAGAGCTGACTGAAAGCATTTAGGATTTAGTTCTGCTAGGGAGAACTTGGCAGTAGTTTGCCTTCTGATTAAATGACCATTGCACCCTAATGTAATCGCGTTTTTTAGAAACTGCATGATCTGGGTATGCAATAGCTACAACTTAAATTTCATTTATACACATGGAGTTGATGTTGTTTAGGGGCAACCGTTGAAAAACATTGTACTACTTAGAGGTGAGTGTCTGAAATATCGGTGGAACAAGTGAATGTTTATATGTGGAAGAAAGATTCAAAACAGCTTATGTATTTTAAAAAATTATTTTCCTGATATATTTTTTCTTGAAGGAATCAGTTCAGGTTCACCAGTGTAGTGTGACCTTTATGAAGTTCAGGTATTTTCCAAATGACCAGACCATGTCTCTAAGTGAGCAGGGGAGAGTGGGGCAGATGGTCAGGGTGGTAGCAGTCTCTGCTGATCTTGAAGACACCTGAAGCTGCTCTGGGTCCCAGCTTGGTGATACCAGAGGAGGACTAAGGGATGTGCTCCACTAGGTGCAGGCAAACCAGCAACTCTTTGAAAGGGTTCTCCTCTTGCCAGCTGAGGTGCAGTTGCTGTCACTGCATATAAACCATTGCAATATGAAGGAAAAATGTATTAGCTTTAGTGACCACCATTGCCTGCTCCACAGGGAGCAGCACCTTCTTAGAGTGTGCAGTCTCAGCTCACTGGCATGCACTTGGCAGTGTCCTAGGTTACTGCACCAGGGTGGCAGTGACAAGGGATGAGGATGTCTAGGTAGCCTTCCTCACTACAGTCAAGTGGAGCTTGGAAGAATGGAATGAGGCTGTCACCCTGCTATATATGTTCCATTTTTATTCTCCTGATGTAAGTCTAGGCAGTGAGCTTCCTGCTTTCCACCTGAGCTTTGTCGTAGATATCACCATGCATTATGACAGCTGGCTGCATACCCCAGCCCCTTACTTTATTTGAATCTAGGCTGGTTTCTGCCCAAAGCTACTTGCTGGACCTTTGCTCTGTGCACTGCTCTTCAGAGTGTTTGGTTGTGTTTTAAATCCTTTACATCCTAAACTGCCACCAGCTAAATTCTGAGACTAGAAATTAAAAAGTAACATTTAGAGTGCTTGTTCTGTTGGCCAGCAAATTCATCAGAGCATGCAGTTTTGTAGTCATTTTGATGGTGTGAGTATAAACAGATAACGCTGTAATATTTTTTCTTTCCATCCATTCCTTTGTCTCTACTCCCACACAGCAGTTTAAAGAATTACTGTGGGATTTTATTTCAGTAATAATTTACAAATACACATAGGATTTACAAGTGGTTGTGAAAGCTTTTTTCCTCCACATTGAAAAAGTTATTTCCTAAAATTACACTGCATCTTTCTTGCATTCTGATATGCAAGAATATCTAAAGGGTAATCCTGGGTTTGGCAGATGTAAAACTTGCCTGAGGCATGAAGTAAGAAACACAGCAATATTGAGGAGGAAGGAGGAAAGAAACAATATTTTTCTTTTCATTATGAATAAGTTGGTGCCAGAAAGACTAGGGCCAAGTGTCAAGGATTAGTCTCAAAACAACTATTCTCTACACAGGTCATCAAATACCTGTATTTGGATGTTTGTATTTGTTAGCTGCACACTCTATGCTTAACCTTGTACAACAGGAGGACTACCAAGACCTTGTCTTTTCGTGAATGCCATGCTAAAAAATATGTATTTTCCATGCAAGTCTAATGGAAAACTGCTTGTCTAAGAGTACGTGGGTTGAATGTAGAGGACTGTTCAACACAGATTCAGAGATTCCCACACGTAGGACCAAGGTGTAAGATCTGACTGTGAGATTTTTACCTAGTGGACAGAGCTGACATTGTTGATGGAGTGAAAGGGAACTGCTAAAAGAAGTGAAATGTAAAATGGTCAGGTTGGGACTGGACTGAAAGGGGGAAAGAACTTGGTATGCTAATCACACTGAGATACTGCCAGCAGAGTTGTTAATACGAGCTGTGTGATTGCAGCAACTGAGAGAGATGGTTACTGAAGGATGTAGTAGAGTCTGTAGCAGAAGTCATAGTTTTGGTGGGCAGAGAGAGCTGATGAAACATGGAACCAGCTCCTGAATTGTGGGTAGACTCGTAGGGTTTTATGCATCACATTCCTACTTTGTGAGATCTGGGAGTGGGGATAGATGGTGTAAACAATAAGCTGACACAGTTGGTCTTTACTAGAATTATTCTCAAGACCTTGGTCTACTAAACAAAGTACATGCTTAAAAATGTTGATATCATTTGTTCTTTTTCTTTTTAAAATACCATTGTTATGTAGTTTATACTTCAGTCTAGAAGAAGCTGCACAGGTTTCTGAGACCTTAAAGATCTTGAACTTTGCCACTCTAGCTTTATTGTAAATGTAATTTCGATGATGCAAAAGTATTTACTATGGTTTGGCAAAGCAAAATACCCTGTAAAACACATAATACCAGTAAAATCTTTCCAAAATGCTTGTTAATAAAATGTTAATGATCTTGTGAGTCTGGCAGGCAAAGATCTTAATTAAATCAAAGAATGAGTTTTGTTCATAGAGTTTCTCAATTATTGTCAGTACTTATACCAACAATATGTCATGATGTAATATGTAAGTTATCTAGAATTTCATTGTGCACAAATATAATTCTAATTCATTGTAACAGGTAAATGGAATTTTGGACAAAATCCTGGTTCTTTTCAATAGTATTTGTTACAAATGTAAAATGATTTATGTGTTTAGAACTGAGATTCCATTTTTTCTTTACTGAAGTCACAAAGGAGAAAAAGGACATTACAGGGTCAGAAAATGTATTTTGTACTACAGGTTCTGTAGATTTGCTTCTTTATACGTGCTGAAAAGCACGTTCCTCACGGTCTGCATTTGCTTTTCACATTAGTTTTTATTCTGTCATTTATCCCATAGACTAGTTTACAGATTTGAACAAAAATATACTAAAATGTATACTCTTCTGGTGGTTACATAATTCCTTGACATCTGATTTCTTTCCCAGTGTTTGAATTTATGACCATCATTGTGAAATATTAGTCTCAAAAACAGTTTACAATGTCCTGGTATAAATTATTCAGAAAAAACCGCTGTGTTCCAATTCATTTAATCAGACATTATCACGTAGAGGCTGAATGGAATAAAAACATGATGTAAGATGAAATAGTCTGAAAACTAGAAATTGCACGGCATTAGTGGGGTTTTTTCCCTAGAGTCTAGGTAAGGAAATAGAAGTAGAATTTTCTGTGCATTTAAAATATTTTCATGTGGGGAATGATATTAATGCTGTCTCACTACTTCTTTAATTCTGGGCTTTATTTTTTAAATCGTGTACCTGGACTTATGATTGTTGTGCTTAGTTTTTAGTTTCAGTGATGTCAGCTGGACAAAGATTTTTCTCATCCTCTTCATGTGCCAAGTTTAATCTGCTGCTTTGTGAGAAGGTACTTCATGAAACAATAATCTTCCACTGTAAAGGAATTTTTTGCCATAACATGTGTGCAAATATATACATAAGATAGTTTTAGGACACTGCCTTCTGTGGCATGCTGCTCAGCAGAGCAGAGCATATTCTGCCATTCCAAATGAGAAATCTCTGTCATCCAGCTTCTTGCCAAGAGAAAATTACTCAGGTCTCAAATGTGATGTCCTCCATCCTCTTCTTTCACCTTTCAAATAATTAGGAAGAGGACCTGAGGTCACATTATTCTTTGTGAAGGAAAGGAAAGGGAAAACCCTATCTGTTGACAAGTATGTTCCTCTCTGTCTTATCTTACAAGCAGATAACACAGCTCATGGTCTGTTCTGCTTGTATGACTTTGTTTCTTGGCATTGTAAACCTGAAGTCTTGGATTTATATTCTCCACTTCTGCCTGAAGTCCACTGACCTTAGTTTATGTGTTAAAGTGCTCCAGGGATCTGTTCACTTAGCTGGAATTAATGTTCAGATGATACTTTATTTGACCGTCTCTTGACACGTTCTGCAAGTTGTTCTGCCGGTCCTTCTGGAAGTCTGCAGCTGTGCATATAAATAGGCTATAGTTAATAACCCTATTTACAGCAAGCCCAAGTCTGATGTTCTTTTCTCGTTCATTAGAGTTTCCAGCCTTCAAATAAGTTCGACAAAATAATTGGATTGCACCCTCATCCACTAAGTACTGCACATTTACTTTTTCACTGATTAATTTGGCAGTTTAATTTAAAATTGCCTAGACAAATTTAAATGCTTAGTTTCAGGAAAGAGATACAACTAAGTATAAAGAAATATAAATAAGCTGTCTGATAGATTGTTTAAATTTCAACAAAATTGGTAAGGATAATATTCTAGATTATATGAAAATACATAAACTTTATATTCTTTTGTCTGTGGACTTTGTTACGCACACAATGTCCTGCTAGGGATCAACATAACAGCCCTTGTTGCTCCTTCAAAATACCCAGCAAGCCTTTCAGAATGCTTGAGAATGCTTTCAGAATGGTCCCAGTCAGCAATGGTTAGGACTCAAATTACTTCGATTTTCTTTAATCTCTAACAGGGTTTTCAGTGAATTAAGAACAACTTGGGCTAAGTTCACAGTCACACTTCATTGTGACCTTCTGAATCTGGTGGTGACTGGATCATGGTGAGGGAATGTGATTACAGGTGTTGCCAGGGTCAGAAACAAAAAAGTACTAAGTACTCTGAAGAAGAAAACAGCAATTCAGAATAGTCCTGTCAAATTCATAGGAATCACTCATACTCATCAGGATGAAATGGGATCTGTTTTTCTTTAGGAAGCAGAAATTTAATGTACAGTGTGCCCCTGGCAAGGTGCCTCATACAAGATCCTTACCCCTATTTACTGAAAGCAGTTCTAAAGTACTTCCAACTTAGCAGGCATGGTACAAAATCTACAATGAGATTATATCCAACTTTTCCTTGGAAGAGCTGCCCTGCCCTGTAAGAAAGCACGTTTTAGACACCTTCACAACTTGGGGAATTGAAGAGACTCACTTGAAAACCATGTTTGTACAGAGACAAGTGGAGGCATCTAGATAATCTTTCATGAGTGCCTAAGTTCCTGAGAGAGCATCTGGTTGGGCATGTTGTAATTGCTGCTGGTTGTTTCAAAAGCCTCTGCATGAAAGAGATGGCTTTGTTTGCTAATTACCTATGTAGCCCATTTAAAAATCTTTTAGTGACCTTTCAGCATAGGATTCTGCAACATCACAAAGCACAAGTCTTAGTTATTTAAGATCCAGACAATAATACATAGTTGGGAAATACAGAATTTGCATGTCATTTGCATGTCATTTGCATTAAATCATTTGCTGTTAAATTCTGTGTTGGTAAAGGGTAAAGGAATCCAAGTTTGTGTTGAAGGCACAGAGAACTCTCATCTTTGGTTTCTAATAAGAAACCTTTCCCTAAGTGGAAAAGGCTGTGTATGCTTAAAGGTAAAACAAACAAACAAATTCCAACCAAACCTTCCCCTGCTTAACTGAGGTTCACTTAAGGCATTTAATTAATATGATCTCTGAAAGCCACTAAAATGTTGAAGAACAAGCAGCTAGCTTGCAGTAATTTTAGCTGTTAAAATCTAGTGGCATTGAAACTGTATGAATTGCTATAAATACAGTTTTAGTGGTTTGAACAGATCTTCTTTGTCTATAATTGCATTTTCATTTAAATGTATATCTTTTAGGAATAGATAAGGATTTCTTCTCTCAGGGTGGTACAAAAAGACACTAGCATATTTTCAGTAACTTCCTTTTGCTTCTTTGAGCACTTTATAATCTGTTGTTGAATCTTAAAAGCAGAGAATTGCTATTTTTTTTCTTTTCCCTTATCTGAAACCACATATTTGATTGTAATGTGAATCATAATTGCTAATACCAGTTTAAAACTGGGCTGTTGAAACAAGCAGAACCAGACATCAAAGGACTATCTGCACTGTGTTCAATAAATACAGCATGTTGCTTTATGGATGCAACTCTGACTTGGGATATGACTGTAGTGACTCAGATAATGTTGTGTCTTTTCTATCATGTAACTTAAACCATCCATCTCTTGTCGTGTAGAATAAAAGACAGCTTTGTTTCCTTTTTCGTTAATGAACTAACTGCAGATATAAACTCTGTAAGATGGTAATTCACAGAAGTTATTTATCTGAAACAATTAGCATAATGTTGTGCAATTGCTCTAAAACTGACCTACTGAATTAGTAATTAAGAAATCTCCATTTATCCAAGGTTCTCTAGACAGTCCAGTGAAGAACTGCCATTTTTTCAGAGCTCTCTTCATTTTCTCTCTAGTGTCTCAGGTTTAATTAAACCTTTGCCTCTAGAAGAAAATAAAATTATTTCTGGTACAGGTTTAACAAACATGCATCTTTAATGATTTTGTTTTGCAGTTGAAATTGGAATTGATTGAATGTGTGTATCCATACATAAGATCAATATTTTAAAAAGTGATAAATATAAAATGTTTATCACAATCTTCTTTGAACCTTGGAAAAGGGATGTTTTTGCTCTTTGTTTTAATGCTTTTTGAAAAGAATAAAAAGGAAAAATGGTAACATAAATAGCAAAATTGACTCAAACTGTGAGCAAAGAAATGAAATAATTCTACATCACTTTTTTTTCATACGTGTAATAAATTACACAGAATATTCAACTGTGATTAATAAAACCACTTTGTACGTAGTTTAACTCTCACAAATTTACAAATCTAAAGCAAATGTGAATTCTAGATATCATGATGTGGTCTCCTGCTTTAGTCTTGGACCTGGAGTTACAACCTTTACCACTGAAACACTACCCACACAGCAGATATTGCATTGCATTGCATTGGTGGGGTGCCAGATTTCAACCTCTCTTCCTCTCACATCCTGTCTTCATAAACCAGCAGTGTTCCACAAGATGTAATCCATGCCATCTGGCTAACTGCAGTCCCTTTTTGAAGTGGTGTGGATTGTCTGTCCTGTTTCTCCCATTTGTTTGAAGTTAAATGCAGGAAGAATTGTTTAGCTGTGCGCTACAGCCAGATTCTCACACTGTGGCCTTCAGAGTACCAAATGATGGAAACCTTTTTGGTGGTCGACAAAATGAGTCAGCTGGTGGGCAGGCTGCAGTTTTGGGAAGAGGAAGGAAGTGCTGTGCAGGTCACAAGACTGTGACCCTTGTGGCTCTTTGGCTTAGCCATGCACAGGGTCATTTTGTGGGCCAGGAGCACATTTTTGAATAAAGAGCTGTACTGAAATACCCATTGTGTTTATGGGTGTCATCTTTATTTATTTTTGTGATGCTTTAGCTGTGCACCTGCTCTGCTGTTCTGCTGCTGAGTGCCTGCACGTGGTGAACGTGTCTTCCCCAACTCCCCCAGCTAGTGTGGGCCGGGGAGTGCTGACTCTGCAAGGCCAGGTCCTGGGGAAAGGCAGTTCGAGGTTGGGAGCTTTCACTGTGTGTTTCTAAAGAGATTTTTTGTCTTCAGTTGACCATTTGCTGTAATCTGTGCAGTGCTAGCATTATGAGTGAGGCACATTTATTTTGATTACAAATTTTAAGTAACTGCACTCTGAGTTCAAAGTGACCTACAAAGGGTTACTTCTCCTACCCATTTCCAATTTATGCATTGAAAGGAAATGGAGGAAAGAATTATTAAGAAAAAAGTCTCTACTTTTGGGTATTTATGCATTAAAGTAACTCCAAAGAAACTGAATATGTCAATTGCTATTCTTTCTGGACATCTCATTCACAAGCAAAACCATGGAGGGACTACTGAAAGGCTGTTGTAAGATTGTCTGACAGAATTTTGCCTAGAATTGGTCAGTGTCCAGGTCAGATGATAAGATCTCTGTGTATCAAAGTTAATGGTTAAAAAAGAGATAACATTCATGGCTTCCTGAGTTCTCCGCCAAAATGCTTCTAGTCTTTCCTCAAGCAGTCCCCATGAGTGGCAGTGAAGTTAAGTTGTTAAGTTCTCTCTTCCTACTTTTCAGTAACCTCAGGGGTGAACTGTTAAGACAACATAGACTCGGGCACCAATAACATGTCAATGAGACAGGTCCACGTATTCTTTGTTCCTCACCGTGTATGTCAACAGTAATAGGACCAAGACTGTATTGGTCTGGTCCTTAGATGAGATCAGTTCACAAATGAAGAACAGATAGATGAAGGTGAACTTGACAGAGGACAGTTCTAGTGGGACAAAAGGACGTGCTGAGAAACCCACAACCCTGGTACTTCTGTCTTCTACTGAGGATATGTACCCTATGCTGGTAAATTTTATTTAGTTGTATTGAAGGTATTGAGCCTTCTTTACTGCTTTTGTATTTTTGGGCCTATGCTATCTGAAAACACAGAATGAAAACTTTTCAGTCAGTACGTGTTCTTTTCTTGTATGATGGGCCACCTTCTGACAAAGCTGTTGTAGGAGATGTTACTTCTAAAAGTTGGTCCAAGCCTGTACATTGCTCAGAAAAGAATGCACTCACTGACCTTTTGTTCCAGAGAAAGACAACCTTCTTTGACCTTACTTTCCCTGCCATAGAGATACAGCGCCATGTCCATCTGTAAACACTGTTTCTCCAGAAAAAAAATAAACAAAACTTTTTAGAAGACATTCCAATACATGGTGTTGTCCACTTGAAATAGATTTTAGGGCAATCAGTATATGACTGCTCTGGGGAGTAGTCTGGCATTTGCACTTCCTCATGTAGAGAAGTGTATGTCCATGGTGGTAAACAGCCCAGAGCAGCCCTCCCTGCAAGGGTTCGCCCACGGGACCTGTCAAGAAAGAGAAACCCAAGTCGCCAGTCCAAGAATGCAAGTTCTGCTCTTGGATGAAGTCATTCCTTTGCCTGGGGATTCTCTTGGATTTCATAGTCCTTGCAGATGCCCAAATATTCATGATGCTAGTAAACAGTGGCTTAAGCTTAGTTTGCTGGAAGATACAGTAAGCCAGATCCATGACTCATGCTGATCTGTATATTTTTTTTCTTTCTCTCTTCCTTTTGCTGGAAATTAAGCAGCTTTTCAAAGATTCAGCAAATACCAAATGGCAGCAGCCTGTGTGCTAATCTCCCATCTCAGTACTGAGCTCCAGTCAGTACTGCTGACTGGAGTAGTTTTCTGCTGAACACAGATTCAAGATCTGATGTTAGTACCTTAACTTTAATGCTCTACATGACTCCACTGTCCATTTTTAAATTTACTGTTCAAAATCTCTACAGTTAGATTGTCTGCCAGTGGACACATAGGAGACAACTGCCAGAAGAAATTAATATAGTTGATGAAGTGGATTCTCTCAAGGAAAAGAAAATCAGACTTCATATCCATTTATTAGAACTTTCATTTTCCGTTCTGCTGGCATCATCCTTGTCCCAACCAATCAGTCATATGAGTGAATGAGGTTATTTCTTTACTTAGTCTCAGGAAAAGGGAAAGGAGGACTCATAGATTTCTATTTTTACATTCATGGGAATGTGTTAGTACAATCATGAGGGGGATCTTAGATACCAAGGCAAATGTCTTCTAAATTTATTTGTGTTGAAGAAAAAAAGAGCATATGCTGAATCCTCCTTTTTGTTGCTGAAAATTTTGTCATACAGCTTGACTTGCATACTTTGAGAAACATCTTTGGCTGGAAATACATGTTCTGCACTGCAATATGAATATTTTTGTTCACTAAAACCTGCTTCTTCCAAGAAGGCTTGGAAAACTTTGGGAGAAATTTATGCTGTGTAAGATGCTTTGTTTCTGGGTGTGACAGTGCACAAATAATATATATCTGACATACTTGGGTAAGGAGTTACATTGTTCTTGGCAATCTGATCAGGAAGATATTTAGTGAATGTTGTCAGAGCTGGGAATGGACCAGAGCACATACTTATAAAACAATAACGTAAGAGCAACTCACTTTTCCTTGAAATTATAATCTGTCTGAGTTTCTTAGTAGAGATTTTTTTTTTTAAATTATATATAATATCTGAAATTATATCTAGGAACTCCATTTTTATTAAGGCTTATACAGCTATTTATTCAAGAAGCTGTGTGAAGGATAAAGTGCAAATCCAGAAGGTTCACTTGCTCTTTTTTAGGGCACAATTTTTTCATTTGCTGTCTCAGTGGTAACCCATGCAGTGCACTTTTCAGCATTATTCTGCATTAATTGAACATATTCTCAATATATAACTGTATAGACATGTCTCTTGACACTTTTTTCAGCTTTTTGCTGTGTCTTACAAGAATGAAAATTCTGTAACTGGAAGTAGATTTGGTACATTTGATTTATTGTCTTTTTTGAAAGTATATGTGAAAGAGCTTCCCAGTGATGCTGCACTCAGAAAGCATACTCTTCTAAAGATAAAAGAAATTGTTATAATCCTTTCACTAGCTAATTTCTACATGCTGTAAATGAATTGCTGTGTATCCAAGCAAAATTGCTCAAGGGTAAAAGGGTTTGTGACTTTTATTTAGTGCATTTTGTGCAGCAGTTCCTAGGCTAGATGCAATGATTAATAAATTACTGGATTAGTAACTTGGATTGAATCACTTTAGCTATACCTGCATTAGAAAAAATCATGCAACAACAAAAAAGGTTTTAAAGAGAAATTAAATATTTTGAACAGTGCTTTCTGTACTTGACTAGCTAATGTACCCTTTTTTAATGGAATAAATCATTTTACTGTGGCTTAGAAGGGGGATACTTGGGATATCATACAGAATTCAAGCATTGTGGAGCACCAGATTTATTAAGATGCCACAAGTGATTGTGCTGGAGAAATGCATCCCCTTCTTTCTTTTTCAATGAGATTTTAGTGTTGGAATGGTTGTAGTAGGCTCCTGCCTACCCTGTTGTGCTGTGACAGCAAGTCTGGGGATCAGCTTGGTGAAGAGGAACCCGCACCCTGTGAAGCTGAGCACTGGGGAGCGTGAAGCCAAGTGGAAATGCTCAAGACCCAGTTGCACCACTGTAGTTATACCCAGTCTGCCCCAGTTTTATTTCCTAAAAGTCCATGGTGTTGACAGTATTTCCATGAAGTTGGGAGAACTGAGGTAGATGCTGAGGAAGCAACATGGCAGTCTTGCGCCTGGAACATCACACTGGTTTTAAAGCATATTTTGATCCTTATTTATTTTTCCTCCCTGAATCAAAGCGTAAAGTTGCTCTGACAAGGGCATAGGTCAAGCGTTTCAAAATTCTTACCAGGTGTGCCTAGCTGGAATAGCACTTCTGCCATATTTTCCAGGCAGAACACAAGACACTCTGGGCTTTATTTTCCCAACTTGGTTTGTGTCCTTTGCACTCATCAGGTTTCCTCTGGGCTTTTAGCCATCTCAGCTAAGCTCTTTTGTATGTACAGAATCCTTAACATTTATTCCGGCTTGTTGCTTAAGGGGCTTTTGGAGCATGTTTTTGTCAGTAGAAAGCAGTCTTTATCATGAACTGTGCTTTTGGTGATACTTGGAGCGAGCAAACAGGGTTCATAGTTCACACAGTTTACTTCTGTGTTCAGCAGTTCCGGCACAGAAACCAAACAGCCGTATCTGTTTAGACTGCCTCCATTCTGCTGAGCCTTTGTAGCCCTGCCAAAGTTCTCCACATCACTGAGCCTCCCTGTGAAAACCAGAGACCACTTCACTTTGTTAACAGGGCTGAAAGCCACTCACAGTGTGGGATCTGGGGAGCGAAATTCTTTCAAGAATGAGTTACACTCAACCAGTGAGTCGTCAGAGGAGTAAATCAAAGGGATTATTTGTTTTGACTGGTGCCTGATTTGTTTTTGCCAATATTATGCTCAGTCAGAAAATTTTTAAAAGCCCCTTAATTAAGTGTGATATTTTTATAAGCAAAAAACAGGCAGAAGAATCTGGTTTAGCTTTCACTGTGTCCTCCATGCAGAAACTTTATCATCTGAACCATACTGGCTTATTTCTGTTAAGTCTTATAATGAACAATAATCATTCTTTAAAAATTGGGTGAGAAGATTACAGTTTGTATAATAAAGGGCTTAAGTAGGGGGCAAAAGATCATACTTATAGCTAAAAAACTGATCATGGGAACTGCTCTGCTTCTATAAACTGTTTATAAAGAATTAAAAACAAAGTGACAGAAATGTAGATGCCATGATATAAAGTGGGCAGCGCAGAATGATTTTAGGGAAAAAAAACCACCTTCTCTTGTTTTTCAGTTTTCTCAGCATTTGAAAGGAACTGTGATGGAATATAACTTTACTTTAGAATTATTAGCAAATATCCTTACAAATAACCACTGAGGAAACTTCACCTCATCTCAAGCCTTTTTTTAGCAGGTTGTGCTTGTAAAGCTACTTAAGGAGACTTAAGGAAAGAGAATAGGAATGAAGTATATTTCAACATTGTTAAAGTTGTTAAAAATTGGGCTGATATAGTAGATGTTATTAGCTCAGAATTCTCACTGTTGAGCTACAAGTCATTAATTCTTTGATTATGAACTTCAGAAACATTCAATTGAACTAGTTAAATAGGCTATGTAATGGCAAGTGAAATCTATGAGGAACTGCCACTGTATAATCTTTGCTAAAGAGATTTCAGGAGATAAAGGAGGTAGATGCCTTTATAATTTTATCATTAATATCAGATTAGTTGTACCTATGATGAACTGGAAACATACCTAATCAATATTAAGGAGTAGCATTCAGCTAAATTATAGTGTTTATAGCTGGAAAATATTAATACTGTGATTCCTGCAGGATTCAAAGTAGGTTTAAACACTTGCCATAGCTTTATTAGATGGGGTAAAATGTTCTTGAGAGAACATTTGAAAATTTGATATTTATCCAACAGCAGGCCTGAAGGAGAGGATGGGAAGAATCTGCAAATTAAAAATGTGATGGATGCCAGCTCTGACTCTAGACATAAGATATAAATGTATCTATGTAAAATTACCATGTTCTCTCATTCAAAATCATGTCTTTTGGAAATTCACTTGGCAATGAATACTTTTTAGCTTATGCAAATTTTTATCAGAACAGAAAATTCTTTGAATTTTCTCATAGGTGACACTTACTGCCGCTTTATTTGCCTGTTCTTTATGATAAACGTTTATAGTGTGCTGGTTGCAGCAGCAAATAACAAAAGAGCTTTGTACTCATTGCTACTTCAAAATCAAGTGTGGGGACCAAAACCTCTTTGCATTCGCTGGATCAGGCACTTGGACTCATTTTTTTGGAGGAAGTATTTTTTCTGAAAGTGGTCCTGTTAACTTGGGCAACTTATTAAATGAGTCAGAAGTTAGTTGCATTTTAACCAGTACAGTGTGTTTCATCACACTGAATGTTGATGGTGACACCACCTGTGACCTTGACTGTTCTGTTCTTTCCTCTGCCACACTAGCTGCAGCTGTGACACAGCACTGCCTGCAGCATTTTGTCATCCTTGTCAGTTTTCAGGTTCAGGTCACTGAGCACCTTGCAATAAGGGCTGATAGTCTAAAGCTGATTAGATGTTCTAGAGAAATGTATGAAATGGGTTTATTGCTTTGACTTTAGTCCATGTTGCTGAAAAGGTACCGTTTGTGCTGGTAGTAGGGCGGAATTTCACAGGCACTGAAAAGTCTAGGGTGTGTTTTCTGAATCTTGAAATTCAGATACAGTTATGAAGTTACCCCCTGTGGGAATATTTGGTACTTGCCAAACTTACAGTTCAATAATAAGAAAAGGAGACTGAGCTGAGTCTGAGCTGAGCTGAGAACTCATCTAGAACAAAGAATATGATTGCCCTCTTAATTTTGCTATATTCAGATAGCTGTCGTTGTGTCCATAGTGTTCCAGGTTTTCAGGACACTTAAACAGAATAACAGGGTAATTACCAAAGATTTTACAGCTGAAAGTAGGGATGCAAGAAGTGGATGACACACAGGGAGCAATTAAAATACTGCTTTGTAAAAAGTTTAGAAGTACAGATTTTAAAATAAAAGTTCCAGAAGTTCAGAGCAAGTACAGAAAGCTGTTTGACAAAGTGGGGGAAGCTGAGGGATTAAACTCACTAAGAGGATTTTGAGGCATGGGGAGTGACATGGTTGGGCGGTAGAAAGAGAAATCCTTTACTCTGTCGTGTTTAACTGTGGAATTAGGATTGTCAGAAAAAAGGAGGTTACAAAGGTGAGGTAATGAAAAGGATGGAGGGAGGTGTGAATCACGGTATGTGCACAGGGAATTAAAACAAGAATGACTTCACAGGATAGCAAGGGACAGAAGACCCAAGTTTTTAAAATCCTGACAGAGAGAGAGAAATGAGAAATGTCAGATAATAAATTTGACAATCTCTAACTATTCAGCTCTTGTAAAATGGAAGTCTGTTCTCAAGCCTGGCATGCCTTGCAGGCTGCTCTGGGTCCTAGAGGTGTCTGCCAGCTGGCCTTCTCATGTGCTCACAAACTCTCCTCTTCAGATATTTTGTTCTTGATGGTTGCATCTAGATTTAAATTCTCCAAATGTAGTATTTTTGCAGCCATTTCTATGACTAATATTTTTCAAGAACAGGTAGTTCTTTTCTATCACTTCTTTTCCCAGGCTAATATGAGGTTTTCTGAAATAGAATTGCTTTGAGCTGCCACACCACCACATAATGAAATTGCAAGGATTTGTTGCTGTTTATATATCTTAGATGGGACTTCATCTGGAAGTCCATCTCTTGCTTTCAATTTTCAGTCCTGCAAAGGAATAGTATTGATTACTTTAAAGAATTCAGTGGAAAGAACACGAAATACAGGCACAGGATGGGGAATGACAGGAAAGAGTGATTGTATGAACTTATGTTTTTCTGTAAGTGGGTTGGTGGGAGAGGAGGACAAATGACTGCACATAACATGAATAATTGCTAGGGATAATCTAAGCAGGGAATATTAGATGGAATATCATGAAAAGATTCCTGACCGTGACATTTAGCTGTCTACAGAATAGCTGATCACTTAGCTCCCTGAGTTTCCTTGGTTTATATGTAAATGTTTCAAATACTCCAAAATACTGACAAAGAGAAAAGTTTGCTGTCATATTGCATCTCTTCTGCCTGTAGCTTTTAGTCTGTTTTTGTTAGTTCCACTAGCTTATTAAATGAAATTCTACTTTAAAAGGCAGAACAAATTCCAGTGTATGAAAAAATTACCTTTGCTCAGCCGTCTTGTTACTGGAGAGGCCTTGAGACATGCCCAGTCCAAACAGAACTGTGGGCTGTCATTATTAAATCTTCAGGCTTGCTGTTGGGAACTGTTGCTTCTTCTCAAAGCTGAATTTTCTTTTTTCCTTACAGCCAGTGGTTTTGGTTTATCTCCAGTTAGTGAACATCACAGAAGCATGTCAGAACTAGTGAGGGATGTTTTCATTTATTTAGTGTGTGATTGTTTCCATGGCCGTGAAAGTTTGGGAGAAAAGCACAAAAGAGAAACAAATTGGTTTCTAAAATATCTGCATATGCAGGCTGCAAGAGTGATGATTTTCATTTGATAATTTCCCGTTTATGTAGCAGCTAGTGAATGAGGCAAAGGTAGCAGTGGCAGAAGTTACACAGCTGTTTGGAGAAGACTCATTGCAGTTATCTTTATAAGACACTTCTGGAACGGGCTGAACTTCTGCTGGCCTTGCATTTGCAGCCTTGTACATCTTTGATGCTGCTTTGGTATTCAAAATGTGTAGTTTAGTATGTTTTTCTCTTGCTCATCCAATCCTTTGATCACTTCTGTTTTGATGGTAATTGAAACTAGCCTGGACCCTTTACAGCAGTTCTCTGGAGATGATGACTTCCACGTTCTGAAATAATCCATCTTTTCCCAATATATATTTTAGGAACCTGCTTTTAGAGCTCCTTCAGATGCTTCATGGTGTAGTGAAATCTAACTCCCAAGACAAGGTATTTTGCCTTTTAGGACGATGTTAACAGTGACTTATCCAAAATAGATACATTTTGCTGAGTTATGTGAAAACTACAACAAAATTCTTTTAAAGACACTTCATCCAACTTGGGGATAAAGGGGGACCTGGTTATATTCACATCTAAACCTCTCATGGAAAAGAGAGATTAATTGACTGAGAAGTGTTACATCATGAGGATACTGAAAACTTGAGGGCATTGGTCCTAATTGCTAGCTATTTACGTGGGAAGTTAATGCATGGAACGCATTATATAAACCAAAAGAAATAATATATACTGTAAATATTGCTTGTTTCAGGAGGATGCAGCCAGACTAATCAAAACTATATTTAAAGTGCATTAGCTGTAAGTGTTTAGACTAGATCCAACAAATTGTTTCTTGGCTGCTGTAGAGAAGGCTTATATGTGGCTTCAAAGGCTTTCACACAGGGTCAGTTTCCTTGTGTCTCCCTTCTGTACAAGCCATGAGTAAAAAAGCTGTCTCCTTCTCTGCATTCCTGCTCTGTTGATATGAATGTTATTACTTGCACCGATGTCCTGAATGCATTGCACACTAGTTGTGGAAAACATTTCCTTTCATAAAATTTAAGGGGCCCCCACCTTCAGCCATGCTAGTCCAAAGAAAAATGCTTGAGATTACTGTACATCTTTCGCTCAAATTTTATTTTTGTAATCTGTTAGCACTGTCCCCTGCTGCCTTTGTGCTTGTATTTGTTTATTTTTAAAAGGCTGTCAAAATTTGCGTTTTCTTTTTTTTTTGCTGTAGGAGATGTTATTTAACATGCCACATATCACACAGTTTAGGTGTGTGGCTAGTGCTCAGTTGCTGCACATACTGTGTGAGATGTATACTTCCAGCAAGCACTGGAAGAGGAGGAATTTCCAACCAAACCACCAAGCATACACAATGGTTTCTTTGTGCCTGTGTTTAACATGTTCCAACTAATAAAGCTAACTAGTACTTCCATTTATAAAGGATACACTGCCAAAGCCCCTGACATAGAAAATTGAATGTTTTTCTAAGTAAATATATACAAACAATAATAAAAAAAAAATTGCAACCCAGTTAATAGAATGTGACCCTTGCAGAAAAACCCCCCAAACATCAGATCATGTTCTTTGTCTATTGACTTTCTACCCACAGAATACTGCTTGAAGTTATTCTCTGTAGAGGCTCATGTTTCTCTGGCAAAACTTGCAGCCTTATTGTGGTAAGTGTCTGCATTTTGAGAGGGAAGAGCATTTTGGGAATCAATCAAGCTCCATTCTGCACCAAACTAGTGTAACATGCAAACAGTGCTATTTAACCAGCAACTGATTTTGTGCTGTCATAGGATGAAGAAGGGAAAATATAGGGGTGCTGGATGTGTCACTAAACACCATGGAAGTTATTGAGGTGTTGGGATGAATTCTGAGAAACTAAGTGAAATTAAATAGTCCTTGGTTGTAGGTTTAAAAAAAACAACCTAAAACCAAACCAAAGTAAACAAAACAAACAAATAAAAAACCCCTAACAAAACCACACATAACCAACCATTCCCCCATCCTTCAGAATATAGTCCAGACCCTGCAGATTACGTGGAAGGGAGAATTGGCTCACATATTAATTTCTTTAGAAGTTTCTTCTGTCATGTGTTTTCTGGATTAAAAATATATGTGTTCAAAAGGTCTTTTGCTCCTATCTCTAAACAAAATACAGTTATATGTTCACTAGAATTTCAACCACTGGTCATATGGTCACTGTTAAACACTCCTGATGTGATAGTAATATTCTTTGTAATTTCCCTTCTTTTGAGACCTTTGGAAAAGCAGTTTTCTTTCTATGGCTGATTGGCATGAAGAAAATATCTTTAAAATTTATAATAGTAGTCTGGAGTCAAGAAATATGTTTTAACATCTAGTAAATTGTGTGTTTATGAAAAGTTGTATATAATGTCCTGGATTTAGGGGGAAGGGAAACACTGCAAAAACAAAATGCAGAATCATTTAGGGTAAATTGTCCATTTTATTTTATCACAATTACTATTAACAGCCTAGATAATACCACCATCAATATTTCCCCTCAAGTATAGGAAAACTTCTCTGGTTTTGGTATGATTCTGGTTTCCACAATGTTACTTCAGAAAAGAAATTTGCTATAAATGTCATGTGACATGAACTTTCATCTTGTAACACTCTCTTGTATTTTGTATGTGCATGTACTTTCTCATATTGAAAAATGTGCATCTCATTTTATATATAGGTTGTTGTTGATTTAAGTCTTTCATGATCTAAGATTCTGAAAACTAAAAGTTTAATAACTTGTGGGACATTTAAGGGTAATTGAAATGTTACATTTCCTGGTTAGAATGCATACACATCATACCTGAAGATGTATGGTGTATTTTGAAGTTTTAAATATGAATAGTGCTTTATGAAGTGTTTTCTGTTTTTCTTCTCGGTGTCCTCCATGGTGGTCAAGTTGTCAATAAATGGACTCTTTTGTTGAATAAACTGAGAGGAACTTGGAGCTGAATATTGGAGAGGCAGAAGAAAAGACTGAAATTGAATGATGGAGTATTCTTCCAGGAATGTGATAAAATTCCTGCATTTTTACTATCTCAGGTTGCCAGTTTAGGTTGCCCTCTCCCTTCAGTCCTTACTATGATTATTCATTTTCCTGTCTTTCAGACAAAGTTATTCTAATTCAGCCTAAGATGGGCAGTGGGAGAGGAAAGGAACATCTTGAGGAGAGAAATGCTCTCTCTTTTGATTTGCTTGGTATCCAAAGTAATCCACCAAAGAAGACTGACTCCTCACACCTGTCAGCTGTGCCGGGGTCCAGATTCCACCCTGAAGTTTAAAAAATGGGAATGGGGAAGATGGAAGGGAAATTTTAGTTACAACCAGGTCTTTGGGCTTTTGGAAACCATTATTGCATCAGGTGCAACTGATGATCAAGGTGATCTGGAGAGCTAGCAAAGGAAGGTCTCCAGATGCTGTAATGGCAGCTATGGTAAGGGTGCGGTGTGGGGATGCCAAGATAACCTGGTGATGGAAACTCATTAGCATTTTCTAGTGCAACTTCTGTTATTACATGAAAAGTCTGTTTAACACCCACCCTTTGCCAGTCCAGTTCCTGTTCAATGTACCTTGAGCTTTTATTGTGCTTTGTCGTTCTTTCCAGAGGAAACTCAGGTCTCTCATAACCACTTTAAACAGCTGTTGCTGTTCTGCAACAGCTTTTATAGCCTGGTTTTCCATCCTGGTTTTGCTTCTCAGTGTCTCCTTGGGATAATTTGAAGATATTGTGTCCGTAGTACAAGAATCTGCTGTAGCTCAGGAGAGATCACTATTGCGGCGATCTAGCACACATTTTTGTAGATGTTCACACGTGTACTCATTTGTACTTTCACTGGTGACGTGCACAGAGCAAAGAATATGTTACAACACCACCAGCTAATATCTGTTCCCATAGAGCAGTTTATATCAATTTCTTCACCTCAAACCTATCCTGTTTTGATGATACTGGCAACAAGTCGTGTTCTATTACACTTGAATTGGAGGCAACCCTTTCTACAGAATCGTGGAAACTTTTTATCTGCAGCTTTCTCTTTACCTCATTTGACTTCTTTACTGTTTCTACTAACTTCTTTCCTTGTGTATTTATAAAGACATTAAATATTAGTTAGCTATTTTTGAAAAGCATGTTTATTGAAACATGAAGAATAACTGAATCAGTTGTGGAATAGGAAGTGTAAGGTTGTTTGTTAAATTGCAAAGTTTGTAGGCAAAGTCCTAGAAATATCTCAGTTCTGTGTCTATTTTCCTTATATGTGACTCTGCTGCAATTATAATGGTGTAATTAGGATAGATTAGTATTGAATGTCCTGAGGCTGGGAAGAGCAAAAGTTAATTACTAGAGTGAGATTCTGCAACTACAGCCTGAGTTTTGTGAATGTAGGTAGTTTCAGAAAATGAGCATGCAACTTACATGTTTTGGGGATATAGGCATTGCAGAGGACCCGTTTTTTGGAGTAGCTTTTTCCAAGAGGATGTTTGATGCATATTTCAGTATGGCAGGAGTAGCAGCCTGCTAGCAGAATTGTTTTGTCTTTTTTTATTCTTAGTAATAGAACAAGATAATTTGCATTTTATTTAATTTGTAGAATGCAAAATCCAGGTGAACACTTTTGCTTACTCTTGAAGATCAATCAAATAAATGTGCAAGTTTCATGCTTGTTCTGACCTTACCTTGCAATCGACACTTTTTAAAAGCCGTAATTAAAATGTCCTCACCTTTGAACAAATTGGTGACTCACATTCCCTTTGGCCTGTCCCTGTCTTGCGTGGTTAAAAACTGAACTGTCTGCCTGAAGACTTCAGTCTCTTGTGAAGAACATGATGGACATAAGAAATGCTGGCCAGCATTCAAGCATATTTTTTTTCTTTCAACAGGTATGAAGCATCCAAGAATGGCTTGGAAAGTGAGTGGTAAACTGTGTAAGACATCAGTGGGAGGAGAAAAGTTCAGAGATAACTACAGATTCCTATCAGTTATTCTGAAATTGTTGTGTTATTAACACTAATATGTGGGAATAAAAATTGCTGGATGCACTCAAATAGTAAAAAATACAAACCAGATTTTTATGCAGTTATGTCTGATAACAAGGACTGGAGTGGATGCATTAGGAGAATCTTGTTCTTCGTGTCTCTATTTCTTTCTGTGCAATCTTGTCAGAAGTTTATTTGAAGGATAAAATAAGTTTCTTTTAACATTCAACTATTAAAATATTTAGGCAGGTACAGCCCTGATAAAATCTTAACTAAACATGCCTTTCAAGCTTATTAATTCAGGACCTATAATCAGTTTTGTGTACTACTGTGATAGCCATTGTGTTTAATTTTGAAAGTTAGAGACACAAAACCTAATAAAATTAGAATAGGAGCCTCTGAGAACAGTGCCTGAAGGAGAAATTAAATTCATTTCAACACAAGGAGATATGAAATGAAGTAGAACAGCAGTAATAATTTTAGTATGACACAAGGTTTCATTAAAAATCCAACAACTGTTACTGCATTCAGTGTCAGGGTTGTGGAGACTGAATGCAGGGTCTTTTTGATACTTACCTTAGAGGATAGACTAATGTCTAATAGCAGTCAGTGGTGCTTGCCATCTGGTTAGCCAGTGCTATGTAGATATCAGAGTTTCTCTGAACACATTCCTCTGTCGTGTGTGAAATTGGGGAGTGCAGGGATAGTTAAGTAAATAAGTTATTTCAGCTTGCAGCCGTAGGAAGCGAAACTAGAGGGAGGTGACATTGGCAGTGAGATTCACAACCTTTCAGATAAAGGTCAGGGATTTAAGTCTAAGGTGATGTGACAGGGAGTATTAGTACTGACAGATTTTGAATGGCCTAGGGACATAAATTTGATGTTAAGTCCAAGTAGACAGAAACCTACATCACACAAACCCATCTGTATAACCTGGATCTAGCTGGTTTCAGGTGTTTTTCTTTCTGATTTCCCCTCTGTAGCTGGACATGGGGGAAAAAAAATTCACAGGCTCAAAAGGCTTCTCATGCTATGGAGGACATGAATAAATTTGTGCCTCTGAAAATGTCAGAGATTATACCAACCTGCAGCCATTCTTTAGGCACCTGATAGAGAAGGGAAGTGGAGACCATGTACAAAGCACAGCTCACTTTGATTCCAGTGTGACCATGAGGACAGCTCTCCTACTTTTTGGAGGAGTGCTGTAATCACTCTACATATTCCTTGTAATGAATGCTCAAATGTTTCACATAAGCTGAACCAATTACAAATGAGATAACTTCCATTTTCTGGTCCCCCATCTGTGGTAATCACACTGTGATTTTGGAAAAGGGCAGGATAAGGAACCTCTGTAACTTCTCCCTTTCTCTTAGTGCAGTTGACTTGCTTTTCACATTTCTACAGGGTTTGTCCAGAGCTCTGAGTTATCCGTCTGCTTTCCATTCTGTGCAGGAAAAGCATTGGTTTGTGTCTGGCATAGAATGATCAAATCATAGAATCATTTAGGTTGGAAAAACTTTTAAGATCATTGAGTCCAACTGTTAAGCTGGTACTTCCAAGTCCACCACTGAACCATGTCCCTAGGCACCAAATCTACATGCCTTTTAAATATCTCCATGGATGCTGATTCCACCAGTTCCCTGAACAGCCTGTTTCAGTGCCTGACAACCTTTTTGGTGAATAAAATTTTCCTACTGTCCAATCTAAATCTCTCCTGGCACAAAACAAGAGTGTTTTCTCTTGTCCTATTACTTACTACCTGGGAGAAGAGGCCAACCCCCACCTGGCTACAGCCTCCTTTCAGGCAGTTGTAGAGAGTGATAATGTTTCCCCCCCCCGGCCCCCCAGCCTCCTTTTCTCCAGGGTAAACTACCCTAGTTCCTTCCCTCAGCTGCTCCTCATAAGACTAGTGCTGCAGACCCTTCACCAGCTCTGTTGCCCTTCTCTGGACACATCTGTGCATGCATTAAAAGATAGTAACAGGTAGCAGACATACAGAGCCCAGGCAACTCGTGCACTTGAAGTGTCTTTCAGCCTTGGAGTAGGCCGAACATCTTGGACTGCATATGGCCACTCTTTTTTCCTGCTTTGCCACATCTGTACTTTGCACCAGGTTTACGAAAGTCCCCTGCACTCCAAATGCATTCCAGAGCTTTTGTGTTACTGCTTCCAATAAAGCAAATCTCTTTAAACTTAGAGCAGAAATTCCACCCTGGAAATCATCCTGACAACAGTTGTCTCATCTGGTCTTTTGCAGACACTGTTTGAGTTTGAAAATCAGCCTCTTCTCTATCTTGGGGAAAACTTGTGTCAAACATACTTTAAGTTTCACAGGAGTATATAAACAAAGAAATTAAGGACAGCTAAGCACGTAGGGTGTGCTATTGCTTTGTATCAAAACTATGGGTTTTTTGAGATACACTAATGGGAATTGAGTAGGGAAATCTGCCCGTGTTACTTGCAAGTATTTAGCTGTGTCTTTGTGAATATGACTTTGGTAGGTACTAGAAATTGTGGACTGAATTCTTGTTTGTGTAAAGACATACAGTTCCAACAATTTCTACATAAGACAGGGGTTTCAAGTCTCTATTTCTTAGTATTCTCCATGAAAGCTGTCATAAATATAAGAATAAACCTTAATCTTCACTGTATCCCCACAAAATAAACAGTTGCTTAGTCCCCCTTTACTGACAAAGAGATCAATACAATATAGTGAACTAATTTGAATGTAGAAATGAGAAATAATTATTTCCTAAGTCCACATTTAAGCCTCAGTAGAAGTGCTGTTTTAACGATCAGAAACAAAAAGGAACTGAAGGGACTAGCATTGGTGAAAGAAGATTTGTAATTTGAAAATTGTGTTGATATTTTGAAGACATGTTTCATACAATATATAAAGCAATTATTTTATGATCACTGTAAGATAAAATCTTTTTTTTTCATGTTGCAAGCCAAGTAATGTCCCGTTTCTGAGGATTCTTGCATCAGTTCATAAAACTATTAGAAAAGAATTGCAAATTATTTAATGAAATAGATCTCATACCAACTTTAATTTTTATTGTGATTTTGACTACCCTAAAAAGAAAATAGGTCTTTTGTCTTGTGCTAGTAGTAGTATATTGAAGCAATAGTATATTGAAGATTACAATTGTATTTTATCTGTCTGGATCTTGAAGGACATACTGGACTTTGGTAGAATTGATTTCCAAGTTGTCTTCTGCTTTTTGTATCTCTAATGAAATTTTCTGAGCCAAAAAAATGTGGATTACATATAGATCCAGAAGAAAATGTGAATTATTCTTTCTGGAATCAGTGTCATAATTACAGAAAAGAGACCTCTGGAGATCATGTAGCCTGACCCTGTGCTCAAAACCATGTCAACTAGAGCAGGTTGTGTAGGGTTTGGGTCTTGGAATATCTTCAAGGATGGAGACCCCACAGACTCTCTGGTCAGCAGTTTCAAAGTTCTACAACCCTTGTAGCAAAAAAGGGTTTTTCTTATTTTTAAGTGGAATTTCTTCTATTTCAGTTTCTGCCTGGTGCCTCTTCTTCTGTCAGTGGGCACTGCTGACAAGAGTCTTGCTCCCTCTTCTTTACATCTACCATCAAGTATTTATACACCTTGATGAGATCCTGAAGCCTTCTCTTCTCCAGTTCCAGCTCTCTGGCCCCTTTGTTGGAGATTATACAATTTTAATTTTTTTTTAAACTAACTTTAGTCAGGGCTTTGTTCCTCTTTGCCTAGGGGGAAGGGTATTGAAGTTTCTTTTCAAAAGGCTCTGTTCCCTGGGTGAGGCCTGATGAGCTTAACAGCTCAATGGACTGGGAGTTGGCAGAGGATGCACAAGAAATAAGCGACCACTAACAAACATTACCCTCGAACATCATCCCCTGGTGTGTTGGAGACACCTGGTCTGGGGAAAGATCAATAAGAGAACCAAAGAATGAGGACCAAATTAGCATCAAAGCCAAAGGGATCAATAACCAATAGGAAACCAAACACTAAGAATTGTGAATTTTGGGACCAATGAACATTGAACCAAGGAATTGTTTTGGGTTCATAGTATAGATATGTGAAAAATCTAGTAAAGAACCATGTGTGATGGAATGATTTTCACTGCACAACCTGGCCAATGTGTGGATGAAATGATTTCTATTGCACATCCTGGCCAGAACAACATCCTGGCCAGAATAAAATAACGCCTTAATTCTCTAACACTCAAAAGATGTTGTTGGAGAGTTTTTGTTTTTCCTGCAGTTTCGGTGACACCTTCATCATGTCTGCATTCCAGTGTAATCGTGTCTTTCTTGTTCTGGGGAGCTCCAAGCTGGACACAGCACCCAGATGTGTCTCAAAAATGTGTGTGTCTCTCCAGTGCTGAGTGGTGAGGCAGTATCACCCTCTTTGACCTGCAGGCAGCACTCTGTCTGATGCAGCCTGGGTGCCTTTGGCCTTGTTTATGGCACAGGCACACTGCTGGCTCATGGTCAACTAGCTGTCCACCAGGACCCTGAGCTCCTTCTCTGCCAAACTGCTTTGCAGCTGGTCCTCAGCATGATCCTTGAAAACCAGCCAGCACTCCTGGACTCTTTTTTCTCTCCAGCTCTGTCTCCCATAGGATTCTTACGAACAGGTCCTTGAACAGGCTAAATACTACTTTCCCCAAGACCAGAGCTCACATCCTGCTATTTGCCTTACTCCTTCTCAGGATCCTGAGCTCCACCATCTTATGTTTACAGCACACCTTCACATTCCCAAGCAGTTCTTCCTGTTTCGTAAGTATGACGTCCAACAGAGCATCTCCCTCATGGATTCATTCCATGGTGGGTTCCTGCAGTTCTGGGAATGCCTGAAGTTAGTGCTGCATTGAGACATTTATTGTACAGTTTAAGAGGGAAGCAACGTGTATGGGAAAATGTTACATGCAGATTAAAAAAATAGTAATGAATAATAAGAATCTCAGAAAAAACCCTGTAACAAATAAGAGGATAATCCCAGCAAGTTTTTGAGAAAACTTGTGCAGGTGCCAAGAATGTAGGATAAACTGTAAAAATAAAAAAGGGTTATACTAATCAAGTGAAAGACTACTTGAGTTTTTTAACATACTAGACAACAAAATCCTTTGGGCAGCAGTGGCAGAAATGGCAAGAACCTGACCTATGTGAGGATTTGTGGAGTAAGAGGGAAGCATTGGAAAGCCTCTGTCACAGGCTGTCAACACAGGCCTGTGACCTGTGAGGGAAGGAAGTTTTTGCCATCACAGCAGAAAGGCCTGGAACCACCATGCACTATAGAGTAACAAGGACAAGATGCATCACTAGTTCTGATAGGTTATTGTGACTGTGGGACAGTTTTAGGAGAACTGTGATCTGCACTCCTTTTAGTATGTATAATGGTGAGGGACAATGGTGTGGTAAGATGCAAAAATTTCATTTCCATTATGTTCATTTGGGGATGATGAATAATAAAAGCATGTGGAGGTATGGCTCACAAGGCAGGCTCACAGCATTTAAAATCGAGTTTGACTTTTGAATGCTGCAGTGATGGCCCAGCAGGGCACATTTTTAAAAAAAAGCTTGTGTTATAATGGGTATTAGAAAAAATGCTTTCCTAAGAGTAAACATTGAAACAGTTTGTCCAGAGAGGTTGTAGCATTTCTATTGTTAGAAATTTCAGAACTTGACTGGACAAAAGTCTTAACTGGTCAGATATAAGTTGATCCTGCTGTGCGTAGGATGTGGAACTTGATGCACAGTCAGCGGTCCCTCCCAACCTCAAGTATTCTCCAGTGCCTGGTGTCTGTTTTAAAGTGTTAGTTTTTAAGCCTCCTTTCTTAAAGTGCTCTGCTGTTACTACAGCCATGTAAGGGTTCTTTTGACTTGATTCCATCAGCAGTCTTCTTGGAGGATTTGTAAAGTCAAGTCTGTTTTCTTGAGGACATTTGAGAGGTAGCTACTCAGGATGACTTTCAGGACATTTTAGGTCATCAGAATGCTCTAAAGCAGTGCTAGCAAGGCACGGTTCTGACTTTTAAGGGGTCCTCTAGTGTTCTTGAAGGGAAACAATATTTGTAATTTTTTTTTGAGAAAAGTCTACTATTTTTACAGTTTTAGAAAGGGGAGCTTGCTAGTAATGCTAGTATCACAGGGTACAAGTAGGCTTTGTAAACACTTCAGCGAAAGAAGTAGCACTGGACATTATTTATTTAAGCTCAGATTAATTTTGATATCTGAAAAAAGGAATTTCAAAGATAAAATATTTGGGGATGTTGCTAGATATGTAATAATGTGGAATCCTAGATAACCCTAAAGTGAAAAATATATAAATATATATACTCTAGATTATAAAAATTACCTACTGTATGTGTAAGGGAAGTTTTCCTTTGGTAAGAGTAGAAAAAAGAGAGCTTCTCTCTTCACATCAGCTCAGATGCCATTTCAGCTTTTCTACAGGGGTATGGCAGAGATTCTTTGCTGATCTTTGAACTAGAAAAAAACCAGCTACAACATCTTCTTTATGCAAGGGTAAGTGATATTTCAGTGATACCTAGTTTTGTTTAGAGGCAGTTACTGTTATGATTTTTCCTCTTAAAACCTCTAGAAGTGGGTTGAAATATAGAAACTAAATTCCTTATTTTCAAAATGAAGTATTATTTAGAGTGGTATTATTTCTGAAATGTTATAGCTCAGGAAATAGGAAATAAAAGATGCTGGAGAACTTAAATATGGAAATGCTAAGTCTTAAAATCCAACATTTAATATGAAAATGGTAGTCATATCAATACTTGGTTATCTTTTGAATGCTCATATAATTTCTATGTCTTGTTACCTTTGCTACAATTACCTTATCAGGAATAATTTATTTTCAGACTGATTTTCTCCTTCACTGTCATACATGCTATAAATGATATCAGCTCATGCTATTAACTACTCAGTGGTTTTGAGATTCACTTCAAACAGGGAGGGTTTGATTGTAGTAGTTCCTTCCAAGAACACTTTAGTTTCAATCACTTCTACAAAGTAGAGATTCAGCTTTAAAGAGTTGACTGTATGTTGTGACACAGGGGCTCTTTGAAGGTTAATCAGCTTTTTTGCAATAATAGGGTTGGATTCTTGTGTGACTAAGTGAGTCACTTCTGTTTCATGTGCAGATCTATCATTTAATCAGAAGCCTGGAAGTTAAGACTTATGACGCTGCATATTAAGTAGAAAAGACAGTTGTTGTTTTAATCATTTTTTTTCTTTCTGAACCTCACTATATCTTTAGGACTGTAAATTAGTTGAGACAGCTAGACTGATTATTTAATAACCATTCCTAATGTGTGTAAAATCTAATAAAAGGAGCTGTACAGTGAAGTCATATTATTTGGACACCAAAGCTAAAAACTAATTTGAAGAACTATCCTTATATATACAAAATAAAATCCACTAAATGTGGTAACGTTCCTGATTTACATGTAGGCCATGATTTAATCCAATTGCAGTTTAACTGGGGGCAGTTAGTGTTTTCTTAAAGGCAAGTACAAAAACACACAAATCTTTTTTAATGTATTTGTAGCCCAAACCAAATATTTGGGGAATGGCCAGAGTAGACTGTCAAAAAGTCTTAATCAAGTAAGTTGTTTTTACAACTGAGTATCTCTGATACAGCTCCGTGCTTGAATTTAGCTGTTGAAGTTGATAGAATTATGCACAATAGAGTAGGCTTGTGTTTAAACATTACTGGACAAAGTGTTTTTCTTCTGGTAGCAATGCCCCACACATCTTAAAATACAGGAGATTTTATATTCAAATATATACATTGTTTGTATATATCTTGCCTTGCGTGTTAGTCTAACTCTAATCCCATGCCGTACAGTACTATGTTACAGTGCTCAGTACTCTGTGTTGCTGATGGGCACTCGGCTTTGTCATCTTGTCTTCCTCAAATGTTGAAATGCTGAGCTTAAATTACGGTAGTGTATACAAAACACAGTGTCCCAGCAAGAACTGTTTAAATAGTTATCTTTATAATGCAGTGCTTGAGGAGTTTTCTTCAAGTATTTATCCTGCTGTTGGAACAGCTGGGTTGGATTCCAGAAAGGCGGATGATGTGTGATGTGTTTGCTGCAGTCAGTGTGGTGCTACAGCACACAGGATTACAAGTCAGATTGTTTAGGTTTCGTAAGGCCTTTGATGGAAAAGCCAAGGGTCTGATTTACAGAATCTTGCTGCATGATACAAATTAAATAACTATTATAAATATTTTAAAACTTGAGGAATGTTGGTTTGCATACAGGAATGACATTCTGCCTGGACATGAAGTATCAAGTAGGAAGAGTTGGTAACTCATAGTTTGCATTTGTTTTGCTGTGTGACTTGAAGAGAGAAAGGTTTGAGGTGGAGTAGGAAGAGAATGAGTCAGGGCAAAAAAAAGCCAATTGCACACCAACACTTTATTCTATTAAGATGACAGACGTTTTTCCTAAGAAAGGAAAAAGGAAATATAGTCTGCAGATTAAGAAGTGCTTTAAGGAAGGATGCTGCGAATACCTGTGACAGCTTTGCTATGCGGGTGAGGAGTAGAAATGCATATTGCTTGGTGTTGCCATTTTCCCAAATATATTTGCAGGCTACTACTGTGGACGATGCTAATACATCCTAAAACTGCCATATTTACTACTCTGTATTTGCAAATCTGTGTATATGAAGGCTTTATTTAATCATAGTTTTGAAAGCAAGTTGGGCATGATGGGCTTAAATTTAGTCCTGCCAGCTGTTTTATTTGCCCACTAGTTAGGTACATGATATGCTGCCGTTCTTTTTTCCTTTATTCTCATGCTGCTAACATGGTGAAATGAAGAAAATCTTTAAGTCCTTATAAACTGAAGCCATCTGGCTGTTCATAGCTGTAATGCTATCCAAATGTGTAAATTACTAAAAATGTACTCCCTTATGCTTAGGAGAACAGGCCTGAATTTTGTGCTGCGTTCCTCTATCTGAGAAACTGGGATTAAGTTTTTTAGTCATGGTTCATTTAGTGCTATAAATTTTGTTTAAATTTTGGGACTGGAGAGAATAGGATATTGTGAAGTGAGAGTGTGTTTGTGAGAATAAAAAGAGTAATGAGTATCCAAGGAAGGAGAGAAATTATAGGCAATTTTTTAATTGGATTGAATTGGGGATCCTAATTCTTATCTGACTTCTGTTTTCCTCTGATTTTGGTCAAAACACAAATCAACTTTATATGCTGTTTACACGTGTAAGGTAAGTATTGCACAAATAACCCTGCACTGGCAGGGGGTTCATGCAAGGAAAATATCCAGTTAAATAATATAAGACCTTGTTGTGGTACTTAGAGTTTCAGATGAACTTACTTAGAAGCAAACAGGAGAAAGTGAACCACAGAAATTTGAATAGAAATGCTTTTCATGAGTTTCCAGGTATTTGTGAACTGGATGGGAACACTGTAAACCTGTGTTGCCTGAGGAAACAACTAACTTCTAGCATTATTTGACTGAAAATGTGCATGAAGAGTTGAAAAGAACTGGAGTTACAGTCTAGAGGACTTCACTGTTTAAGCTTGATGTTTTGGCATACAGATGCTTGGAGTTTGAATGTGCCGTGACTAAAGATGCTTAATCTGGTTCTAATATCCTGTTCAGTGCTTGGACATGCCCCATACAGTACTACAGGCTGGGGACAGAGTGGCTGGACAGTGGCCAGGCAGGAAGGAACCTGGGGGTACTGATTGACAACAGGCTGAACACGAGCCAGTGTGTGCTCCGGTGGCCAAGAAGGTCAGTGGCATCCTGGCCTGGATCAGAAATGGTGTGGCCAGCAGGACCAGGGCAGCAATTCTTCCGCTGTACTTGGCACTGGTGAGGCCACACCTTGAGTGCTGTGTCCAGTTCTGGGTCCCTCAATTTAGGAAGGATGTCAAGATGCTGGAGTATGTCCAGAGAAGAGCAACCAGACTAATGAAGGGTCTGGAGCACAAGTTCCATGAGGAGTGGCTGAGGGACCTGGGGTTGTTTATCCTGGAGAAAGGGAGGCTCAACAGAGACCTCATCACTGTCAACAACTGCCTGAAAGGAGGTTGTAGCCAGGTGAGGATCTGTCTCTTCTCCCAGGCAACCAGCGACAGGACAAGAGGACACAGTCTTAAGCTGCACCATGGGATGTTTAGGTTGGACGTTAGGAAGAAGTTCTTCACAGAAGGGGTGACTGGGCACTGGAATGGGCTGTCCAGGGAGGTGGTGGAGTCACTGTCCCTGGAGGTGCTTAAGAAAAGACTGGATGTGGCATATAGTGCCATGCTCTAGTTGACAAGGTGGAGTTTGGTCATAGTCTGGACTTGATCTCAAAGGTCTTTTCCAAACTAATTGATTCTGTGATTCTGTGATCCTTTGTGTATGTGATGCTTGTTTATGTTTTTTGTCCTCTTGCAAGTTAAGATGCTCCTTATCTTCACTGTCTGCTGGAAGAAGATGTAAAGAAAAATGCTTTTCAGTGTTTCGAATAATGAAAGTTATTAGTATGCTTTTCTAAGAGAAATGTGTTGATAGGCAGATTCCATCAATAAAGATCCTACCCAAACCTCTATCCATGAAGCCTTCTTCATCCATGAAGGCAAAGATGAATGATGGCTTCCTTAGTCTTCCATTACTCTTGCATTACTTGATATACATTCTGTCTCAGGGACATGAAATAACTCTGCATGGCAGTTTTCACAATTTAATACAAATGTTATTCTAGATTAAATGAAATGATTGAAAATGTTGCTTACAGTTCTTTCCTAATGTTTAATATTTATGATCTCCAGGGTTGCATAGAAAGAAACCTTTGCCTTGAGTTTAACTAAAAATGGGATACACATTTCTTAAAATTCCTTTTAATCAAGCATAAGGTAGTTCACCTGCATTTTATGAAGTTGTTGCATGACAAATGCAATTGGCCTGTGTGACTACGTATGGGACGGGAGATTATTTTTTAGTGTCATAAGCCATCCTGCTTAGAAAAGGTTAACTCCATGACATAGGCACATCTATGTGAATGTGTGGTTCCTCTTCCTAATTTTCTTGGGGTTAGAATATTAAATATATTTTTTGTTTTCAAAATATTTCAATATGCTTGATTGAAATGCTGCACATGACCTAAAGGCGTCCAATAGAGATCATCATGCTGATGCAGAAGGAAATAGAATAAGAAAGATAAATCTTGTCATGTTACATGCAAGCTCTCCTATCCTAAATTTATTTTTGATCAATTTGGCAAATATATATTGCTATATTTGTACTGTCCTGTACAGTTGCTTGTGGTTTCTCTGCATACTTAAAACAAAACTTATACTTACAGATACTTAAAAGCATTGCTTTGCAATGCTTATGTTCTTCTGGCACTTCTATAGGGTTGTTTTGTACAAATATAAGTTATTAGTTTCTGTGTAGTTTTGGAGCTGAGAATCACATAACAGATTTGAAAGCAATGTGGAAAATGCAATAATCATATATCCTTGATAGCTTTAACTGCCTTTATTATTGGCCCATCTATACAGAGTATTATAATACTATTATTTTGTAATATTACTTTGAATAATATAGTGGTTTAGACTGAATTTCAGAAATATTTCCATCCACTGCTCAGACACATTCTGTCTTCTACTTAAAAACCAAGATAAACACAGTGGGTTTTGTTATTTTATAGCTGTATCTTATTTTAAGAATGTCTGTGGCTATCAGCATGATCAGTGAAACTTTCATTTTAGCAGCTGCTACAAAAACATGATAGTTTGAAAACACAACTGTTCTGAAGAAACTTTCACATGGAAGTACAATGGTTGTATTTATGTAATTGCTCTTGGCAACAGCTTCAGTAAATTTAAGTCGAAGTTCATCCATAAAATTAACTGATTTTCTCAATCCACTTGAACCTTGATCTTGTTTTGGTGTAATGTTCTGGAGTTGGTAAAGATGCTTTACAATTGGAGTCTGTAACCCCAAATGAGATTACACCACCTTCTTCTGATTCAGAATTTCCTGCTGTTGCAATATGTGTTGTTCCACAGAAATGAAGAGTAATTCCCTCTCTGACACTCTGTTGAGATTGCTGCCAGGGAGCAGCATTAGTGATGTATTCCTTCACTGCTAAAGACAAGGCATCACTTCTATTGTAAACTTGGTTCTCTCTCAATGAATTTACAAATGTATTCTAAATAATTCACTTCATCTTGAAGCTCTGTTTCCCAGGAGACAAAATAGTTATTTTCTTAAAACCAATTTTTGCTTTAAGAACAAAGAAACCACGCGGCGATTTTGAAGCTGTGGAATAGACGTCCTTTATACCACAGACAATTGGGTTTTCACTCAGAGCCTTTTCTGTTATTTTTAAAAAAATATTATTATTTGTGAATTCCTTATTGAGTGGAACTGTATTGAGTCTGCATCAGTTGGCTGCAAAGTGTGGTGGTGTTTGAACTCTCTCCTGCATAGGCAGGTTGCAGTGGGGCTGCACGTTCAGGAATGAACACAAAGAAGAATTCATTCATGCATTGGCCTCACCACCTGCAGGTGTGCACGTGTGTGTGCGTGTGTGCACAGTCTTCCCTTAGAAGAAAGTAAAAAGAGCAGCAAGTACCCCAGTGAGCATTTCTCTTCTCTGCTCTCGTTTCAGAAACATTTCTACCTCCAAAGCTGGCATTGCTTTTCTCAGGTGATTTGGTTTCAAGCTATGTTGCTATTGTAGCAGAGGCCTGCTGCAAATTACGTACTTCTACTGCAGGGCAGTGTCCCTAGAAAACGTGCTGTTTGCAAACTTTTGTGTTGGCCTTCAGAGGATCATGACATTAAATCACGGGAATACCCCTGAGACATTCTGAGGCTTTTACGGAGGGGCCAGCCATCCAAATTTAAGTACTGTTGAAGGAGGGGAGGTTTTGGAATAAAGATTGCAGCATGTCTGTTATCTACCAAGAAAATGGGTCTGTGACGGAAAGCAAACTTAACGTTGAGTTAAGGCTGGATAACCAGAAAAGAGAGTTGAGACATGTGAGAAGGAAAGAGTAAGTTGCTCTTCAGATTTTGATCACAAGCTTTTTCTGCTTCTAAGGCATGGCCATTCTGTTTTTTATAACACACACATTTATAAACATCTCACAGTCTATTTTCTAAATTTAAAGGGGTTTTGTGCATTCTGGTTGGACCCATGGCAGTTCAATGGGTATGATTAGTACTTTCTCATGGCCCTTGTTTAATACTATGGATATTTCAGTTATGTTATCTGAGTTTGTGTCCAGTTAGATGAAAAAACACTGTTTTATGATGAGTACTTGATACTTTTTATCTTGCCATGACAATTAGTCCATTAATTTTAATATCCAGTGAAAACATACTTAGATTTATCTCACATGAAGAAGAAAACAGAGATCTTCATGTTTGGGCTCCAAGTTACTTCCTTGCAATGTTCACTGCATGCTTTACAGCATAGACTCTTGCCTTCCAGGAGTTACAACAGGAAAAACACATTATGTTCTTATTTTCAGTGCTAGACTAGTTGTCCTGTGGTGAATGCAAGATGAGATAATATGCCAGGAGATCCTTATCCCTTAGGGAGAAGACGATGGCAGAAAGAATGAATATATTTTACATTTTTCTGGATCCCACAACTCTGAGACTTGTCTGACATCAGATAACCAGAGAGTGGGAAGCATCCCTTTGTGTATGGCCAGTTCTGAGCAGAACACAGGTGGATGCCCCAGGGTCTCCTTCAGTTTTTCCTTAGTGCTGAGTTGTCATAGGTTGAATGCGTCCTGCTCTTGGTTTTGTGCTGTTACATCATTTTACCACACTGCCTGCTTTGCTCAGAGTTTTTGTCCCTCCTTGACCTTTCCATTGTAATCATAGATCCATCATCCCTTCAGCTTAAGGCCCAGTTAGGGAACTGTCACACTTGTGGTATTGGTCTGATGCTGCTTGTCAACGTTTGAAGGGTTCAGACCTGAAAGTGGATGTTTCTGGAGATGCCCATACTACTGTTCTCTACTGTAGTCACAAAACTTTCTTTGCAGAAAACCCATCTGGGACTTGCTACCATGTTTTAAAATATCCTTATGACTAATGGAACTATAAAATACCTTGTCATTGTTGTAGCACATAGGGGATCTAGTAATAAATTAGAGGTCCTCTGTGACAAGTACCATAGATATATAATAAAACAAAAACCTCTGGGAATGCTTCAGTCTAAGTTCATATTTTTTACTTATGCACCCAAAAATAGGATTAATCAAATTTCATGCCTAAGGGCTTAAACAGATGGAATATGAAAGAAAATTTCACCAGTCAGCAGTGTAGTAGTCCTGCATCTCCAGAAAGTATGCACTTTCATAATGTACAAGATAAGACCTTTCATTTAAACATTTCTCACAGCTTATCTAGTTTCACTTAGGCAGTGGTTTAAAGTAGTAGAATCCCAGATTAATATTCAGCAACTAGAGAACAATGTTTTAGTTTTATTTTTCTTTCCTCCCATTCTAAACTAAAATGCCAAACAGAATTTTCTGATTCAGTGTTTTCATGTAGATATGTTTTCTCTTAACTGCTTTTCTAGGTTGTATTGGTCAGCGGACATCTGGACAGCTGGGACGTTGGGCAGGGAGCTATGGATGATGGTGGTGGAGCTTTTATATCATGGGAAGCATTATCACTCATTAAGGATCTGGGTAAATCTAATTTAAAAATATTTTTAATGCATTACATTTCTAGTACATTTTGTGTGATGTCTAAACTGGATTTTATATTCTATCCACGTCTCTGAGCACAAATATTAATTTTGTCACTATACACCTCAAAACTAGTTCAAAACAGACTTTTTAGATTGCTGAGTTGATATCCAAGGATGCTTTCCCCCCTTCATCAGACGGAATCTATTTTTCCTCCTTATTCCCTTTTTCCACAAATGTAACCTGTGGTCAAGAGGAATGCCCAATGTATTTGTTAGAAACTAAAATCAGCTGCTGCCCCTGCTCTTAGCCCTGGCAGCCTTTAAATAATAAACCATCTTTCGCTGCTTCCCAGTGGAAGGATTTGTGCACTTCAACAATCTCAGTCTTTCTTGAAGAGCTCTTTGTAGACAAGCTCTGTTATGTGATTAGCTACTTGCATACTGCAGTCATGAACATCAGACTGTCTCTGTCTCTCATCATATCTGTGAGTTCCTGTTCCTTTATTTTGCATTGTTTGAACCTCTAATCTCTCCTTTTCCCAGCCTTGGAATGATTGGATTATCAGTCTGTAACTAAAACAAAGTGTGTCTGTTTAAATTTTCAGTCTTTTAAAAGCAAACAAAATACGATTTTTCTATGGAGAATCCAGGTCTACTCCTTCTTTTAGTGTTTTTTAATCTTTTTTTTATGATGCTTGGAAAATTCTCTGTGTTTCTTCCACCTTCAAGGGAAAAAAAGTTATGATGCTTGGAAAATTCTCTGTGTTTCTTCCACCTTCAAGGGAAAAAAAGTTATTCTGCTGTGTTTGGTACTCTATTCCATTCAGAATAAACTGTTCTGTGTTTCTTAAGGGCAAGTTCATGGTGGCATTGTATAATTCTTATTCACTGGGTTTTCCTTCATGCATGACTGAAATGCATCACTTTCTTCTTCTTCAAATACTTGATTTCCTCTGGTAGTAGGTAGTAGCCTGTGTGTTTGCTGTGCGACCTGTGGTGAAATGCTGTTCTCTCAGCTGGGAAATGCTGGAGCCTTTGCTGATGCCCTCTGTTCTGGGCAGCTGTTGTGTTCTGCTCTTGTTGTACCAGTGTTCTGCAGGAACATAAGGCTAGGAGAGGACTTCTGGGTCTTCATAGCTGTAGATAACCAAGGGGCATAGGGCCTTTCACAAACTGGCCTCCATAGCAGATTGGTTAATGCAGATTTTGTATCTTATATGTATAAAATCTGACCAAAAAAAAAAAAAAAGGAAGAAAGGACAGCAAAATAAAAAGATGTGGAGATTGTGTGAGAAACAAATTAATGACTTTTATTTAAAATCAATTCCATCGATTGTGTTTTGAATGAGCATTGTGTTTTGAACTATGGAGACTTCGTTCAATATCCTTTTGGATCCTGATAAGTTTAGTCTCAGACTAGTCCACCAAATACATTTGAAATGAAGATAAGCCAACTCAATTGGCTCCATGCACGTGTAGAAATTTTTTACTGTGTCCAGGGAGTCTTAAAGCCGTGGTGCATTGTGTAGCCATAAAAACTCTGTCTGCATTTACCAGAGTATAACTGATCTGAGAGCTGTGGTGATATGATGCTCAAGCTGAAATGAGCATTCTGAAATATGATTTCTAGAATACGAAGTTTATATTGTGTAGTAAGAAATAATGGCAGTACTTCTGCCATGGTCCTTTGGGTTAATGAAAGCAAAATACTACTACACTATTGAAGCAGTTTTTTTCAGTGATGGTCTAATAGCATTTCATCATGATATCACTGTGACCCTGGGACATGGCTTATGGACAAGACACAAATTATGGCTCTTAATTTGGATTCTGACAATTTCATGTAATACTTGAAAAATTATTATAGTTTGAATGCAATTCCATACTTTCAACATAATCTCCTCCCAAAACCATTTAATAACTATTGGCTTAGGACCAAATACATGAAATTAATTTAAAAAACATTAAAGTAATGGTTTAAGAGAGTAAGATTTTATTTTAAGCAATGCAGTTTGTTTTCTTGCCTCAAGTAAAATTTTTAATAGTTTTTGCTTTTATTTCTAAGTAAATCAGTTACTTAATATGTTGGCCTTTATACCTCATATTTCCTGAATCTTCAGTGTTAGCTTTTTTTTTTTTAATTGAAGTAGCAATTTCTGTATCATATTGGTATATTTTTTTCTTTTTGTTTTCTTTTGCTTTTGGGTTTTTTAGCTTTTCAGACACCATAATAGTAACACGTTCCCTACAAGCACATGTACCAGTAGCACAATCTGAAGTAGTTTTACATAGTATTCAAAACATCAAACATTTGGTAGCATTTTTATTTCCATTTCCATTTTGACTTCACACCAATGTTGTTTCTTTTTGAGAGAAAGGCAGCTACATGAAGGTCAGACTAAACAGAAACTGTTTTGTATTATATTACCAGAGAGTGGAACAAAAGTATTTAATTGATGTAAGATCCCATGTATATATTTCAAAAGAGTAGTGCCTTAAAAACATAGGGCCAATTGTGAGCTGCTGTAGTTCTTGAACACTGTTTAAAGCCATAATCATTCAGTTAGCTCTGGAAAGCAGAAGAGCTGACAAGTGGAAAGTCTGAGTCTGTCTGAATACTTTGCTTCTAATAGATGTAATGTCTCTCTGCTCATCTTCCACAGCGGGAATGATGGAAAGTGGGTACCTGCTGGTGGTGCCATTCCCTCTACTCCTTCTTCAGGGAGGAAGCACAGGCAGCAAATTCAGAGCAAATGTTGACTTCTAGATTACATTTCAACAAGGTGAATCTGGCTATGTTTTCTGTGCAGGTGCAATTTCACTCTCAAAACATCCCCTTCAGCAACGTATAGTTAAATGTCAGCACCAGCTTGTGCACCTGTTGGTACTCACACTGGTTGTGGACATCTGACTGGAGCAAAAAGAAGCATTTTCCTTAGTGCATCCATATCAAGTTCTCTGTATCAGCTATACTCTCATGCCTGCTTGCTTTGCAGGTAGCTAATCTCAGAAAAATTCACTAATGGCCATACTGACTATTGGTGTTCAAAGATGTCTTTTATCACAGTTAATAATGAAGTTTAATGAAGCACAAAGGAAAGAAAAACATTAATTAAATTCTTGAAGCTTATATGTACCACTGATAGGCAAGATCTGTGGCAAGCTGCTTCATGGCAGATGTGCTTAAAAAAGAAAGAACTGGAAATGTTTGCACAGAAGTTGTTTATGTGAAGAAACATGAACATTTCAGTTGGTTATTACTCCTTATTCCTTTTACTGGGAGTAAAAACATTTTTGGAGTTGCTGAGGCAGTTTGTGAACTGGTCTGAACTGGTAAACTCCCCTTCCTTCAGGGAAGCCAAGGCTGTTGCGATTAGCTGAGGATTTCTGATGCCTAAGAAATTACCCTTCGTAACTGCAGGTAGCGCGTCCATGTCAGTAAACTTGTGCAATGTGCAGTTTTCCTTCCACAATGTCTGGCAGCTGCTGCCCTGCCCAGCCCAGCCCTCTGCAGGTTTTAATCTTTTGATCTATTTTAACTAAATTTGATAGAGGCATAAAAATATTTAGAATAGGAAGTTCTGATATGCTCTTGTCAGATGGGTGATTGGGGAAGAGATGGGCAAGTGCATTTATGTCCCACCTGAGAAGAGGCAGGAAGAGGGCACTTTTATCCTTTTGTTAGGATGGGAAACACCTGGTTACCAGAACACATGTAGCGTTATGGTAATCACCAGTCTCTTTCCTTTTAATCTGTGTGCAAACTCTGTGTGATAGCAAATATCTCTATGGCGTTACTGAGAGCGTTATTTGGGGTGATTAAGAGATGATGGGAAGACACTGGAGGTGTTTTAGAGAGGAAAGGCTAACGGGTTCCCATCTTTAAGCTGAGGGAATCCATGGGGCGCTGCATGATCTGTAATGTGGTGTGATGAGGGCCTTTGGAAGCTGTAGGAGAGATAGCATTCAAGCAAATTGCAGTTTTCTAGTTTTACGGAATAACAGCTGTGTTGCTAATTACCGGCTAGAAATCTCAAACCCAACTTGTTTTCAGGTTGCATTTATAATTCTAAAATTTTGTGTTTGCTAGTTTATGTGCAAAAAAGAACATCTCTGGAGCTGGCCAATGCCATTCGCCTCAACATTTTCATGTTGGTCCAGTTAGTGCTCTGGTGTCATTTGAAACACAGCTTCTCACGTTCCTCTCTCACACAAGGTTTACAAAAGAAGCTGCTTTTCCAGGTGAGGTGAAAGACTAACTAAGCAGCTACACATAGAACTGTTGTATTGTCCTGGCTGGGCGGGATTCGCCCAGCCTCAGCCAGGACGCAGCCTGCCCCCGGCGGCACCATAGACACCAGGAGGGCAGAGGGACTCCAAACCGGCTGTCCCGGGGCGGTCCCGGGCTGGGAACTCCCTTTCTGATTGGTTGTTGGCTGCCGTGGCTCCACCCTGCCCCCGCGGGTGGGGAAAACCAGGTGCCACAGCCAGCCCGAGAGAGAGAGAGCACATGGGACAGAGACAATAAACAACCACCAGACCCCATGTGCTTGGCTCTCCCGTCTCGCCTTTTTTCTCAAGGGGGTGCCCTCAAGTCCCCCCCTGGGACTGTGGCTGCATTCGCTAAAAGCTGCCGGTGAGGAAAGCCCAGGAACGTGGCACAGCAGGCTAGAAAGGTATTCTCAAACTCGTAGGGAGCTGGGCGGCCACGGGGGAAGCTCCGAGCTTGCCAGCACCCCAAACGAGAATATAAAAAACAATAATTTTTTTTTTTTGCCGGGCGGTTTGGAGTCCCTCTGCCCTCCCAGTGTGTCTATGGTGCCGCTGGGGGCAGGCTGCGTCCTGGCTGAGGGTGGGCGAATCCCGCCCAGCCAGGTCAATACAACATAGAACATCACCATAAAATCCCACAAAATTTATTTTGCTGCCATATTTTGTCTTTGGTTGGACAGTTTGCAGGACTTGATCCTACTTTGGATGTTGGTTGTCAGTTTCTGTGAAGGAGATACCTGTGCCCCTTTCCCAACATTTCAAGCGTGTAGCTCTTCTTGCTCTGGAGTCCTACTTGTGTACGGTGTATTTGAGCAAGAAGCAGGCAGTGTGTATCCAATGGTTTCAGAGCTTTAGCCAGTCCTGCCTCTTTGCTCCTAATCCAGCTGTGCTCCCATGTTGCTTGGCTGAGGGGCACTTCCCAGCTGAGGTGTTCTACCCTCCTCCTGCCCTGCCAAAGCCACCTCACACTCGAGTGCTGGAAATGTGGGATTTTCATCCCTAAAGGGAGCTTGAAGGAACTGAATAATGACAATAATAGAGAAAGGTGTTTAGGAGGTGGCTGTGTGGCAGTGTCAGGTTTCCAAGCATAGTATTTTAAGTCTCTTAACAGTAGTAGGGAGCCTATTGGAGTTAGAAATCCAGTTGATTTTGATGGATGAATTTCACTGCATTCTTCTGAAAAAATTCAGAAGTGATAACTGTTACGTCTTTTTTTTAATTAAAACATCTGGAATCAAATTTTTTTCCTGTTGAGAATAGAAACTGATGGGGTCTATTACTTGACTCTACAGCCTAGTTTGTTTTCAGAGTCCCATCTCTGCCATCACAGGAGGAATCAAATGGTCAACAGGTTCTTTGTTCACAGCCCAGGTTTATTTCAGCAACATCTACCCGCAAGCTCTCTTTCCTTGTTCAGAAATATGTTTTCTACCTTTTCCTGGCTGTGTTTGGGTCTCTCTTGCTTCCTTGCTAGTCAACTCTTGCTGCCCTGCCAAGCCCAGAGGTGCACACCTATCCATGAGCTACTGCTCGATCTGAGGACATCTTCAGAACTCAAAGGCTGAGCTGTGAATTTGTCAAATGACAAAGTTGTTGTCTTTCCCTTCAGTTGCTTGAACTGTAGCCAGTTAATGATATCTGAACCCCTGCTTCTACTGAAGTAGTTGGTACAGACTCCAGGAAAGGCTACACTCCAAAGACCACTGTAGTGGTGGGTTGTGATACAGAGTAAACAGTTCCCTGCTTGTGCTGTTGTGTTGTGCACTGAGCCCATGCTGGTCATGTCTGCATGCCAGTCTCCTGAAGTCTCCTGCTTGGACTGTGCCTGAAACTGCTTCTGAGAGTCCTGTTCTTTCATGTTAGACAATGCTTGCTATGGGGAGCTGCCAGAGCCAGTGAATACCAGCAGTCAAGTAGGTGAACAGGGGACATTTTCCTCTTTCACACCCAGGGTAGGATTGTGATGCCATTGCTGCTAGAGTAGCTTGTTGAAGGAAGAACGATTGTTGACAAAATCTAATCCCAGTCATCACACATTTTACACTGCTTTTCTGCATTCCTAGATGATGATGAAACTTGAAAAGGGGAGAAGTGTATGGTGATAGATGATAGGTGCCATTTTCCCTCTTTGTCTCTTTGCCAGCATTAAGCTGAACTGGGGTTTCATAAGTCACGTTTGCTATAGATGTAGACATGGATCTGGCACAAGGAAATTTCTGTTTCGTAGGAAAAAGACACAGAAAACTACAGAGATGTTTTTAAAACAATGCATGTAAGAATTTTAAGGTACTGAGTTACTATTTATGTAACTCATAAGGAGTTGATTAGACAGTTTTCCCCCTTAAAACTTACTTAAAATTGAAATTGTAACTTTCATCTGCATTATACCTGTGACTAATGTGACTGGAAAACCATTAGACAGATTTTTATACAGTTCACTGTAGTCTTTGTATGAAGTTACATTTCTCCAGTCCAAGTTCACTGGCTAATATATGAGGACTAAAGATATGTTTTATTAAAAATATGATCACTGGAGTAATTCCTTTTCTGCTTGTTTAATTGAAGTCATATAAATGCAATTTTAACATACTTGCAAAATATTTTGTTAAACATTTTTCTGAACTTCTTGTGGTGGTGTAGTTGTTTGCTGTCTAGGAGATATGTTGTGAAACATAATTAAATGACTAATCTTACAGTTGCTGCTTTTTTTCTTTAATCAAATATGCCTGATATTAACTTCTTGTTCTTACATTCTTTTCACTTTCCCAAAGCTGAGTATTTTATTCTGACCTTCACATTTTCAATTGTATTAAATCTACTTGGTATGAAATATCTGCATAAGCTGTTACACTACAAATGCGTTTATTGCTTCATTTTAACGTTTGGTTGAATGCATATTTGGCAAGTACTTAAATCTTCAATTTTCATACTGTGTTGGCATAGCAGAGGGGTGACTGCAAACATAAAAAGTTGCTAATCTGGTGGTAAATTTAGATATACAGCCCTCCATAGCAATTTTGCCCTCTGTCTTGTGGACTGCTGCTTCTCTGCAAGCTTTAATTTACCCAGAAAATTTGAGAAAAAATCTGAGCTTTGATTATCTATAAAAATCTTAAAAACCTGGCTATTGTAGCTGTTGTGTGTTACTGGGTTTTTTCCAAATCTCTAACATGGTTGACATGGTGAAGTGCTGAAATCCTTCCCAAATGAAGTAAGGGGCATCTTGTCCTTACTGTCATTTTCTTTAAGGTATAAATTTTCAATAGGGAGACAGAAGTGTGCCTGCTGCATTTTCTGACTCATCAGCTCTCAGAATAGCCTAACAGATTTGTTTTTTCTAATCCAAAGAGCGGGGCAGCAAAGGCAGAATACAGACCCACCACTCATTATGATCTAACAATGTCTGATATTTGTAATCCCAGAGAGGGTGGGAGTGGGCCCCACATTGCCTTTTCTGCTCCCCAGTTTGATGAGGTCACAAATACCCTTAAGGTAGAATGTGTTCCTAAAGAAGAATAAGGTTTGTTTTAAAGGTGGACAGTGTCTTATTCCTTTTGTGGGATTCAGAGGACACGTTGACAGGACCAGAGCAGGGCATGGGGTGGAGGAGCTCTCTGCTGACTCTGTGCTTTGCTGTTTTACACAGACAAGTACTGTGTTTCCTTTTCTTCTCCTTTTTTTTTTTCTGGTTTTTTTGGTACACATGACTTGTAGTGGCTTCATGACACAACACAAACCGGTTCTTTGTTTAAAACCCCATGTGCAGACAAGCACATTTGGCAGTACTTCTCATCTGAAGTGCCCCTGAGCTGTGCTGCCAGGTGGCAGGAAGGTGTCCACAGAGAAACCCTCCCTCTGGCACTGTTGCTGCCTAACTTGCAGCCTACAGCACCAGGCTTGGCTTCCCTCTTCTCCCCCTCACCTCCCCAGTCAAAAGGCTTAATCCATGTTATTTTTAGTTACTGGACTTGCAAATCATGCACAGATTTCCCCTCCGGTCTTGTATCCCCAGCTCCTTCCTTGACATTTCCTCTTGGATATTGCATTGCTTTTAAAAAATAAATCTCTTTAAAACCACTCACATTTCCCTTCTCCACTCTTCTGTTAATCTGCCCTTCTGTCATAAGATCATCATCCTCCCTAAAAACAGGAAAAGAAAATTGCTTATGTAATCTCAGTGTCTTGCTGCACTGCTGTCAAGGCTGCTGGTGCTCTACAAACCCAGTCCTTCCCTAGACTGGCTCACCTTGGGCACTGCTGTCCCCCTGTGCCCTCTTTGAAGGGCCTGTCCAAACAGCTGCTCGCAGTCTGTGCCAGTGGCAGAGTCATGTCCTCTCAACCCCCAAAACATGTTTCTGAGAAAGGTGACAGCCCCAGGCGAGACTGAACTGCAGTATCCAGCTTGGCTCATCACTCGCTTTCATTTCCCTCTCCCCAGCCCCAGACCTGATCATCTTCTGTCTTCTTCCTGCAGTGCTACATCTCTTCTCCTCCAGACCTCATCTCTCTTTATTCCAGACCTTTGAGACTCAGAGGTTTACTTGCTTCCCAGTGCTATTTTTTTGCAGTGCTTTGTCCTCAGTGCTGCAAAAAGAAGCTATCAACAGACAAAAATCAAGGAGATTGCACTGCATTAGACTGATTTAAGAAGGAAAGAAAGGCAGTTTCCCAAGCCAAAAGCTGTTTCCCATGTCTAATTTGAACTTCACTAGAGAATTAGAAATATGTTATAATCAAGGTTTCAGTAGTACTAAAAGGATTTTTTTTTTCAGCTGTTCTTTGCCTTGTTTTTTGAAGCTTTTAACTTTGATGATCTACGAAGAAGGACTTGAGGGTGCTGATTGATGAGAGGGTGGACATGACCTAGCAATGTGCACTTGTAGCCCAGAAAGCCAAACATGTTCTGGGCTGCATCCAAAGCAGACTGGGAAGCAGGGTGAGGGAGGGGATTCTGCCCCTCTGCTCTGCTCTGGTCTGGTGAGACCCCACCTGTAGCACTGCATCCAGCTCTGAGGACCCCAACATAAGAAGGATGTGGACCTGGGGTGAGTGCAGACAAGGGCCACAAAGATGATTACAAGGATAGAGAACCTCTCCTATAAGGAGAGGCTGCAGGAATTGCAATTGTTTAGCCTGGAGAAGAGAAGGCTGAGGGATGATCTGATTGTGGCCTTCCAGTACCTGAAGGAGGCCTACAAGAAAGATGAGGAGAGTCTGTTTAGAAGAGCATGTAGTGACAGGACAAAGGGCAATGGCTTCAAACTTAAAGAGAGTAGGTTTAGATTAGATATTTGGAAGGAATTCCTTACTGTGAGGGTGGTGAGGCACTGGCACAGGTTGCACAGAGAAATTGCAGATGCCCCATCTCTGCAAGTGTTTAAGGCCAGTTTGGATGGAGCTCTGAGCAACCTGACCTAGTCAAGTGTTGGAACTAGATGATCTCCAAGGTCACTTCCAACCCAAGCCATTCTATGATTTTCTCTGTGAAATTATTTGTCACTCAATAAAAAAAAACAATTTCTTCTTAAATAAATGAGTACACAGGCACTTTTCTGCACAAGTAGTGAGATCAATTGTCTGAACCATAGAGGGCTGTATTTCTAACAACAGAATGAAAGCCAAAGTACTTCTGGTTTAGAATGGAGACTTCTTGGTCTTCAGAGGAAAAATCTGGACATCTTCAATTAACTGTGTTATTTGTCATCCTATTGATTATGGTTTATTTTCTGTATGTATATTCTTTGCAATTAGGCAGGGAAACAGGTTGCTAGGGGTAAGAGCCCTTCTCTTGCTTGCCCATACCACAGGATACATAAATCAGGTAATAGCAGATTGCGCCACTGTTTTTGATGATGAGTTCTTATCTTCTTTAGCAAAATGTGGAGTACTGGTTTTATTTTTATTTTGTTCTGTGGCACAAATTTTGGAAATTTCAGGTATTTTATGAGAAGTGCGTGCATGATAGAAATATCCCAACTAATGGCACCCAGTAAATCCCCTATGTCTAATCAGCTGCAAACTTGAAAAAGGTAGGGAGTGCAAGAGGAATTTAAAGAATGTCAGCAGCATCATTATGTGTCCTGATACTTTTTTGTACAAATACTTATAAATACTTTTGTATAAATATCTTTTAAAGAAATTCCAAGCCACAGGGTAACAATGCAGAAAAGGCCATAGCTCATGTATGTTCAGTGCAGCAGAAGACAATACTCGAGGCTGATATATCTGTATATACCTCTCCCTAGTAGCTCCTGAAGCAAATACAGTAGTGACTTAGGCAGTATTAGAAGTAAGAAAACATAGAGAATAGTTTGAGTTGAAAAGCATCTTTAAAGGTCACTTAGTCCAACCCCTCTGCAATGAGCAGGAAGTGCTTCAACTCGATCGGGTTGCTCAGAGCCCTGTCCCATCTGACCTTGAATTTCTCCAGGGACAGGGCATCCACAACCTCTCTGGGCAACCTGTGACAGTGTTTCACCACCCTCATTGTAAATAACATCTTCCTTAGATCTAATCTGAATCTACCCTCTTTTAGTTTAAAACCATTGCTCCATGTCCTTATTGCCACAGGCCCTGCTGAAAAAGTCTGTCCCCATCTTTCTTATTGACTCCTTTCAGTTACTGAAAGGCTCCTCTAAGGTCTCCCTGGATCCTTCTCTTGTCTCAGCCTTTCCTCATAGGAGAGAAGTTCCATCCGTCTGATCATCTTTGCAACCCTCCTCTGGACCTGCTTAAACGTGTCCCTGTCTTCCCCGTGCTGAGGAGTTCAGAGCTGGATGCTATACTCGAGGTGGGGTCTCACCAGGGGAAGTAGAGGGCAGAATTATTAAGTGCAACTTACTGTATTTTATGCTCAGATCAAGGCTTTTCTAGGCCATTTATGCAGGGTTTTGGGAACACGTTACTTCCTTGTTTTGCTTTGCTTGTGTGTACACCTTTTGCTTTCCCTATTAAACTGTCTTTATCTCAACACATGAGTTTTTTAGCTTTCATCCTTCCAATTTTGTCCCGTGTCCCACTGGTGGGGGAGTGAGCAAGGGCTGTGAGGGGCTTGGCTGCTGGCTGAGGTTAAACCTTGACACCTGTTAATCTACTCACATCCAGTTGCAGTATGCTTATATGCCTCATATAAGCTGGACAGTTACTTGATTTGCTTGTGTGTGATCCCAGTGCCTTGACTTTGCAGGGAAAATATCTGTTTTCACACAGGTAGAATACTTTTTATATTTCTGTAAGCTGTTCTGTCTTACAACGACATTGAAGAAGCCTGTTAGCCACCTACACACCATCTTCTTAGAAAATACTTTATCTTTGTCACCCTCCCCATCAGTAAAGATTTATGTTTATAAAGTGGGAAAACAGTTACTGAAGGAAATCTTGTGTTTATAGTACCGATACCTATTTTGATTAAAAAAAGATGATTCAAGTTCTCCTTCCTGACTTGTGTGCTGTCTTGAGAGTGAAGTGGGTTTATTTTTTTGCTTTACATGTGACAGGCCGTTATGATTTGTCTCTACATGTACCAAACAATACATTTGAGTTTTGCTGTGTGGGAATGTCTCAATTCTATCAAGCATGAGCAAGACATGTAGGACATAAAATTCAGGTCTTGCTGCTGCTATCTACAAATGTTAGCAGTCTATGATGATTTAAAAGAAACAGAAAATAGAGTCAATAAGACCTGCACGTTTGTTTGACTGAAGTGTTTGTGGTACCCAAGGAGAAGGAAAGGATAGCAGCCACTCCAGCACAGAGAGAGCATAATAGAGCAAGTGTCCTGCTGTGCTTGCTACAGATGTATCCTTAGTCAGAGATCGACCATATTGATGTTTTTATTTCATTCCTTACCTTAGGAGTCCACATGCCCATAGTTTCTGTTTTATGCTTGAGATAAACCATAAGCAAAATGCACCTTTGTGGTAAACTATGATTTTATTTCCCAGTTAAGGGTAAGGTAGCAGGGGGAAAAAAAAGCTAAAACATTTTTCTAAAACATCGGAGATATGGAAATTCATCTGTAGGTTTTTTCTTCTGATATCCTCTTTATTTTTAATAGTATATACTAGGTCATTTATTCAGATAACAAGGAAAGAGGCACAATTTTATTTGTGTAAGTTTTCTTTCATTTTAAAATTGTCTACCTACCCCTCTATACATTTCACTCATCATAAAACATAGTTTTCTAGCCCAATTGCTATTTTATCGTGTCTTTTCAATATATATTTGGGCTGTGATCTGAAAGATTTCTGATTTTGTGAAGATGATACCTTGCTTAGGAACCAGTAGTTTTTAAGAAGCAAACAAAAGTAGTTAAACTTACTTTTAAAAACTTTTCTAACAAAAACATTCACTGAGAATATTCTTAGCAATTTTTCTTCTGAATACTGGATTTGTTTGCTGTTCTTTGGTCAGAGTAGCTCTGTTTTTAATAACAGGTAGATAAATACTTATCACTTTCAGATTAAGATAATGAGGAAATGAAATTTTCCTCTGTAGACTTTGTTTGTATTTAAAATAACTGCCTCCATAGCTTACTTTTTTTTTTTTT
>VXAD01012221.1:662932-730299 GCA_013399195.1 Dicrurus megarhynchus | reverse complement strand
TTTTTTTTTTTTTAAGTTGCCCATTTAATTTCGGTAGAGCACCCAAATGAATTTGCCGACAGGAATCTGTGAGATGGGAAGAGTTGATACACCACCTCCCGGACTGGAAAGACCAAAGCTCAGCAGGCCTTTTTTATTTCCCCAGTTTCAGTGGACAAATGCAGTGATGGGCAAGGAGAGGGCCACAATAATCTCAAATGTCTTCTCCACAAGTGAGCTGAGATCATCTCAAGCTCCTGGAGAGCAGGAGCTGGGGTTACAGCCCATCTGAGCCTGCCATGAGGACTCCCTGATCACTGGCCCAAGTCCCCCTTAGGGCAGCAGTGGCAGACTAAAGCAGCTTGATTTTTGCCTGGGAGGAGCCCGAAGATGCTATTTCTGTCTTAAGCATTTCCTACCCAAGTTATTCTCATAGGCTTGGTGTGGTGGGCTGGAGATTGGACTTCACTTTGCATTTTGTGATATGACAAATAAACCTCCTTTATCCGCTTAAACTGCAGTGCCACTGGAACCATATTACAGCACTGGCCTCTATGTTTTATACCAGCTCTTTTTCTTTTTTACAGCCACCTCTTCTAACCAAGCTGCTGACACATTTGGGGCTATTTTGGGCTTAAATCTTTCTGACTTCAAACCAATAGCTATTTTATTATCTCAATTTTACCTCTTAGGCCATCTGACTAATTTGAAAAGCAAAGGAGGCTAATCCCTTACTGTTGTGATTTAGGAGAGCAGGGAATCCACGGGGAGGTGTGCAGAAGCTTTTATTTAAAGTAATGATGTTTGACAACCTCTCTGTTTACAGTCTGCAGATCAACATTCAGAAAATACACCTTTAAACCACTTGTTTGCACTTCATTATAAAATACTGGAAAATCCAAGATCTTTTCTTCAGATTTGGGGTATTCCTGCTATATTCTGCCTTCAGTTCTGAGGATTGCTAGCATGCAGTTTCGAGAAGGAAATCTTCATATCATATTCATTGTGTCAAAAGAAAAAAAATAATGAAAGTCAAGTCTACTGGCAGTCTTCATCCATTTCAGTTAGGAAATGAAATAAGTTTTGACAGTGATACTGATATAATTTGTCTGCAGCACGAAAGTGTGTGTGGTGCTTTATGCTTTATCACTTGTGGTAATCTCCTCATGTTTTTTCTTTATTTTTTTCTCTAACATAATTAGCATTCCACTGCACAGAGAACAGTTTTTTCTTTATCTGTTTGCTCTTCTATGCTCTCAAGTTTCTCTCATTTATTCATTTATGAATAGAAACAGTCAAATAAATAGAGGACAAGCAATTTCTATGTGATCAGTTCTGCCATGGCAAAAATGGTTGCAAAATTTATGTGAGAACTTATCTTTCTGATTGAGCTGCCATAGCAAAATAGAAAATGGCTTCATGTTCGCCTTGTTTCAGAAAGTCGTGCATACATTTAGCAGCTGACTCTATTTCAGATTCCGATGTACAGATTGCTGCTTTTAATTTCTCTGATAAAAAGCAAAGTAATATTACATAGCCCCTCAGTTCTTGAAATGGATAAACATTTCTCATAAAAATCCAGCAGCTCATTTTCAATTAATTGTAATAAATTAACCCTGACAAAGCAATGGTAGTTTTCATGAAAATTTGATTTGGATCTGCTACAAGCGGATGTGCATTACTTGCAGCAGACCACCACAATGACAGAAACATGTGTTTCAGAAATCTACCAAGGTAGTTACTTTCTGCTGTGGTTTTCAGGCACTTTCAGTATGTCCCTGAAATGTACTTCTCTTGTGCTACTGCAACTGGTAGCAGCACCACAACTGCCCATTTCTTCCTCATGTGGGCTCTCTCCCGCCCCCCAATCTTTCTCCCTAAACAAGAAAAGGGTGCTCTAGACAGAAAACCCCACACTTGATATAGGTTGTGTTTGGTTTGTGGAAACACAGGCTTTTCCTCCATTGGTGGCTGGAGATGAACGTAAAAAATACTCAAATATATCCGTATTTAATATTAAAAACAGTATTAAAAACTGTGTTTTAGGACTTCGTCCAAAAAGGACACTGCGCTTGGTGCTATGGACAGGAGAAGAGCAAGGAGGAATAGGTGCCAAGCAATACTATCAGTTGCACAAGGTAAATATGTCTTTTCATTATTTTCTTGACAGCACTTTTCTCCCCAGTCTTGTGACTTGAATACTATTTTTGTCGAAATGTTCAGCTCAATATCTAACCAAAACCAGTGATTCCAGTTCTGCCTGAAAGTATATTTTCTGGGTTTAATCATAAATGTAAACCTAATTTTACATATAACAGGAAGCAATGCAACCACACATGTGCGTGTTCCGCTTGACCTAAGAGACTCTGTCACAAAAGTGTTCTGAAACAGTTATTTCATGATGATATCTGCCATAGCTTTCAAACATAGCTAACCTTCTGAGAATGAATGATGAATGGTCCACATGTTTGGTGGTCCACATATTTATATGTTTGCAATATAAATAAATATTGTTTGCCTTATATATCTCTGCTTCATTGCATTTTCCCATAATATTTTGCAATGTAAAACATAAAAGAATACAAAGAAAAATATTTGCTGTCTTATCTTGATAGTGTGTAATCTATAATGTACTTTGCCGATTGTTAGTTTTGTGGGGTCTGGAACATCCTAAAAGGATGATTTCTGGTCATGCAAAGAACACACAAACTCTATGACTTATGGCTATGAGGATAAAAATATCACATCTGTCTCTCCTGCCAACAAGTGCCATTTCAAAGTACATCATGAGATAAAGGGCAGTTGCCAAAACTGTTTTGGAGATAAGTCTTTGGAATATGTGTGTGTTTGGGGTTTTTTTCCACAGAAAAATTATGCTGTACCTGTATAACTATTCTAAAGTAATTATCTTTTATTCTTTTCCCTAATTAAGTAGTATAACTCTCAACAATGGTTAATACATCCAAGTCAGAGACAAGGTGAATGCAAATGCGCCTAGGAAGTTGCCTGCTCTACAACAGTATGAAAGCAGACTTACAAGCAATTCTTAAGAGGATATTTTTAATGATAAGCAACCTATCAGAACAAATAAATGGAAACCTCACTTGAATCAAATTCATTGTGATGGACCAAATTAGATCAACTTGCATCTGCAATAGAGTTGTCAGAGATAGGTTTAGAGAACTTAGAGTTTTCTGCTTAATTGATGAACAATCAAATACTTCCCACTAACTAGTTTAATATTTCTAAGAAGTGTATTTAACTACCCATATATAATGTTGTACCTCCTTGTATCTCCAAATTATAGGGATAACTCAGCTCTGTCATTTATTTGGAACAGATACCCAAGAGTTTGCTTTCTCAGCTTCAGGGACAGGTTGCAGTTTAGTATATGTCAAGGACTCTGGATTTACCACTGGTACTCTGATATTCAGCAGGATTAAACTAGAATAAAATATTCTGGAATAAGTAGCACATGAAAGAGATGCTTCTTATGTACAGAAGTGCATTTTGGAGGAGCTGGAAGGATGTTCTGTGCCTAATGCACACCACTCATCAGAAATGTATCTGAAGATTTACCTCGGCAGATTTCCATGTTAGACAATGAGATCCATCCTATCCATAGTGGTGATGTCAGCAACACATGAAATTATCTCATGCATGTCTCATCTTTTGCCAAAGTGGCTTCATTTCACTGTTGTCTCAAAGATTCCTATTCAGAAATAATACCAAAAAGCAGACCTAAGGATCAAACAGAGAAATACAAAGCAGGCTGGGTGTTGTTTACCAGATATTTGGTTACTTTGCTTTTAAAAAAGTTGAGACAAAGATGTGTCTCGGTTCTTGCTCTGTTGGTGAGATTCCATCCGGATGTTGTGCTCTGCAAAGAAAGCCCTGTCTGACTGAACAGTTTGTAATTTACATGGAGAATTTAAGCAGAAATGACATCCATCTGTTGTTTGTTGTTCTTGTTTCCCCCCTGCCATGTGATCTGGCATAATTATAAATCAGTTTGACTATAGGACATTGCATTACTCATAACAATGAAATAAAGTTGATTAATACTGTACATTAAATTTAGCATGAAAAATAACTTAACCTTTTAATGATTTACTTGCTCAAATTTCTGGCAATTAGGATAGTATGACACACACATTGCTTGCTGATGGTAATGAGTACAAGTTAAATAAGAGTGGTATTTAAAGATGCCTTGTTAAATGAAAGACAGCCTGTATGACTCATCTGCATAGCTGGAGTTACGAGTTTAGTTCGTTACAAACAAGTAGAAATATGAATGCAGTAATTCAGCACAGGCAGACATGGGTTTCCTTGACATTGTAAATTACCTCCTCATGTCAGTGGAAATGTGGCCAGGGAGAAGAAATAAAGACAATATAGTACTGGACAAGTACAGATACTCTTATTTTTGTCACTTATTTATTATTTCTTTCAATTTAAGTTCAGGTCCTTCTTCCTCATCCATCATTGTAGGTTGTCACTGCTAGAAAGTGGATAAGTTACTGCAGAAATAACTGAGATAGCAGCATAGTGGTTTTGCTATGGTGCCAATAATTAACATGCCTCCCTGTGTAATGGCATCACTTATAATGCTCAAGTCTTTCTCTAGATCCTTGTACTATCATTTCTGATTATTAAAGCTAGTGATAGGGTATATTAGCTATTCAGAGGTTTATGAGAGTGTAAGAGCTGCCATATTGTGTTGATCAAAAGCTCTAGTGCTCTAGGCAGTCTAGACTAGTGCTGTCTCCTGTTACTGATAGCATGCAGTAAATATGTGCTTAGGAAAAGCATATTTGCCCAACTGCAGTCAGGTGAAGCTCTGACACATACATTATTCGCACAGCAGTTCTTTCAGTTTATCAAATATTTTTCTGGAGAGCATCACATGGTGCTCATCCACTGTTTCTTTCCATCATTTTTCTAAGCCATTTCCAAGAGTTGAAAGCCCTGTGTCTTCTAGCAGTTTCAGTGCCTCCATTAGTGCAAGGGTACTTGCCTCCCAGCAGGACAGCACAGAGCACCTGCTGGTGCTTTCTTTGACCATGGAGTAGAAGCCTCTCAGGGGAATTACCAGCACCCTTGCTTCCAAAGGAGATACCTGTTGAAGCGCTCACTGAGTTTAGCTGTTAGCCAATAATTAGATTTAATCCCAGACTAGAAAAAGGGTTGATTTTCCTTAACATTAAAGCTCTTTATCTTGATAAAGAGCAGTGAAATTAGAGGATTTAAGAGCTAATCTGACTCCAGAGCTTGGAGTTTGATGCTACACCTGAAGTCGTCTTCCAGTGCTTAGTGTTGTGCGACCCAGTTGCTGCTCTTGCATACAGACAATACAGTAAATAACCTCAGAATCGTGAAACATTGCAACACTACTTTCTTATACGAGTTGAATGGAAGAACTGAAGGAACAAAATTCTAGAAGGCCTCATGATGCAACTCTTCAGTACAGATTCTCCTACAGCCTTTAACAATGATACCTGAGTGCCCTCAACCAGGGTTTTTTGTGTGTTTACTCTTACACTGTCTTCATGAAGGGAGGAAGAAATACATGTAATGAAGTGTCTGTCCTCCTTTTCTTTGCTTTGGACTAGATTCTGTGAAAGGTCTGTGTACCATGAAACAAGGTTTCAGTTATTTACCCAGCTGAATTAAGGGACTATGAATGACTGATAATACTTATTTTGGAATAGAAGTATTGTGTACAATCCCTTGGGAAAGCAAATTCATTTTATAATTAGAAGACTAAGAGATCCTAGGCCACATTCAAATTTACTTTAGTAACTTTGTTGTGATCACTGGAGACATTATTATGTTATGAATTCAATTCAAACCCCATTACAGAAGGCATTCTTAAAATATTTCTGCATGTTGATATTCCTAACTTAATGGTATTTACAGTACTTACCTGAATTTCTGGTGCACATGCCATACAGTGTTTTAACTTTTTAGTAAGGGTTTACCTACATGATAAATATCAATCACCAGTGTTTACTATGGTTTTTTTTGTATTTATTACCAACATCTGATATTTTGCTTGAACTGTGTCTGCATGAAAGCAGGACTTTCTGAAATGCTGGCACTTCTTTTGTACTAGTTTCAGTACTCTTTGTTGATGCTCACATGAGATTTTTACTGTGATTTGCTAATGAGTTGCTTTCTCTAAGAAGCAAATATTCAAAAAATATCTTGTCACTTTCAGGTGAAATGGTTCTTCCACAGCAAATATTGGCTCCTCAAAACCATAGTTTTCAGAATACTTTATATCCTGAGGTACCAAGTACTCTGGTGAAATATAAGACGTGAATTTGTGTCTGATTTGAACCAAACATATCAAGGACTTTAATGGGGATTCTTTTATCCCAGCAAAATGTGTTGACCATTAGCCTTTTGACTGTCTTCAGGCAATAGTCTCTGTAATCAAAGATTATGTAAAATTACTACTGCCTTTTTAGGTCACTGATGTCCTGTTGATCCCTTTCATTGAAAAGGGAAAGAAATGCAGACAGAGCGAAATGTCCATTTGAAAAACTACAGAAAGTAATTGCACCGTATTCTCTGGTATCACAGCAGGCAGTAGCTCCACTGATTGTATTAAGCACAGTAAAGATAGAATAGTTATAGAATTGTATTTTACACCAGTTCTAGGTCCATAGGAATTCATAATTCTTAGTATTTAGGAATCAGCTTCCTTGTAAAAGCTGCAGAGAAAGATTTTGCTAAAACACAAACTCAGGTTTATTCCTTATACTGCCTGAAGCATGGAAGACCCCAAATGAGTCATGACGGAGTATCTCCTGGATGCCTTCCAGTCTTCATTCCATGCAGACAAAATTCATACATGTCTAGTGTTAGGAAAACTTTTCTCTGTGCATCTTTCCTCTCTTTCTCTCATGCGAATAGCAGAGCTGCCAGTTGAATCTGGTAGAGACATCTTCTGAGGATAGCTGCTTCCAGTGCATGCTTCAGGCAGATTCACCCAACCATAGGTCCTTGGTGCATTGGGATGTCCCATTGTAGGAAAGTGCACACTCCCTGCACCTGTGCAAGGTGTAGAAAATTATGGATGTGCTGTGATAATTTCTAAGGTGTTGCAAATTTGTTTTCACTTACCTTTGGTTGAAAGTTACTGAAATACTCATTTGCTTCCTGAAAGAGTAAATATCATCTTTGGTTGAAAGATGTAAACTACAATTTTTAATTTTGGCATTGTTGCCCATTTCCTAGTGAAAATCTAAATCCTTTCAGAAAAGGTCAGTGGTGGGGTCATTCAGAGTCATAGACATTGTTTTGATACCTTTGTATTTGGTCTAAAGTTATGGAACATTTTCCAGGAAGAACACATCTTTTTTATATGCCCCTTTTTCAAAGAAAAAGCCTCCTAAGACAAGACTTCAGGCATACCTTACTTAGCCTGCTGCCATGTTCAGAGCTGTCTGCTTTTTCTTGTCTGTCATCCCAGGGAACTTACAATACTGAATGGTCATCTCTGTGAGTGCTGGCAAGTCATCTTAGGGGAAACAGCTGTGATATTGTACAAGGCAAGACATGCCAGTAGTATGTTTTTTACTGAGTGAAATGCTAATAAGTACATGATCAAATTGCTCCAGGGCTGTTGAAGTTACTGGGACTTTTGTCATTTGGCTTCTTAGAGGTCAGAACTTGTAACTGTCACACAGAACAAACTGTTTCAACCTTTACACTTTTTTACATACTGCTTTCCCATGAAATGTAGCAGAAGAATATTTTATCATGTAACAAAAGGATGAGCCTTATTCATACCTTGTCATCTAGCAAAAATTGTGCTAATCTTCAGCTTTACAGCAGCTTTCTCCCATATAATGATGGGATAATTTACAAAAATGAATAACTCACAGTGTTCCCAATTTTCCCTGTCTTCCTTCAAAAAGAGTGTAAATGGTATGATCACGCTTGTGGCTGGTGGTTATTATTCCTTGATGCTGGCACATCTCTCTTCCTAACAGCTGTTGTGGTGGTTTTTTCCCTAGTTTCAATTTATGCTGTTTTGCTTCATTAAATTACCTTCATACTAAACAGCAGCTCAAAATTACACTACATCATGTTTATATATTATTAAATACTTAGAGGATGTTATTTATTTTACTTTTTTTTTCTTTTCTAGCTGTCACATGCACTTAGGTGTTTCCAGTGTTTTTTCTGGTCTTTCCTGTAGTCTTAGTTGCCAGCCTAACAAAGCTGGGTGCTGATCTAAACCTTCTTTTAGTACTACAGGTGGGATGACCATCACTTCCCCGTGAATTGTACAATATGATTGCTGCCATGCTATACTTGTTTCCTGACTGCTCTGAGACAAATACTGGAATACGAGTTGTTGTTTCTTAAAGTTAAGTGTAAATCAATAACAGAAAGCTGAAAACACAATGTCGGATCAACTGATGTCCTTTATCACTGGAACAAATGAACCATTAATCAAGGGCAGTGGTTTGTCATTACAGACTTCACTATTTTTCCTGTAAAGTGGTGATTTTTCTCCTTGGAACAAAAAAGAAAACCAGTAAATAAGCTGTTGGACAAGTAATACTCTATTTTAAACAGCCCCAAAATACTGAAGGCTTTTAGGATAGTTGTTCCCTGCATTATACTTTCAGGTATGTCCCTGCTTTAGCTAGGTAAGAGGGATTGCCATCAGTGACTCAATGGATTAGTCGTGAGATGTTAGACTCCAACATCTCATGACTAATCAGTTAACATCTGGTAAGAATTAACAATTGGGATTTTGACGGAGTAAGTGGCTTCTGTAGGGTATACCTGCTTGGGATTGCCAGTGTCTATCCTAGAAGGAACATTTCCTACCAACAGAAGTACCACTCATACATATTACAAGGGTTTGTTTTCTTAATTGAAGGAGTTTACTGTGATTACAGGCTAAACAACAGATCCCAGAGGGTGGTAATCAGTGGCACAGGGTCTAGCTGGAGGCCTGCCACTGGCGGTGTCCCCCAGGGTTCAATACTGGTCCCAGGATTGTTTAACTTTTCATCAATGACTTGGATGAAGGGGCAGAGGCCTCCTCAGCAAGTTCCCCAACAAGACAAAGCTGGGAGGAGTGGCCGATACCCCAGAGAGCTGTGCAGCCCTTCAGAAGGACCTTGACAGGCTGGAGAGATGGGCAGAGAAGAACTGCCTGAAATTCAACAAAGGCAAGTGCAGGGTCCTGCACCTGGGGCACCCCAGGCATCAGTACAGGCTGGGAACCAACCTGCTGGAACACAGCTTCATGGAGAAGGACCTGGGGAACCTGATGGACAACAAGCTGTTCATGAGCTAGCAGTGTGCCCTTGGTCCAAGAAGGCCAAAGGTACCCTGGGGTGCACTAGGATGAGCATTGGCAGCAGGCTGAAGGTGATCCTGTCCCTCTACTCAGACCTGGTGAGGCACCATCTGGAGCACAGCATCCAGTTCTGGGCTCCTCACTGCAAGAGAGATGTGGAGATCCTGGAGCAGGTCCAACAGAGGGTGAAAATGGTAAGGTGAGAAGACATGACTGAGAGACGACCTCAGCAATGTCTATCAGTCTCTGAAGGGAGGGTGTCAAGAGGATGGAGCCAGGCTCTGCTCAGCGGTGCCAACAATAGGACAAGAGGCAATGGCAGAAACTGATGCACGGGAATTTCCGCCTGAACATGAGGAAAAACTTCTTTACTTGTGCAGGTGCACCAGAACAGGGTGCCCAGAGAGGCTGTGGAGTCTCCCTCACTGGAGATATTCAAGAACCATCTGGACACAATCCCATGCCATGTGCTCTGGGATGACCCTGCTTGACCAGGGAGGTTGGATTAGACGATCCATTGTGGTCCCTTCCAACCTTATGCATTCTGTGGTCTGTGATTTCTTGTTATCAGGTTTTTGCCTTAGAGATGACAAGTACTTATATTTTTAGTTTTGCTTAACAGAGATAAAAATAGATTGTTTATAGAGAAAACAGAAAATAAAGGAATTAAAATTTAAAAATTAAAAATAGGAGAAGTATTGGCAAGAATTGTGCCTGTATATTCAATGAAAATAGCAAGCTATAGAAAGCCAATTTTCCCATGCTGTATTTATTGTAATGTTTCATTTTAAAATTCAGTTGAAGAGCTAAAGATGACATGATAAAGAGAGGTGACCTCCTCTGTGACAAAGTCCTAAAAAGGCAATGGATAAAAGTCTATTTTGATGTTCAGAGAATTAGGCAGCAGGTTACACAAAGATGTTTTAATTTTCTACTAAGAGAATATCAAGATGCAGCAAATGAAATTACTTTCTGAAAAAAATTACATACTGAGTTTAAAATGTTTATTTAAATGGTACATTCACTAGGAGAACAACTGAAGGAAACAGCTGAGCCTGCAGTTATTTTTTTAAATCTTTCTGGTTTGTTTGCTGTTCCCTTGAATTAGTCGAGGAGCAGTGTATGGTCTCACCCCACTTTGTTAATGGCAGTTATTCCTGCATCATAAATGGCAAATGATGACAAAGCACCTTCACTATTTTTAAGCAGTATATTTTAAGCATGTTTTCCAGCATGGGTTTCTTTCTGTGTAAGGAGAAATGCCAATGTAGATGTACAAAAATGGGAATGTGGAAACTGATCTAAATTTTTTTAAGACTGCAGCTTTCAAATTCAATGGTGAGTGGTTTTATAAGTAATCCTATCTTCTAGTGGACCAAATAGAGAAAAAGCTTTCTCAAGGCCGCATGGTACTTCAAGTAGCTGTGACCTGTTTCTTTTTTGTTGCCCAGTGAAGTCAGTTTCTCTCCCTAGGGTGTCCTGTTTTCGTGCCTCTCCAGCACATTCTCAGAACTGAATAGCTTTCTTACAGAACAACAATATGGTGTAATGTATTGTGGGTGGTTTGTTTACTCAGTTTCATATTAAAAACACATGCAAACATTTATGTGAGAAAACACAACTGAAGAGTGCAGCAATGCTGCAGTACTAGCAGTTTATGAAGTTCTTGAACTTAGTGATTCTGTTGTTTTGCATGATAAATTAGATTTCTTTTAGGTATCCACATTGTTCCCATGCTCACTCTTCTCCTCACTTCACTGCCCTGAATAGTCCCTTCCCCTGGCCTTATTGCTTCTCCTCATTTCAGCTGCTCTAAAAATGGGCAGAAGTCCTGCTTTGGAGAGTCAACCAGAGGATGAGTACCATAGCGTCATATTTATGCTGGGCTCACTGTACTTAAGGTAGCTTTCACTGGCATTTCAGCAGCACACTGTAATGTGTGTTGTTTTTACTTAGTCTTGCTCCTTGGGCATATGATAAAGAAGATTTACATTTTGAGACATTCTTTCTGTTGTATCTGTGACATTGGAGCATCACTGGTCCCTTTAGCCTGCAGTGTGCTTTTCTTGGCCTGCTTCTCTCCCACTGTGTGGGAGACCCTCCCTCAGAGGGTCTGTGAATCATGACCTCAGGACAGCATTTGATGATAGGCCTAGACTCCACATGTAGCCTAATTATTTACATTTAATCTTTTGCAAACTGAAGATGTTTTTCACTGTCTAAAAATGGTGATTGCCAGTGAGGTGACAGGATTGGTTATTTGCACTTTAATTTCCAGTAGTTAAATGGGTGGATAGATTGGTTATCTCAGGTATTATAATATTTACAGTTAGTTTATCATGCAAAGATTTTATATTATTTTTTTTAACTACTGGTTATATTTCTAAGTTAAAAGTAAATAGCTCTGCTATGTTTGAACTGTTTCACTCAAAAGAGAAAAGTTTTGGGAAAGTGTTAAACAGTTCTTGGCAAATTCTATAAAGGACTTCTGAAAACTTATGTGAATTATTCACAGCCACCTGTAGTACATATTTGGGTTTATATACAGAAAAATGTAAAAGAATTCTTTGCTGAGTTGTTGGCTTATGTATGCTGATAATGACATGGATCTGTTAGTTGCTGCTATCACATATCCCTTGTAATGATTTTCTTGTAATAAATAACCCATGGCAGCCATAAAATTCTGGAATGAGATCTGGGCCTAGGAGTAAAACCTGCAGTAAGTTCTCTTAGTCACATTTCAAGATGGTCTGAAGTATAGCTTTCTTCTGCCTGACATCATCATAAACTGTTTTAAAAAAGTTTTGTGCCTCTCCAAGGAAATGAGATCTTCCTTCATGTAAAATCCCTATGTACTTAATTCCAATTAGACCTTTGTAACTGAGCAATCTGAGCAAATATGGTAAGTAAATAAATTGTTTCTTTTTGTTCTTTTAGCTAAAAAGATTTTTCCAAGTACACACTAAAAGCAAATATTATTATGCTACTTGTACACAAAATCTTACCTTTCATGTTTCCTGTGAGGATTTACCTTGGAAGCACAAATTTTCCTTAAAATAGCTATTATTCCTTCAGGTCTCGGGGAAAACCTTGGCATTTCAATCCTCCAATCGATATCAGAGTTGACTATATGGTATATTGAAAATAATGTGTTTCTGAACAGGCAGCAGCTGGCTTTTAAATAGACTGTTCTTCACAGTCTATGACGGCTTTGGATGCCTCTAATTTTAAAGCCACAGGACTGTGTACCCTTTCCACTGCAACAGAATTTCAGAGTCTCGGGTCTGACAAGAAAGGGGGAGCTGCAAATGAAAACTGCAATATGGTGGTGATGGCTTACCTTTCTAGGTGGCACGTCAGAAGTCTGAAAGCAAGTAGGGGACAGCAGACCAGTCACATTGTGGCTCCTACAGAATACTGGTGCCTCGGAACATAACTTGAACTGTTTCAGCATTTCCATACAGGTCGCCTCATTATTGCTCATGTACACGTTTTCATGGGAAGCATTTCTCTGCTTCTTGAACAAATTTGTTGTGGTATGCTCACATTGACACCTAGAATCTAGTATATGATGCCAACTAAAATAACAATCACAGCACAGTATCTTCTTTTCTTACGTGTTTAGGAAAACATCTCCAACTTTGATATCGTTATGGAGTCTGATGAGGGCACCTTCCAGCCATCTGGACTGGGTTTTGCTGGCAGTGCTGAAGCCCGGGACGTCGTGAAAGAGATCATGACTCTGCTGCAGCCCATCAATGTCACGGATGTTTACGACAATGCAGATGGAACAGACATCGCTTACTGGATGAGAGACGGGGTGCCTGGTGAGTGTCCCTGGTGCCTGGCAGGGGACACTGCTCCCACTGAGCACTGCCATGTCAGATGGGTGGTCTGATGTTTTGAAAGTAGTAAGAAATGCTTTCTCCCAGGGAATAAAATTTACTATAGGTAAAGTGCATAAATGTTAAAAGGTGACCAACAGAAATAGGACATAAAGTGCATTTGAGCTGCAGTTTAATAACGGTATAGATTATATGTAGAATAAAATGCCTAAAATCTTCTTTTCGGCTTTAAGGATTTATAATAATTAATCCCAGACTGGTGGTTTATAAATAGTAAACCAAGGCAGAGGGGAATTCTCCAATACAGAAGAAATATTTTTTTAATTATTATAATTTTTAGTTTGAAATTCAGGGCTTTTTGTCTCTGGTTTATATGCTGGAGAAACAATGTTTTTGGGATGTGACATTTAAAAAGTTATGAGTCATTAAGGTGTGATAAAGGAGTAAATTTCTGAAAAGTTTGAAGTAGTTTAGGGGTTTGTTTTAAGGATTGTATCTGGCTCCAAGTGAGGAGCAGCTTGTTGGCAAAGAAACTTGTAAGCTGTGAGAGAGATCCACCACTGGCAGCCCCCCCATGCAGGAGACCCCACACTAGCACAGAGGCTTTCAGAGCACAAGAATCCCAACTGGAGGCCAGCCTGGGTGAAGCCTTAGTGAATTTCCTTTTGAATAATAGTAGAAAGAAAAATTTCATAACAGTGATATTAAAAAAATTATGATCAGTTTTAAATTTTAAGGTTCTTTTTCTCCTGTGTTTTATGACTGAACTAGGCTGGCACATTTCTCATGCTAGTTTTACTACTTGCTACTATATGCTTAGAATCTTTTAATATTTTATTAACTGCCTTGTTTTTTACCTTGCAGAAGAGAGTGAATGATGGAATATATTATTCTTATTTATGGTCAGAACCCTTTGCTTCTCACTCACTTAGGGTGTACAGAGATACCATAAAGTTGACTGCTTCGATAAATGTATCAATGTCTAATTTTGAAACCAAACCATCTATGCTGGGCAAGAAGTGTGGTTGAATGGATATTATTGAGCAGTTAGGAATTCATCTTCAGCTGCTGTCCTGCTCTCTGGGTGAAGTGGAATCTGTTCAGTACAAGGTCATGCAGCTGTGACAATGGTGTGCTGAGTTGATTTGAGAGACTGTAAGCACTGCTGAGAGGCTGTGGCCATGCATCATCCTCCACAGCCTGGAGGTGCCTGTGAAAAGATGTCTGGTCCAGAATTTCAGACCAACATGTCTGTGTTGTAGGTGGAGTGTAAGAACTCACTACTCAGCCTATGGTTAGAAAATGCAAGGGTATTAGAATTATTTCCTAGGTAAGGTGCTGGGAAAATTCCAAGGAGTCCTCAGGGACTTGCATTGTGCTTCCCATCTGAATGTGACAGATTATGGAAGAAGAGAGAAAAATTTAACATTCAAATGCCTTGTTTCCACTTGATAATGTGAGTGGTGCTTGTGATGGAAGTGGGTATTGAGCTCTTGCACACCAGTTCTCATCAGCTGTGGTGCACCTGGAGCATAAGCAGCTGCCATGGTCCTCTTGATTAGTCTTTGGGCTACTCAGCAGGAGCAGTGCAGGAAAAAGCCCTCTCCCGTGGACATCTGTACTCCTCAGAAAGCATAAACTATGAAAAATATAAACTGTAAGCTCAACCTTGGGAAAATATGAATACATCAGAACCAAACTTCAGTTTTTAAATAAAACTGATTTGTTTTCCTATTAAGAATTTGTCACATTAATTGATGGTGGAATTTTCTTTTTCTGTCTGTAGCTTTGGTTCATTTAACTTCCCGTTAAACAAATAGCAGTGTTCCTGCAGCATAAAGGAGTACTGATTCTTCTTTTCTTCATCAAGCCCCAGTGAGAAGAAATTAGCTCCACTAAAAGAATTTCGGCTGCTTTAGATTGTATTTCATGCTGTTCCAGGGAGAAGTTGAAGACATCTTCTAATCTTCATGCCTTGTCTGCAGTATTCTCCCTGCTTGAATGAGCCTTTATGGTATATAATAACATTGAAACAAATTGAACACTCTGTAACAGCTTTTATAATTTTGTTCAATTTAAACAAGCAGTCAAGTGTTGACACTTCATCAATTTTATTTAAATATTTTCTTGGAAATATACTTGGTGGCTTTTTTTCTGCAACAGTGAGAGAAAATATGATGTGCTTCTTGAACAGTTAGAATGGTTTCTGATATAATTTTTCTTGAATTTTCCTCCTTTTCAGTGTGAAATATATCCCTGGATTCACCTTTTTAGACACTATTAATATTCTTCTCCTGCTCCTTTTGGTCTGAAAGATCCACAGAAGGCAACACTACATGTGTTTTTCAGAGCTGTTCATAGCTGAGACAGGCAAAGAGATGGTAGCTTCTTAATCTCTGCTATTTTGAGCATGTTTATTTTTAATGGACATGCAGTGAAATGTTATTTGTAATGTTACTAAAATATATGTGCAACTAAATGGCAGTGATTATTCTGAGATTTTAGGATGAGAGAGGCCACGAGTTCAGAGTCCTTTGCAAACCATAGACTGAGGCTGAAATAATACCTCTAAAGCACAAGCAAGGTGACCTGCACCAAACACAGCAATCTGGTGCTTTGTGACTGCAGAATATTAGAAATATTTGTCAGTGGCCTTTACATTGGATTGTTTTGAGAACAATTCAGCCCAGCAGTGAGGAATGTCTGTAGTTGTGTTTTTGTACTGACTGCCAGTTTTCAGCTACTGAAAATATTTGTATAACATTTGTTTTGCTTTTTCATGAAGCATAAATCAAATGAAAGGGGGGGTTTGTGGTGTTGTATTTTATGACGTGGTTTTATCATTTGAGGTGACCATTGATTCTAAGACTGCTTCTTTAATAATTATGCAATTATCTTCCTCATCTTTCTTTTAAATTGTTCAATTCCATTTTTTTTTTTAATTAGGGACATATCCAGACTGTGGCACATTAGGCTGTTCCTTTGCAGCACTAAATCCCAGATTAAGTTAGGCTAGAATTTGCAAATGTAGGTGGGAAGATAGGTTCGCTGGCTTTATTTATTTGGTTTGTTAGCATAGTTTTTTACAACAGGTTTCTTCAGTGTCTGAAAAGGTTAAAAAACAATTAAGCAAGCCCTGCTAAACCAGTGGGAGGATATTCTTGTTGAAAAAGAGAAGTATCTGATGATCACAGGTACTTGATGATGACCAAGATGCTTCGAACGTGTTTTAGAGCTGTTCCTAAGGTAACATCCCTTGGTCTGGATCAGCCTTCCCTGCAAGCCTTCAGAATCTAAGGGGGAATGAAGTGTTTCTATTTGTATGATGGAATCCAGTGAATGTTAGTTCAGCTTTAGGTGTTTGGGGAGATGAAAACAGGTGCTCTCCTATTTTTGCAAAGGAATGGCTGTTGTGACACATTATTTCCAGGAAAACTGGTTCAAGGACGCTCCTTTCTGCTTGTCAGGGTGGTTATCTGTTGCTGCAGTGCTTATGATGGGAACACTTGTCTGTTAGGAACTAAGCTGTATTTGAGATCAAGCTGACCCAAGACATCAAACAGCTCCCCAAAGGCATGTTTCAATTCCTCTTTTAAAAATCAACCAGTGGCCTAAAGGTGAAACTCCTTTTACAATGTCACTTTGAACCTTGATGGTTGTTTGTGTTTCTCTGTCTCCACAGCCACTTGATTTTTTGTTACATTACATAAAAGGAAGAATTGTTCTTCCAGAAATTAATAAATCAGTAGTTCATCTAATTTTATTGTTTCTTCAGAAATCAAAAATTCATTGCTAACCCACTCTATTAGTCATTCAGATGTGGCAAACGAATACTATAATAGATCATTTCTTTCATTTTTATATTTTCATAGTGCTTTTTTATTACCTTAATCTAAAATATGCTGTATTTTGGCCTGAGACACTGGATTTTGACACGGATTATTTTCTTTCTTATTATGTAAGAGGTTAAATCTACCCCTTTTCTGGAGCATGCTGCCCTCTCTTACCCCTGTCCCCATCATCCTTGTAGCACCAGACTCAAGTGCACGCCTGCCGGCACGCTGGTGTCAAGCCTCCTCCCTGCTTGGTGTCAGCCAGGGACATGTCTGAGGAAGTAGTTTAACAGGAAAACTCCTTGGCTTGAGGTTGCCAGCCGGACATGAAGAAGTGAGTAAACTCTCTTTCCCAAATTATAAGTGAGTAAACTGTGTTCATTCTTGGCTGTGTCGCTGTTTGGAAGTGATACTCCACTGTGGTGCTTGAAATGCTGCCCCTCAGACTACCTGCTTTGTACTGCCCACAGTCTTGGGCAGGCTCTTTGGATCCAGTTTCTAAGCTTCTTTTTATTTCCAAAAGAATAAAACCAAAAGAAATATCAGATGTACAGTCTAGGGCTTCATAAGCCAATGCTAAAAAGCCTTGGACTTGATTCTGCAGGGGGTAAGGGATGTTGCACTTGACAAAAACCTTCCTACAAATTGAGAGAAGCGGAAAAAATGTTCCTGAAAAGTAGACATTAAGCTTCTTCACTTTACTGTGTAGCATTTGTGTCACTTGTGATTTGAGAGGTTTAGCACAGGGAATCACATGTAGGGTTTGAGGTATTTGATGAAGTGACAAATTTAAAGCAAATATCTCCTCACCAAGCAAAAAGCTGGACAAAACTCCTGAACACTACTCCCAAAACTAAGCTTTATGAATAGTATTATAAGTACTTAGGTAATTTTAGGTATTCCATAGGTGCTACCTTTTTATATTTGCTGAGTTCCCACTTCTCTGGACATGTGTTGAGCACAGTGCCAACACCAGCTACTATTTTTTTGTGAAAATGAGGGGTAAAGGGCTTATGGTGTACACACATGTCTTGCCTCAGTCTTGATCTCAGTAAGTCTGAGATATCCCAGAACTGTTGTCTGATAATTAGCAATATTATATTGCTTTTTCCAGGGCATTCCTTTCCTTTTAAATGTTTTATTTTATAATTCATAAAGGAAATATGGTGAATGAGTGTGTTCCACTGCAAAAGCCAAATCTTTTGCAACTTGGGTGGTATTAAATTAAACCAGTATGCTAAGAGAACAATTATAATTGCTTGGCACTATAAGAACCTACTGTAAGTGCTCAGGCTATTAGACCCATTTAAAATCTTGATTGCAGAAAGAACTGTGTGTATTAATCTGTAAAATAATTCATCTATTCTCTAATTTATGATTGTTCCAATAAAATGGGCTTTTGAAATTAGAAATTACTCTAGAGTAATTAAATAAATTTAATATGCTTCAACTTTTTATGAAGGTGGATACCTTAAAAGACTCATAGTTTAACATAGTATCCCAGTTATATTAGCCTTTCATATGACCTTCTCTGTTTTTAATATAGTTAATAAAGTCTTTGAGACTAATCATTTACTGAAAGGAATAGTCTGTAACTTATGGTGTTTTCTTATAAGTTGTGCTATTAGACTACCAGACAAATTTGACAATACTTTACATATAATTCCTTCCACCTTTGCTCTGCTTGGGCTAGTCTTGTTTTGGCACAATGGAGTATTGTCTACTTCTAATTAATAATTAACAGGAAGCATCAGATTTGCAAGGGTTTTTTTGTTTCACATAGACTAGACACAGACCGTGCAAAAATGCATCTGGGATAGTACTGTTGGAGGGAGGGATGGAGTTGGGCAACTAGGCACAGTGCCTGAATACAAATTTTCCTGATGGTTTTAAGATGGCTTTTGTACTGTATTTCTCATTAGGAATTCAGTCTATTTGAGTCTAAACAAACTCAAAGTGGATGAAAGCAAACTCCTTCTTCCAAGAGGGTTAGTGAGCTATAGAAGCACCTTGCAAACTTGGTGAATTCTCTGTGATTTTGAATGTCTAAAACAAGATTTAGGTGTCCTTCAAAAAGCAAAGGGTAATTCAAGCAGGACGATGGGCTTGATGCAGTAGACACAAGGTGAAATTCTTTGCCATGTGTTACTCAGATGGTATGATGGTAATGGGTTTTGCTGGCATTAAAATATCTGTGAATCTGAATATTACAAGCACTTTCATAATGAAATTCTTCTTTCTCATTTAAGCCTCACCCATTTCAGACTAGATTTTTGAATATCATAAGCTCTTGTCTTTGATTTGTACAATATTTAGATAATCCTAATTACAGTTACGAAAATAGAACTATCATTAACTTGCTGATCCCAGAGGAAATTTGAACTGTGAAACCAAAAATATTTTCAAAACTCTATCATATGTTGCTGAATTTCTTATTTTGTTTCTAGGTATTTTTTTCTTCAGTATCTGTGATGCAGTTTATTTGGCAAAGTTTTTTTGGTGGTCAGAAGTGAAGAATTACAGCACATGGGTGAAGTAGCTGGTATTCCATAGATCTTAGAATTTGTTTTTCAGTAAACTTTGGCAAGACAGCTTTAAAATAATCTTACACTAAAATTGCAAAAATTAGTTTGAAACACTGACATTCTGATAGGCTTTTAGAATCCTAGAAGAAGTAAAACTGTTCCAGTGCTTTTAACCCTGTACTTATATTATATTAATAATTAAATATTATTAATATTATAATATTATGTATTATAATAATATTATATAAGCTCATTAATCTAGTAATGAAAATTTAAATTAAGTTGTTTAAAATAAAATCATAAATTCTAGTGGTTCTTGCACTTCTTGGCTAGTGGACTTCTTTCTCTTATTTTGTCACTCTTCTTTCTTTGAATATCAGTAAGGTATTTCTTCTTTCCTTTTAGATGCCTACCTTCAAAAAATTACATGGGATGGATTGGCATAAATGACCCTGTTATTAAATAGGTTCTTCCTGGAAGCATATGCAATTCCTAAACATCTCCAAAAAATCAATAAATTTGCAGGAAATACTTTGTTTCAGAAAAGAAACACTGAAAATATCTAACTGAGGATTTCATTCTGATTTGGGGTGTGGTTGTTTTTATTCTGGCTGTGCCTCCAAGAGACATCTTAATTCTCTATTGTTTGCTGCTTAGGAAAGCTGAATTCTGTTCCTGTGGGTGGGAATATTCTTTTTGAGATGGAAGTATTTGTCATTTGTTGATCCTAAAAAAACAGGTGTTCTACATTAACACACAGCTCAGTGTTAACATGTTAAATAGGCATTTCGGAAGTACAAGTTAGTCAAGCCTTATTCCTAGAACTGCCCCTGGCTTCAGTGAAGCTTATGCAAATAATGAAGTAAACAGAAAGAAAAAATAATTATAATAATAAAAATAGTTTAATCAGAGTTCTGTAAGGAATTTGGAGATGTTTGCCAATGGAAAAAGTGAGGAAGTAAAATAAGAGTCTCTCTGCAATTTATTTTTTTTTTACCTTTAGAAATTTGACTGTATGAAAAAATAAGACATTGATAGTGTGGAAATGTTGTGAGATTTCTCACCAAATGTGTAATGATCTAGAATGGTTTTTAGGAACAACAGCAGAAATATCTGTGGATTCATGGATTTCATTCCTGGAAAACAAATTGTAATGGCATCAGTATTAAAAACAAAATAAAAATAAAGCATTCAGTAGCATTCCAGGAAGACCACGTGTAAACTGTTCTTGATGGGAGGGACAGAGGTTAAATGTATTAAGGTCTGGCTTGCAGCTCTCCAAGTACTTTCCTATATGAAGTCATATGGTGAGTGTTTCTAATAGGATTCTTCAGGCCTTGCTGCATCCTCAACTATTTGGAGTTTCTATTGGTTTGGAGTCAAGTTTCAAATTACAGCAGAACACAGCTGATGTAATTGCTATATCGGAATGATAAAGAATAATGAGAACAAACTGATCATCCAGCCAGGGTGATTATGTCTCCTCTGGCCACACCTCTCTTGTTCTGGAGTCACAAAAGATGTAATATTTAGAAAGCATCACTTCCTTGGACCCGTTGGCTGCCCTGTTTCCAAAGAAGCCCCTACATTACCTCATTGCCACAAGGTTTTACTGGTGCCTCTTGCACAGCAGTTCCTGTTCTGCAGAACTGCTGGTGCACCTCCCACCAGTGCTGTGGCCGTGAGTTGTCCTCTTCCAATACAGGTCTTTGGTTTTGTCTTTGCTGAATTTTCTGAAGTCCATGTCAGGCCACTTCTGGATTTTGAGCTCTCTGAACAGCAGCTCTGCCTTCCAGGATACACAACTGCTCCTTCCACGAATTTTCTGAAGACACAGGCCACCCCTGTCATCTGGATCATTGCTAAGGATGCAAAGGGTGCTGACCTGGCATGGACTCCTGGGCATCACACCACTCATTACCAGCCATCTCAAACTGTTGATGGTGACCCTTTGAGCCCAGGCACCCAGGCCATTTTCCACCCACTTTTATCCCACTCCTCCAGTCCATAATTTTCCTGGGGACTGAGTTTTTCTAGTTCATAGTTCATAGAATCATCACAGGATTATAGAATGGTTTGGATTGAAAGGGACCTTAAAGATCATCTAGTTTCAACCCTTATGTTGTGGTCAGGGACACTTTTCACTAGGACAGGTTGCTCAGAGCACCATCCAGCCTGGTCTTGAACACTTCCAGGGATGGGGTATCCACAACTTCTCTGGGCAGCCTGCTCCAGTGCATCATCACCCTCACAGTATAGAATTTCTTCCTAACAGCTAATCTGAACGTACTCTATTTCAGTTTGAATCTATTCCCCCTTGTCCTGTCACTACATGCTCTAGTAAAAAGTCCCACTCCATTTTTCTTGTAGGCTATCTTAAGGTACTGGAAGGCCACAATTATGTCACCCCAAAGGTTTCTTTTTTCCAGGCTGAACAATCCCAATTCTTTCAGTCTTTCCTTATAGGAGAGGTGCTCCATCCCTCTGATCAACTTAGTGGCCTCCTCAGGACACACTTTCGGATCCTGCTGCCTTAGCTTTTACAACAGGCATAACATTTGCCTTTTTTCAGTCTCTGGGGTCTTCCCCTAATTGCCACAACTTTTCCTAGATGATAGAAAGCAACTTCCCAATGGCATTGGCCAGATCCCCCAAGCAATCCATCCAGCACCATTTATTTTTATTTGCCTTGTTTGGCTAAACAATCCCTAACTTCATTGTCCTGTACCATGTGCAGTACCTCTTCCCCTGTCTTCTCAATTTTGCTGCCATGCAGAGACCTGAGAGTTTTTAATTTTAAGCTACAGCAATGATTTTCTTCATATTCTTTAATTGCTTATTATAGCTAATACAATATAGCACTTCAACAGCAATTTTCTCCCCAAAGTTCTAGAAGTTTTACATGGAAAGGAGGCTGTAGAAACATCTCAGCTGACTGTGCAGGGCACACCAGAGATTTGAACAAAGTATGATTTTGATTCAGGATCTGAATACTTTTTAGTGACAGAGTCTTAGATATTAATCAGAAAACTTGTTCCTTCCTGAAGCAGCAAACAAAACACGCTTTCATTTGCAGGTGACATTTTAGGTGTAAATGTCTGAGGCCTTTGAAGAATGCTTTTGATAGTAGTCCAAACTGAACAAATACAAAACTCAGAAATAATTTATCAAGACATCTTCCTCAAAGGAGCAAGTTCAAAATTATTTCAGTGGCAGCCTCTCCAGGACATTGTTAACATTTATAAACCACAGAATTGGAACCCTTATAAATGTTTGTCTTCAAAACTCATTCTACAGATTGGGTCTATAGTGCTATTCTGAAGCACAGAAATTATTGAATACCAATTTATTTTTCCCAGAAATCCCTTTCCAGTTATATTATGTGTTTTCATGCAACAATTTCAGTCAATTCAGACATGGAGTAGACCACAGAAAAATACTTAAATATGAAAGAAACTGAATATACTTTTGTATTTTATATTGGTAAATCCTCAAGAAAGGATCGTGGGCTGCCTAGGAATGCAAGAGAGAAGGTACAGGGTTACTGCTCTGTCTGACATCATCTGCCATAATCACTGAACAATTTATAGTTCTTCAGTTTTCCTAATCATAGCAGTTACCCAAAGGTTGCTTATGAGTTACCTTTTGTCTATATGGTGCAATAAAGAGGAAGGAGTCATCATTACCTTCCTAATTAAGCTGCTCCACCTTCTGCTGGAATCATCACACCTTGCAGCCATTTAGCACAAGAACTTGACCTGTGCAAATATCGTAGATGAGTGTAAAGAAAAGAGCAGCCTAAGTGGAAAGAGAAGCTTCCTATATATGTATTTTAGGGGCACATAAACAAATCTGTCTGCAAGGACAAAGCATGAATCTCAACAAGAGAAGCAGTTTATTGGAATTCCCCATGCAAAGAGCCAGAAAACCTAATTATGATTTACTATACATCAGGGCCAATCTGTCCACAGCTCTCAACTGTTTTCAGTGCCCATGACAGAGCTCTGTCTCAATTGCCATGTGGGGCCTTGGAAATCCACCAAAGAAAATAGGCAATTTTCCTTTTGCAGTTCAGTTCTATCAATTATATTAAACACGAGCAATGACCTTCTGGGACAGAAGAATTTTTGTAGTTGTTGCTGTTGTTTTTAAAGAAAGCTGAAGTAAAGAAAGCTAGGGATTTTCAGACTCTGCTCTGTCAGTTGGGATAGTCCATGTGTTAGGAAAACGTTTATAGATTTAAAATTGGAAGCAGTTGAAAACCATTAATGTGGCATTGTGGAGGAGAAAGAAGCTGAGCAGCTTGATTTCTCAATGGGTAGATGCTCTATCCTACAAGCAAAGACATGGGAGTTTAGAGCATTGGCATTTTATAGCTATCCCAAATTCCTTTGGGGATGTGTGCTTGTACACACATCCTTTCACTTCCTGAAAGATACTGAAAACAACTTAGAGTTACTAATTGATAGGAGACAGAAAAACTTAAATTCTTGAGGACAAAGGTTATTATGAAGCATTCTAAAGCAGGGTGGTTTTTACCTAAACAAGGATTGTGTGGATTGGCTGCCTGTTTCCCTCCAAATCCAAAACCACAGAAACAACAACCAAAGCACAGTGGGAGTTGATGGGAGACGGCTGAGAAAGAACAGAGCTCAGTTGTCCATCTCTGGTCAGAGAGATGTGAAGAAATAAAAACCACAGCTATCACCACTGAAGTCACAGAAGTGATTTTCAATAATTTTTTTGCCTTACATTCCTTAAATGGGTAACTGCTAGAGGAATGACTTTTAGCACTGTTTTCCACACACATATGCATTGCAGTTCATGTGAAATATTTAAGAGTGGGAGGACATTTTTCTGATGTAAAGCTGTTGTTCATAAAATGGAACAAGGTTACTCCAGAAATTTGGTGTCTACTTGCTCTTTGCAGGGTCGCTTGGAATAGTGATCCTGAATTTCCCTCTGCCTCACAGGCCAAACTCACCTGGAGCCATGGGTCAAGCTGAGTGCCAGAAAAAGAAGATCTGTAGTCTGTTCAGTAGCTATTTCAGAAAGCCACACAAATAGACAAGATTTCAAAGAACCACAGAGCTGGCAAGAAGGTTTCTAGAGAACCTCTAAATGTCCTTCGTTCCAGCTTGGTCTTGCCAATGTCTCTGTCATTTCTTTCACATTTGTTTAAGCTGGTCTTGAAGACTTACTGTAATGGAAGCATGATAGACCAGCTGGCTTGTCCCAGTGTTATTCTTAGTGCTTAGGGAAGTTTTTCTCCTATCTAACCTATTCCTGCTGCAATTTAAGAGCTTTAGCCCCCATTTCTTTTCATTGTGAACCCAAAGGCATGGTTACTTCTTTCCTCTTGCAGCAGGTTTTTATGTGAAGTTGATTTTTTCCTTCCTTGGGGTAGTAGTTTACACTTGCCCCTATTGATCATTATCCTGAGTTGTCTTTTCAAGTATCTCATTGGTGAACATCACTTAACAAATTCTCATCATGCTCTCATGCCCATGCTAATGTCCCTGGTTAGTGTCATCTCACAGTGTAGGAAGACTCTGCTCCATCGTTTCGGTCTATAATGAAAATAGAAAATAGTCTCAGACCCATATGGTGCCCCAGTCTAAAGATCCTTCAATTTTTTACTCTCTGAGTATATTTTTCATGCAATTTGGATCAACCTTGCAGTACACATAATTTCCCTTTTCTCTTCTGGAGTCCTTAGTGATTAACGTAACTTTGAACTTTTATACGTGTCTTACAGGATCAGAAAGTTAGTCCAAAGGGAGCCATTATGGACACCGAGGTGCTGGACCATGCTATATTCTGGTAATATTTGGAGATCACAGTGCTTTGGTGCCTGACATTAAAGGCATTGATCCTAGGTGTGTGTTTTGGGGCTTCTTCATAGATAGAATGCATTGCAGATGTAGTTTCTGTCAGTATATTATCTTTTTTGTTAAGGAAAAAAGATACTGAGATGTGTTCATTTATATAAACAAGATCTATTTTGATGAAATTAGAATAGAAAATAATATAATTGTGCATATTTCACTAAGAATAAACATTTTTATAAAATTTAGAGTGATGATCAAAACAAAGTTTTTAAGATTTTATTTTGTGTATGTATTGAGTCAAGAAAATACACGATTGGAGTATTTGTTTTTGCTGGTTTATTTCACTTGATGAGAAAAGTTTTGGGTGCCTTTTATTTTCATTTGCGTTAGGAAAAGAAGAAAGCAGAATTGTGTCATTTGCTACAAAATGGAAAGCCCATTTTTTCCTAGCTCTGCCTTTCATGGTCTGCCTCTCTTACGGATTCCAGGACGCTGCAGTTTTTTCATCATGTATCACTGCAGCAAGATAATGTGGGTTACAAATTGTTAGTTTAATCAAAGGAAACCAATCTTTATCCTGTACAAGCTGCTCTCTGGACTTTGATGCAGACAAGAACCAGGCTACTTCCAGGTTTTATCAGATTGACCCCTTCATAATTTACAGTAGAAGCCACCAACCAAACTATTATAATCTCTGTGGAAAAAAATGAAAAGTGTATGAGAGACATATATTAACAACACTATTATATCATAGCGAATAACTGTTCACCTTTTGTAATATAACCAGAGGATGAGAGCATCAGCACAAGCTTTAAGACACACTTCTCTGGGCAACATATAATTGAATGGAGGAAATCAGCATCACAAGATGTTTTGGAAACTAGGATCTGACATAAATTTAATAAGGATGGAATACTGCATGGGAGAAAGGCTGTCCAAAACAAGTTCCTACTCAGAAAGTCCCTGATCTGTTGATGGCTGGACAGGTGTACTGAAGGATGAGACCCTTTTCTCCCATTTCTTCTCAAAACATTGGCTTCCACCAGAGAGAGGGAAACAGGGTGGCTGAATCTTTGAGGTTTTCTCCAGTTCATCTGGTTTTCTGTTCTGTGTCGTGCATATAGTCTAAGCACTGCTAAATAATCTGGGTAACCAAGGTGACAATAGACATTATAGTCAGGACCCTTTTAGACACAGGAATGTTCTGTGAGTTAGTTAAAGTGCTAGATAAATTAGTTAAAGTGTTGTGTTGCATGTAAATTATGATGAAGTCTTTCCTCTGAGCTTTTGTATAATATACTTCAAATGCCCTCATCCTGCACCAAGGTCCCGCTTGGCTCAAGCTGAAAGGCAGTGTATGGCAGATGGGAAGGGAAAAGGGTAAGAGGGAAAGTGAAGTGGCAGCTATAGAGCTGTAGGAGGTCTTGGACTTTCAGCTTTCTAGGATAACTACTCTTAAAAGCGTCTTTTAGTTGATTTTCAAATTTAAGGCAGAGATAAGCAGGAAGTATTAATGATACCAATTAGTGTTATTGACTCCTTGTGTATTATTTCTGTTCTGTGCTTTAAAACTGCTCACTGAATCTGTGGGCAGACAAGACATTGCAGCAGCAGCCCTTCAGTTCCAAATTACAGAGACTCAGATAAGCTGTATGGGTTTGAAACATATTTTAAAAAATAGCACAAGACAGTTGTTAACCAACTGTCTTTTCATTCATATTGCAGAGCAGAATTAAGGGCTGCTGTATGTGCTACAGGTGTCACTGAAAGAAGTCTGTAGATAAATACTGCTGAAGGCTGGGCAGTTGTGGTTTTTACTGCACTCAGGCATCGACGGGTACATCTTGCAGCCTGACCCAGGCCCTTGCATCCATAGCAGCCACTGGAGGAAGAGGCACAGTTGTGGGCTGCTCTGTGCACTCACACAGTCTCTGCTGGTTTCAAGCAAGTCATACCGCATTCTCATTTTGCTGTATCTGTTCAAAGGTTGCAGAAATAGATGATCACTAACAGCTTAAATCCCTCATTTTGGCAAAGCCTTGATTAGTTCTTGGGGTGGGCTTTTTTTTCCATGCAGAAGGACTCGGGAGGTTCCTAAGCTGTTTGCACAGAACTGCCAGCCTTGAAATTGGTATTAATGTTCCAGCCACCATTACTCTTGAGCTCAGAACGCCAACAGCGTGAAACGGATCGGGTCTGATAGGGCAGCTCTCACTCTCTTGCCATGCTGCAGTGTGAGAATCACAGGCTGATCATGTCAGGGCTTCAACATCCTGCTGCTGCCGCTTGTTTTCTTGGCCTGAACAATTTTAGCCTTTCTGACTTCAACTCAGAAACAGATTTCATTGTGCAGCTAAAACTAATCGACAAGTTTTACACACCTTAATCTTGAAAACAGCCCGAATTATACACATCTTTAATTTTAAATCCCTAAGATATGCTAAATGGGAAGCATTGAGAAAACTTAATTAGTCTGCCTGCCTCTTCCTATAGTTCCTAATTTCTATGGGTACTTTTCTTGTCCACCAACACCTGCTGGCTAGATTTTAGGGCAGATGTTCCTGTGCAGTCATCGTTAAAAGCACATGCATTGGATGCTGTTGAAGCCTCCAAGTGCTCTGCATTTATGTCTTTTATTTCAGGATGCCTGGGGGGAAAAAGGGATCATCACACAATTAAAAATGTCATTTGCTTTCTCTATCTTTTCCATGCAGCTTCTCTCTTTCAGTCAGACAAATAGCTGCCAGGAAATTTATTAAGGGTAAAACGGTTTTGAGACATGGTGCTCTGTTTTTGAGAACATTATCTTGGATTAAAAACTTTTTTACTCAGTATACTCAAACCAGTGACAATTTCACTATCTCTTAACCCAAGTAATGACTTCAAGTTTCTAATTAAAGAGCAAGAGGGAAGGGACTGCATGTGGTTCCTGGGGCCTGAGCTAAGAGAGTGCTAAGAAACACTGTAATAATTTAACAGGTGTGAGAGCTCCTACCTGCTGAGCCAGCTCTCCTGCATCTTTGGAAATGGGCAGGATCACTGTTTTGCCCATGGCTTGTGTTAGTCCTCCCCAGTCACACCTCTTTTGGTTTCACCTCCCTGAGCTCTGCGAGTTGCGGTTTGGCCCTTGGCCCCAGTCCTCATTACAAAACATCTGTCCCCCAGTTTTAGGTGTAGAACATCATTTTTGCAGGAAAAAAAAATTGGTAGGTGTTGAATACATGTCCCTGGCATGGATAACATTATTTCTTGCTTTTTGCTGCTTTTTTTTGGATCATTCTCTTTTTCTTTGTGATTTGTATTGTGTTTTAAATTCATTAAGATAGGGAAAAGTGTGGTTGCTCTTCTACTGTTTCAAGGAGTGAATGTTTGGCCACTCCATTTGCTAAAATAGCTAGTGGTAAAGACACTCTGGGTGCCTCATCTAATTCCAGGTAAGCCTTGGGCTCTCGATACACAGCAGAAGAATCTAATTATTTAAGTAATTATTGTTGTCTTCTCTGCTACACCCCATTTTTCCAAACCCAGAGCCACCTTTGGAGTCACAGCAGTGGACCCTGCTGGCAGTGGTGGGATGTAATGGCAGTCTGTCAGCCTGGAAACAGCTTGACTGTACTTACCTGGAACGAGTTACTTATTTAAAATCTCACTTGTGTGGTTTTTGACCCTGAAAGGAATATGTGACAGGAGAAATACTCCCTTCTTCACTCAATGCATACAAATTTCAGTGGCTGCATTTCTGAAAAGCTGGTGCTTTTTCTTCACCTTTTCTGAAGAATCTGATAATAGCTAAGGCTAAGGTTGCACTACCCAGGACTAATGAGACCTACCCGTTTTTCTTCTTTTGTGTCAGTCCTTGTAGGAGTGGGAAATGGAAACTATTCAACCAATAATCATGCACAATTATTTTGCAATGATGGACCTCAAAGCAAGAAAAATCACCCTGTCTTTCTTTTTTACTATCAGATAGCTGTTAGTTTTAAAGTGAGGATGTAAAAGTAAAGTGAGGATGTCAAAGTAAAATAAATATTGGGCAGAGTGTAAAAACTTTTCATTCGGGTTATTTTTAGGCAAGACTTCTAATTCCAGTTTGACTGAGTACTTCTTGCAGTCCTTTGAATTTATAGCATGCTATTCTATTGAGCAAGTGTGCATTTGGCTCCTGAAAGGTTTTTCATTATGTGTGGGTTGGTGTATATGTATATGTTTATATTTATTTTTATGTGTCTGCTGTGAAAAATAGTCTTCAATTTATGTATTTGAAAGGAACCAATAGTCTAATGGTGTTCTGGTTATGAAAACTTGAATTTGGGGAGCATGTCTTTCTCCTGTGAAAGACAAGCATAGCAATGCAGAGATTAAGGGTTTTTTAAGGAACATATTAAATTCTAGCTTCTCTCTATTAAAATAATTCTAAACATTTGATAATAATCTTGCTCTGGGCCACTAGCAATCATCACCACTGGGTTTTTGTCTCCCTTTGCATTAGTCTATAGATGGTATTTGAATGTGCACCATAAACAGCTTTACAAGAGCGTGCTTGTGCTTGATTTCTTAGACTAAATCCAAATTGAAATTACTTCAATTTATACGGCTATAAACATTGCTTCAAGTTTTAGCATGGACACAGTATACCAGAAGGATGGCGGGGAGTATTTAAACTAATAGAGGTTTATTTGCTTTTTATTTTGTAGAGTTTAGTCATTGTTACCAAATTATCTGCATTTGTTGCATCAAATGTAAAACGTTGTGCCTTTTGGAGTTGCTTAGAAATTGCTGTAAAAGTATATAATTTTACATGGGCCCTTGCGCATTTTTATTTACTAATGGTGAAAAATATATATTGATCCTTGATTTCTGCAAAATGATGATGGAGATAATCAGATTGTTTCTGGAGGAGGATTTGCAAAGCTGTGCTCAACAGCTTGGTACTCATGGCAGCTGGACTCGCTTGTGCCTTGTTCTGTTTTCTGTAAACTTTCACCCAACCAGTCTTTGCTTTCCATATTTTAAATGAGGCCTTCAACCATATAGATTTAATTTGAACAAAACCAAAGTAAAGCTCAACTTTATAAGAAAACAGTGTAGTAAAACAGAATGCAATGAGGCTGTGTTTAAGGCAAATGCTATTTGCACTTACTGATGTGACTGAGGATCTTTCACTGAAAGTAAACAGGTTAAACGTTCAACTTGAAATTAATTGTCAGCTACTCTTAGTGTTCTTCCCAAGCTTATATGTTGGGGGTTTTTTTGCTCTTAAATATTAGCATTTTGACAAGTGCATTTGCACTGTGGCAGAATAGCTATCACAGCAACTCAAATTTACAGGTTGGAAGAGTCGTGCTAGTTAGGGACATTGCTTTATTTGCTTTGTCTTCTTCTAGGATTAGTTCTGCTCTGTGGATTAGCCAGAGCCCACACACAAGTAGTGATACACTGGAGAGTCAGGCCAGGTGTGAGGAATTTCTCTACTTCCTTACTTTAAAGGACAGAAATTCTTTAATTTCCCCCTTTCTTTTCCTAATGAAGCCCCATGTAATTTCATGGAGCATTAAAACAGAGAGATTCTGAGATTGTGAAGAACAGTGTTGCAGCAGGTGTCTTCACTGTACCTTAATTATTTTTATCTTTTTTTTTCATTAAAATGTGTTGTTCCTTTGTAGTTTTGCTGACAAAAATATGCAATCTGTTGCTTCAAATATTGAATAATACTCATTCCTGCTACTTTTCATTCATCACCCATTGGATAACATAATTTTAGACTAGAGCAGAAAGGTTTTGTGGTTCTCTAAACCCTAATCCTAATGGTGGCTTGCAGCTGAGGCACCCTGCAGTATGGGTGGGCCAGCTGAGAAAGGTGTGAGAGGAGCAGTGTTGGTGCAGTGCTGTGATCCCTTTCACATGCCTTTTGCACCCCCAGAAAGTGTCCCTGGACTGTAGGCTTTGTGGCTCTCTGAACCCCAACCCTAAAGACTGAAAACTCCCACGTTTGGATAGTCCTGAACCTTGCAATAAGCTTTGAACTTTGTTTCAGGGACTTCTCAGCATTTCTGTTACTAATGAAGTAGCTAAATATACACTGGTTTGGAGATCAAATGAAAGAGATATTTCATCACCAATATCTGGAGCATCTAACATGTTATGAAATAATTTACTGGTTTAAAACTCAAGTATGCATTACTCAAAGTAACCACAGATATTTTGAAAGATATTTTATTGTTGTAGGCATAGTATATTCTTCCAGCTTTGTCTAATGGTCCTACATCTAAAATCCACCATGAAGTTGAAGAGTTTGATAGTCTCAGTGGGGTGCAAAAACAGAGACAGTAAAACCATTGCTCATCCTGTGGGTGTGGCTGAATAAATGCAGTTTTGGTTTCTGTGATATAAAATACAACAGACCTGTAGTGTGCTTAGGATGTATTTTACTTAAATTAGGTGACTGGTTTGGTGCTTGGGGATTTTTTTTCATAACTGGTTAAGCACCAGAATGCTCATTAACTGGCTCTTCTCACCACCATCTGGGCAGAAGGGAGCTCTGCTTAGTTGGGTCCTATGAATATTGGCACTTCTAGTTAGTGGACTACTTGGTGGGAAGGCTCCTACAGGAACTCTGTCGTTAAACATCCAGCTGTAATCGTATCAAGGAGGGAAGGCTAGAGCAAATGGGAACCTGCATGTTTCCTCTCTGTCTCCAGCATCCTCTGGAAAAGCATACCTATAGGCTTGCTTTAAATGGGTTTGTGAGTTTGGCTTAGGAAATAGCTCCATTTCTTGTGAAATACAAGGAAGCTTCTTGAATGGATTGAAAATGTAAATGAATGCAGACAATTCCTGCAAACAGAAATGCTACTCAAAATCTTGACTCGTGGATCGTTTTCATGGTTCTCTCTCCCCATGTGTGACTTTCAAACAGTCTAGGGGGTGTCTGTTTCCACAACTTTCCTCGAGTGATTTTGGAAGTTGTTGGAACAGGGTGGAGTAAGGGTCTTAGCCCTGGGTGTTATCAGGAGGCTCTTTGACTAGCAGAGAACATTGAAGAAAGCACTTTAATAGTTCGGGGTTCTAAGCAACCTTATAATGTCAGCTACATGGCGCAGTTTTACAGAGAGTATAGAGACACAGAAATGCATTTGGTCAGGAAAGATTGTTTACATGGGTCCCAGTGTTCATTTGGCCCTTGTGTGTGACATTTAAAGCTTAATGGCATTAAAATAAATCGCATGCTCAATAGTTAACTGCTTTACTGAGCTGAGACATAAACAAATATATGAAAAAGAATTCTAAATTAGAGAAACTGCTGATTTTGCAATGACTTTCATTCCACTTACAGTGTTTCAAAGAAAATGCAAAATGTAAGGGATTTATAAATCCAGCAATAATTTTACAACTATCAACTTTTAAAGTAGTCTCTGCATAATATATGTAGGCATGTACATAATTTTTAAAAAAGCAAAAATTAAGTAAATTATATTAAAATATACACAACATATAAAAGCATAAACAGGTATCTAATACAGGTACATAATCCTTCTAAATTTATATAGGCCCTAAGTAGGGAATCCCCTAAATAGGGATCTGTGATTTAGTTAGCCAAGGTGGTCACAGAGCCAAAACAGAAAATACAAAAGTAATTAAAGAGTCCATGTTGCTTTGGAAGAAAGAAGTCATGTCTCACCAGTCTAGCAAGGCATTTTCAGAAGAGTTTGTAACCATTTTTGTAGCTGGATCTGGTCAGTAAAGTACAGTTGATTCTTCAAAAGCTCCTGGATCAAAGACTATAGAGGAAGAAGGTACGGTTAGGTGAGAGGTATTTTCCTCCTTCATGGTAAATACCTGATGTTAAAAAGGTAGAAATCAATTGTCGGTCTTCTTAGTGGAGAAAGTCTTTATTAGGCTGCCCAGTCACCTGGTTTTTGTCACCTTGGATGTTTACAAAACTCCATGTTATCTGCAAAGGGAGTGAACAGCAAGAATAGCAAGTTGGCAAAGTTTGCTTCAAAGATTTCATATCGAAACTGAAGCTGACTGTGAAAATGTGACAGTAATCTTATAGTAGAAAATGCCTAAAGAATACAACAGCCAGTGACATTTTTGTGTCAATAAATGCAGAGTGATGCAGCATAGGAGCTATGTATACAGAGCAACAGGATCCTTGTTATCTTCAAGAAGAATGATCTGGGAATCACTGTGTATAATTGTCTGAAATTGTCAAGTCAATACCCAGGGAAGGTAAAAAACACAGTGTTTCATGCAGCTGAGAAAGGAAGGAAAAGAGAAAAAGCAGAAAGCATCCACAGGAGATGTGTTGTGACACGCTGCAGTCACATCACGAGTCCATTCACATGCTGGTGTTTGCAGGAAGTGTTGGGCTTCTCATCTCAGGAATGGTGAAACACAATTAGAAAAGGGAGAAGAAGAGTCACCAGAAACTTGCATCCTCAGAGATATTGAAGAGTTTCTACCTGAGGAAGACTATTCAGCTTGGGAAAAAGCTGCTGAGTTAGGTGTGATGAAACTGTATTAAGCCACCAGTCGTACGAAGGTGAATGAGAAAATGGAGGGTGCTACTACTACAGCTCGTGAAGTGAGAACTGTAGCGTTGAACATGAAATGCTCAGGCACACCATGCATTGCCACAGGGAGCTGTGGGCAGAAGTGTAAACAGGTTCAAAAATTAGTGATTAGTGGGCCTATGGAGGATCTCTCCATCCCAGATAGTGAGCCTGCAAGTGGATCATGTTTAGGCAGCACCAGCTAGGGAGACTTGCCCTTTTCTTTTCTCTTTTTTATTAAAAAAAAATGGACCTTGATGATTTAAGACAGAGATTGGATGAGTGGAAGAAGAGCTTTCAGTGATTTTTACTGCTGAAGATTTATCTGGGGTTTTGTGGGTTTTTTCCCAGTCAAGGGCTGTTTAGGATATTATTTTAGAGTCTAGTCAACCTGTGCTCTATGAAGTGGAACTGCTTACTTCCCTGGCACCTCATTTCACAGGATTTCATGCAAGTTTAGGTTGGATCCGCTGCTGTCACTGGTCCTCTAATGCAATAAGTGAAAGGTTAATGCATTGCAAAAGTAACTGTGATAATCCTGAGCTGTAATTTAGTCCATTTAGTGTATCCACAGGATTAATTCTGAAATGCATTAAGCAAAACAAGAGGTAATATGGACTTCATATTGTCTCCCTTATACTGTAGTCTCATTTAAGTAGTCACTGAAACAACCAACTGAAAGCTTTCCCTCTGTCTTGTTGTTCGAATCATGAATTTTAAAGACTTTTGAGAGAGTGACTCAGGAGGTGAAACAGCAGGGCTTCTGATGTTATTTATAAGCTCTGTACTGGAAACTATTTCAGTGTCTGTAGCCATGAAACTCAAGCAACTTAGCCTGTAATTTCATCATTTGAGACTGAGTGACAGGAAAACTAATGTTGTCAGTGCCCCACTAAACAGCATTAGCATTCTCCATTGCCTCTGCTTACTTGACAAATGGACAATGAAATAATTGGCATTAAAGCCTGTCAGCTACAGGTTATCCCACAAAGGAAGAGGTAAATATGAGCACCAAAATACATGCAAGAGATGCATGTAATAGTTCTGCAGACTGCAGTTAGGCAGGGGCAGCACACAAAACATCTGTACAACACCTAAAACAAGCAGTCAAGCACAGGGCTTGCAGCAAGAGATGCTGAGGCACCAATAGAGCATTCCAGCAGCCCATCCTAAATAAAACTGCAATTGCAGCAGATTTACTCCCTGACTACTTGAGATTTGTGACTAAAACCCTTTGCTGGGTTTTAGAAAGGCACAAAATGAAAATAAAAATAAAATAAGGAATTCTCTTCCTGTTCCTATCTTTTATCCATTTTTCCTTTTGTAGGTCTTTGGCACATACCCTTTGAAGGAAAAGCCATGTGTCTTCGTACCTCTGCCCTGAAGTTTTGACCTTTCCAAATGTGTGGGGCAGAAATGCTCCAGCTAGGAGAAGGGAGAGGCTATTGATTCTATTACTGTATGTGAGGAATAGAATGCTCTTAACTTCTGTGGTTTTGCTTTCCTGGTACATAGGAGTTTTTAACTGCATGGAAGATTGTGATGTGTCTCTTTGCCTCTTTTTCATTATTTTTAAGTACTTGATGTAAAAGAAAAAGACATGTATATTTCATCAGGACTTGCTTTATTTTTAAGGCATTATGGATTTTTAGTACATTCCTGAATAGTGTCACTGGCATCTAAAAGGTCCGAGATTAGAATAAACTTGAAAATTAAGTAAAAGAGTTTTTCTTGTTTCTAAAAGAAAAAACAGGAAACAAAACCAATATTTAATAGATAGAAAAAAAGGAATCTGTCTTTCATATCCAGGGAAAGCACTGCAGAAATAAAAAAGGTTTCAGATCAGGCATCTGATGTGTTGACATCTTACTACAAGCAATAAATACCTTTGATAGCATGTAGGTTTGTCTTGAATGGAAGGTGAAGCTCAAACAGGTGCTTGGAAGATGCAAGTAAAGCTCATGTTATAACCCCTTTATATTTGTAAACTTATGGAAACACTGAGGAAACTATGCCTTGTTAAGTAAAGCATTTCCAACTTTGCTGTTAGGAGTTAGTACATCTTGCTCGACAGGACACTGGCCTCAGCTCAGATGTCTGGCACCTATTCCTTTCTCAGCTGCTGTGAGAAAATGAATGTGTCATTTCATCTCTGCATGCCCCTTTCATCCTTCAGTCCCTCTTGTCTGTTTAGAGTATATGTTCTTCTGAGCTGGAGTCTTTTCTCTTTGGAGAGGTGTATATATACTGTGTAAAATAATGGAGTGGAAGTTCTGTCAGGACCTCTAGGGACTACCATAAAATGAGACCTGGAAAAGTTACATGCTTTTTTATAAATCATTAGCATATCACTTCACTGTCTAAGGCAACGTACATGCAGAGGTCACTGTCCCAGAGATCTAGCTGTAATACTGAAGACCCAGGACACCGAAGTGAAGTTACAGAAACAGTGGGGATTTTCCCATTGTATCTGAAAGATTCATGGCATAGCTGTGAAGTGTACTTGAAAGCAAAGACAACCAGGAAGCTATTGATTGGGCTCCACAGCAAGCATGTACTGACTCCACGACTCATATTTGACTTCCTTTGGCAATTGAATGCTATTTGGGGTATAAAAGGAAAAGAAAGAAAATGTAGGGAGGAATGTAATGCAAAATTTTTAAAGATATAAAATTACTCTGAAGTTACTGCATGTTTTCCCCCTAGAAGATATTTGTGTTTTATGGAAACTGCCTTTGTAATCATTCTGATAATCATTATCTGCTTTTCCAGTCATTGTTTGCACAAATGACAATAATTTGAGTGCTTAAACATCTGGCAATGGAGTTTAATTCTAATTATGACTTATGACAGCAGTGCTTATGAAGGCAGTAGACAGAGTGACAAAAAGCAGTGGTCATCATTGACACACTCATCATTCGTTTTGTGGTTCATGCATCCTTTTACCTCAATAGCAGCATCTCGTCTTCTTAAGGTGGCAATAAAACCTTGTGTCAGAGTATTAATGTGTGAAGAATTGGTGTTTGATATGAACACATTGTAAGGCAAGTCAGTATCCTTATCATCAGCTAATGATTGGGCATTTCATGCTGAGATCAGAAGCTAGAAGGGATGGGCTGTTTTTCAGAATTCCTCAATGTGTGTGTGTGTGTGTATTTTCACCAAGATACTTTTACACAGCTGATTACTACAAACACATTGTCAGTATGAATTACCAAAGCAGCTGCTTTTACCTGCCTTACACAGTGCATCAAACCAAGTATTAAGTAGCTGGTTATGCAGAGAATCATGAAATGAGTTCAAGACATGAATGAACTTGAATTGAAGAATTTTTTTACATTGTATTAATTCTAGTAGATGTCTGGAAGAGCCGAGGTACCATGGGTTAGTGCCACAGAATGGCTGAGCTTGGCCCACACCCCTTGAGCTTTCCTAGTCCAACCCCCCTGCTCAAGCAGGGTCAGCTGCAGCAGGCTGCTGAGGACCATGTTCTGTCAGGTGTTGAAAATCTCAAAGGATGGAGACTCTGCAGCCTCTCTGGGCAACTTGTCCTAGTGTTTCACCCTGGGGGATCACCAGTGGCACTAGATAGCTGCTGATGCAGTAACAACTGCATTAAATTAGGTAACTAAACTGTGCTAAGGAGGGTTTTCTGTCACCTTGTAATGGTACTATGAAATATCTTTGTATTATTTTATTGAAATGATTAATTTTCTCAAGTTTTTAATTTCCAGTATTTTTGATGCATTCAAGTAATGCGTACGGCTTTTTTGGCAGCAGTTTTTAACATTCCCTGTTTTCATGCCACAGCACCTATTATATCCAGCTAGAAGCACTTTCTCACTGATTTCCTTTTGGCCAGCAGTGTTCCTCATATGACTTGCATCACTGTAAAAGTGAGCAGACTGAAAAAGGACAATTAAAGAGCGTTGTTTGGCAAACATCCCCTTTTTTTTCCTTTATGACTGTTCTGCAAATGCAGGACAAAAAGCAAAGTGCGTGAAATGTGACAGTGTAGCACCTAGCCCATCTCTTGGTTTTTTGTTCAAGTGTTGGTTCTACCTGGAAATCAGAATTAGATACATGGTACACACCTACAAAACACTGCCCTACTGAGGGTTTATAAGTACTTAATTAAAGCTTACAGACTCTTTTAAGTCTGTATGCTGTCCCCTTTCTAGGTGGCTAGCATAGACATGGGTGAATAATTTATAGGTCTGTGATCCATGGCTCCTTCATCTGTTTTATTTGACTCCCAGCTTATATAGCTGGCAAAAATAACCCCCATTTGTTACCGACTGTTGTTCCTGAGACAAATGTTACACAACAACAATAAATTATGCTCACAGCATTGCTTCTTCTGTTAGATTTTTAGAAAAGGGGCTTTAGGTTCCCATGGACTTTATTGAGGTAAGCCAACACGACTGCAATCTGCAGGGCCCTGCAGAACTTCCCTCTTCATGATCATCTGCAAGGGCTGGCCTCAGCCCTGGATGCATTTACTGGTGAAAGGCACCATTCGGTGTCTCGCTGCAGCCTGGCGACCTCTGGCAGCGGAAATGTCTGCAGGCAGCTGACATCAACATGGACAAGTCTCAAGTTTGAAGCAGGAGACTTCCTTGCAATGAAAATTGCTTGCAGTCATATCTGTGCCCCAGGGTGCTTCATGTCCAGAGGTTTGCGTGAGGCCCTGAGCTGTAAACTGTTCTTGTGCTCAAAGCCAAGAACGTGGATTTTCACTTTTGTTTCTAATTACATAGGATAATACTGCTTTCTTAGGGTCTTTTCCTTAGTCTCTCAAGAAGCAGGTCACTGGCTTCAATGCTAGCCCATAACATGAAAGAGACAGCATGGCCAGTTTGAGAACCTTCTGATATTTTCTCTACTCACACATTCTGATTTTCTTGCACAGTAATTGATTGATGTCAAATCTGATAATTTTCTGATTTATAAAATCAATTTAGGGAAAAAAAATATTTTCCAGCATTTCAGAGAGTTAAACACGACAAAGCAAAGGGTGTTTGTTCTTGTTCCGTTCACAGGGATAAAGTGCTATTCTGTAAATCCATAGTTACTCTGATTAGTGAAATTTCTGTGACAAAATCTGGGCAATTTTTGTCTTGAGTCTTACAGAAGTGTTCAAACACAGTAATGGGTTTGCCTCAACAGCTTAACTTGTTATGGGCCTGTAGTGCGGAAGTCCATCGGTTAAAGAATTTATCATTGTTCAATCCTTTTATGATTGTATATATTCAAAAGGATTCAGAAGAAAATTCTAAAAGTGAATATGACTTGACATAAATTTAATCTTAAAATTATTGGAACATAATTCAGCACCTGTAGCCTACCCAGTGTGGGATTGCAATGCTTCAAGTCAGGAGCAAACAAGTCATTTAAGAACAAGAAGAGCCTCTTAAAATCAAATCAATCACAGTACTGTATAACCTTATGCTATAGCATTTGATCTTTCTGCTTATCATCTCTTTTATGAAGGGATCTTCACCTTGAATGGAATTAAAATGCATTAACTTTCCATTCCTTCTCTCTAAAATAGCAGTAAAGTGAGCCATCCAAGTCAGTCCCCATTACAGCAACAGAAACACGCCTGTTACCCACAGGGAGAGCTGGGCTCTGTTCTGAATGACTGTACAAATGATCAAAAGATATGTATTATAGGAATGCACAGTTATGCTGTGGGAAATTTTGCTTTCATTCTTTTCAAAGGCTTCAGGCATCTCAGGAAAACCAAGAAAAATCATAACAGTAAGTCTTATGAGCACACAAGTTTATCAAAGCCCTCATCATCTGATACTGATTTCCATTGCATGTAAATAAATATATGAATAATTTATGTATTTCATCTTTATAATCAAACAGTCCTGGGGTTTTTTCCTTCTTACTTGGCATGGTATGAGTCTCCTCAGTCTGTGTTTCTGCCTGCAGCCCATAGCTGTTCCTTGTGAATTCACACCAGTTCTCTGGGTTTGTTGACCATGAAAGGAGTGGCTCTTGTTGTGCTTAAGTGGGTCCTTCCCTGGGAGCTGTGCACTTCCTAGCCCTGGTCAGGAAACAGGACAAAGGAATCAAGGCAAAGGAATTGTGAACAGTGAATGAGTGCGGTGGGGGGAAATATCAAATTTACTTATTTTCAAAATTTGACATGGAATTCTGTTCATGGTGGAATGGTTGTTGTCATTACAACAAAGCTGATGGAGGCTGATAAAACTGGAGGAGAGGCAGAGGTGATGAACTGGGCAAGAAGGAAATTCAAGGGAATGGGGTTAGAGAGGGTCGGTGGGCACTGGAGCAGAGAATAGCCAGGGTTACAATCCTCTGCCAGCATCTCTGCTGTGGCTCCTAGTCAGGTGGCAGCTTCTCCAGCTCATCTTGGCTTTGGTCGGCCTTGAGTGATGCCTTGCAAGCATTATTTGTGCTCCCTGAGCCCACCTGGCTTCCCTGCCCGTGTGGTCCCAGAGGGAATCAGTTTTTCCTGAAGGGGAAAAAGTGTGATTTCACTTAACTTGCTTCTGCCCCAGCTGATGAAGACTTCTGACTGTGAGAGGAGTGTAGTCCTGGGCTACCTGGGTTACCCCAGATTATCTGGGAACTTTCTCTGAAACAGCACATCCTTGTGACATACAGCGCTCAAAAGCTGAAGCAAATTCCAAAATGTTCCCCAGCACAAATAACAGCAAAGAAAGGATTCATAACTCTGTTGTAATTCATCATTGGAGAACACGGGAAGTGCTGCTGTGGGGTTACTGTAGGGATTTTCCTGCTAGAACTCTGGTAGTTTCAGAAGAAAATGGATGCATACTGTTGCTGAGGAAACGAGTCTCCCAGGGGAAGGTTGGCTTTTCCCCAGTGTGAATTTTTGCTGCCTCATGCTCACTCGAGTCAATTAACCTAAAACTTACAAACTGCACATGGCATGGCTCTGTACAGTTATTATATTTCAAATACATTATGAATTTTGTACAGTTGCATGTGGATTTAATCATAAACAGCTCAGAAACAGATTCAAGTTCATATTCCTCTTTAAATATTTGTATTCCTATAGTGGAACTTTGCCTATTTTTCTCTGTAGGTGCCAGCTTGCATAATGACATCAATAAATACTTCTGGTTTCATCATTCTCAAGGGGACACGATGACAGTTCAGGATCCAAACCAGATGAATCTCTGTGCTGCTGTTTGGACTGTTGTCTCCTATGTAATTGCTGACATGGAGGAGATGTTGCCAAGGTAATAAAACAGCAAGAAGATTTCTGTTCTTTAGTAAAGATTGTAAGTCCACTAATGCATGTGGACTACAGCTGTAGTAAATTCTGTTAACCTTGATTTTGTGCTTTATTATTACATCTGTTTTCCTCAAAACACACTCTTTTACACATTCCTGCTTATTTTTGCTGTTTTGATCTCTTCCATTTGTGATTTTCACTTAAAATTTCTTCCTTTTAGTACTCCTTAAATTTCAGATGAAGATATCTTTGACTATGTTATGATAACCATTTGTATGCACAGTGATCCTGTGCAGCAGGAAAAATATATCCAATAAATTTTTTGCATCAGAATAATTAGTGTATTGATTTAGTGTACAGGTTTACTGGTTTTGTTTCTGTCTGTCATTCTACACATTGGAATTATGTACTTATTAACCAAACAGCCCTTTCTTTTCACTGTTTTAAGGTAATACTGTAGTTTCTAGAAGTTTTCAGGTTATAGGACAAATTAATCTTGTCTGTTTTAATGGTAATATATGGTAGAATGGTCAAATAATAGTCAAAATGCTAAAATAGCATAATAGTTTCAATCAGGTCCACTGTTAGATCTTATGAAAGGTTCACCTAAGACTCAGATAAACCAGGACACAGAGCATAGAAAGCCAACCAGAGGACTCACAGCTCTCCTGTGGTTTTTTGGGCACCTCCTCATGGAAAGCCATGAGTGTCTTTTTTTTTGTCATGGAAGACTCACCACAGTGACAGGCAGAGAATTTCGTGTGGCAGTTTTTCTATGAAATGCCATGTTTCAGAAACAACACACAGCTGTGATTTGTGACCTTCAGTACTTGCCAGCTGATATCCAAACAAAGTGTAAGAGCAGATTTTGATTCAGAATCCTGAAGCCATTCCTAGCTGCCCCTTGCTTGCTTCTCCTGCTGAAGCTGGGCTAGAGGATGCTGGTACATATTAACTTTGATGGAAGGATTAACCTGGGAATTTGATTTTTACATACTTTGTTGGTTTGGGGGTTTGGTTTTTTTTCTTCCTTACTGAGATTATGAATATTCAGATGAGTTTCAGGCATATCTGTAGAGAAAATATAACTGGTCTTGGGGAATATTTTAAGGCGTATGATTTCTGCTCATTTCCTTGTGACGTGATCCTTGTTCGTGATTTTAAATTTTACAACAAGCAAACTTAGTGATGTGAATAACTGCTGCAATATAATCAGCACCAAACAACTAATGTTACGAACATGGAGTATTAAGCCAAATAGCAGGCAGTCCCTAGTGCTGTTAATCAGCTCTGCTGTTGAGCAATAGCTGAATAATGAGCAATTCATTTTTATAGAATTCATAATCATGGTATCTGTTTACTGTGATAATAGCTGTTTTCCATCAAATTTATTAACTATTTCAATATTCCCTCCAAATCATTTAGAGAGCATAAAAGCTGCCTGGAGATACTCTGCTCTATCTTTTTAAAGAAACAATGTTGAAATAAAGTTAGCAAATATTTCCTCCGCTTTCAAGGCGTGGTGCCTGTGTTTCTTTTTTGCTTGACAAGAGCATAGTTGGTGGTGCTCACCACTGACAGATCCTCAGGCATCTCCAAATTCAGCCTTTTGTCCTCTACACAATTTTAATGACTGTTTCCTGAATTGTGTTCCATATAGTTTTCCCTCAAGGTATGAGGCTTTGTATATCAGAGATTCAGAAGGATGTTCTGTGAAGTTATATTGTTGCAAATCTTAACCTCTGCTCTCTTGGAAATGGTGTTTATTTGTGTTTTTCTCCATTGCCTCAAGTCAAATGGAAAATCTCTGGAGTTGAGAATACTCCTCTGCAGAGGAGAATAACACTACAGGTGTGCACATGGCACCACAGCACATGCCAAGATGTGCTTGTCAGCTCCTAAGTAAGAAAATTAACAATTCCCAGGCCAAAAGCAGCACAACTATGTAAGATAGACCATAAAAATTGAGACAATAATGCCCCTGAAGAAAATTTAACCTTCATGTCAACTTCAGATACACAGTTCTAGAGAGTAGCATTGGTTTTGGAAAAAAAAAGTTCAAAAATCAGAACTGCCATCTTATTTTTATAGAAATAATGAAAATAAAAATATTTTATTTCTGACATTGAAAAGGAAAGATTTTTTTTTTTGCTTGTAAAACCAGATTTCATTAAAATAAGACATTGTCTCTGAGTCACCCTTTTTTTTTCTGATCTACATTGGTTCTCAGACCTAAAAGTTCATCTGTCCATAGTACTCTTCTGATAATCTGCCTGTTCAGATGTACCTCTCTCAAAAATTTCCATAAATGAGGAGATGCTAATAAATTTCTTTCCTTTCCCAGTGGGATTTTGTACCATCTGTGTAATAGCTTATCTTTACAACTGCTCAGTGTAGCAATTATGCTCTTCCAATTAGTGGCCATTAAACATGTATCAGTTGGTCAATTTTCAATTCAAGAGCATTTCTGAGGTGATCCGGGTAAGCCAACATAACTTTGCCTTCCACTGACACGCCATTATCTTTGAGAGTCTTTCTCAACTTTTAATTGAGAAAGTAGTAGCTTAGGACATTATTTATATTACTATGATTGTGAGGGTCACCTGCCATAAATCTGTGCTTATCGTAAGTAATTTGATGATGTTCTAGGTCAAAGGAACCATGGGTAAATTTCCCTCCAATAAACATTTCGGTTTTTGCCTGCAAAGATCTGTGAGCTGAGAGCTGAAAAAAACAGCACTAGTATTTAAATATATGTCAAAAATTTAAATTTCAAATAATCATCTTCCTCAAGGTATTACAAATCTCTTGTATCTGCTGAGAAGGGAGGCCCCTGGGTAGTCTTCCTTTCAGCTACAACTCCAAGGTTTCAGACATAGTTACAGAGGGACAAGGCCAATGCATAATTCATTTACCTGACTAGACTATAGTACAAATGCTGATGAAAAGTCTGTTTTCAGTACTCCATAATGTAATGTAATTTTGCCAGGAATAAAAGAAGAATTGCGGGGTACGTTTGCTTTTGTCCTTCATTGTGCCAAGACAATACTGATGTTTCACTGTCTCTTTGAATGATTCTGTTCTATGTGTTCTCACAAGATTTTTAGCTTTCTTAAAATAATTAAAACCAAAGAGAGAGTTGAAGCAGTGCTGATTCTGCTGCTCCATTACCAATCCTTGGCTGTGTGTTTAGTTAGTATGCTTCCCCCATCGCGATTTGAGACACTTCCATTTACCATAAGTAAATATCAAACTGATCTTGATATCTATATCTGTCTCATGAAATATACATACCATCTAAATGTGCCCAAATGATTAATTTACTGCTGTGTAAGGATTAGCATAAAAATCTCATCACAGCACAGGATAGAAATGTTGCCACTAATTGCTGGTTGGAGTGAACAATGTTTTCTGCATTGAAGTTAATGATGCATTGAAGCTCTTGAATGGGAAAATTCAAGACCTTCTGGGAGAGAAGCTTTTTTCCCTTCTTTCCTGCTAGATGATGGAGACACTGATCATATATAATGAAAAGGAATAGATAGAATATAATAGATATATATAATATAATATAATAGAAAGGAACCTGCACCTCTGTAATCTTCTGTCTACTGCAAATGTATGGAAGCACTGTCCACACACACACACTGTAGTCTTTCATGGTCATTACTTCTGGAAACTCCAGCCTTTTTGCACAAAGGTATGGCCAGCTATGGGCCTGTGATTTCTAGTTACAAGTGTTTAATAAGTACATTGTGCTAGCACCTGATTAAGGTTTTAGATGCCTCTCTTCTTAATAATCGTATTTGCGCTTGGAGGAGGGGCCTTGATGACAGCCTTATATCCAACTCTGTGTCCAGCTTGCAGTTTGATTTCACTTCAGGACAGATCAACCTCCTGTAGTTTGTTAAGTTTATGTCTCCCAGAGGGTTTTTTATTTTTCACTTTCTTTCACAGCACTTTTACTGTGGCATGGATATTAGGAATGACTGACTGAAAAATTCTGGGTATTTTGTGTATTAGGGCTCAGGAACTGTGAGATGCAATTGAGATGACTCCGAAGAACAGCACATGAGTACATGGTAGAGAGCTCCATCAGGGCCAACACTTGCCTTTATCACTGACCTCTGTTACTGGCAGACAGAGCTTTGTGATCAATGCAGTGAATTTTTATCACCAGTCATGGTTTTTTACATAACTATGTGAAAATCAGGCTTATGAAAACTAAAGAGGGAAGCTCTGGAGGAGGGACCACAAAAGCCACAAAAAGAGCAAGGTTACATTGAGTCAGGGACTGTGGCTTCAAGTACCAATGTTTTACTCTGCTTTGCTGTGTGCGTTGGGGAACACTGTCTAAACTTCCCTCAGTTCCACTGTTAAATGTTGGTAGTGGTGTTTGGTGTAGCCTGATTTAACAACACTGTGTTAAAAGACATGATGCAAAGAAAATGTAAATTCATAGCAGAGGTGAGGTCCAGTTGGAGGAGAGGAAAAAGAAATTAAGGCCTTCCAGCTACATGAGAATTCACCTGTAGAACGTGTCTTTTAGTAATTACTGTTTGCATTTGCAATACTTGCATTATTCACATTATTTGCATTTACTATTTGACATGAAAAGCAAAAAGAAATACTGCTCCTTCAGATACTTCCATTTCAAAATAGACTTTGGACATCAGGCATATAAATTTTAAGCTAATGGTACTTTGCATCCGGGAATGATGTGGGACGATTATGTGTGCAAAATGGTCACACACAGTGTCATCCATTTGCATCACTGCACTACATTGAACTGTCACACACATACAAAGTATTTCACAGAATCAGGGGCCACACACTGGGGCAGTTTGGGAAGAAGGAATAGGTTAAATGGTTTCCCAGCAGTCATGCAGCCAGTCAGTCCTAAAGCTAAGAATAGTTTAGTTCCTGCCTCAGCCAAACTGTGCTGCCCATAAATGAGTTACTACTTTCTTTTTATACCACTGAGAAAACTGTGAAGCTGAAGTGCAAAATTTTGTGCAAAAATGACACTTTCGACTTATCATAGGCAATGTATGTGGACTGAACCTTCAGGAAAGTCTTCAAAACTGATTTCACTCAGGTTCTTTGTGACTCAAGTTATAATCTCTGCAATACTTCAGCTTCAGCTTTGTGAGTGTAATTATGCAATATGTTGCTTATTCTAATTTGTCTATATATTTTGCTTTTTCCAGAGATATTATGTCAGTGATACAGCTGCAGAGAATTTATATCATTGCCAGTACTTATAAGCAAATTTCCCAGTTCTTTTACACTTCATCATTTTTTATTTGGCTTTAAATTTCTGTCACTAGGACAGAAAGGTATCACAAATTTTAATATGAGACACAATGCAGAGACTAACGATTGTTCAAAAGCAGATAATAAAATATTCATTGTTTTTAATAGAGTGTCATGCTGATCTTTCCATGGCTATTATTGAGCTTTAGCTCATCAGGAAGATGAGTTTAATAAGAAGAATTGCTAGAAAGTGAGTCATGAGACACTTAACCATGTAAAGTTAAATGTTGATCCTTTACCCCTAAATTGCTCATTGAAGAAGCTGAGAAAGCTGTAAATACCCACAAGAAAATGCCTGATTGTCCTCAGCAGTGATTCCCATTGCCAAGTCCTGCATAGAAGATATTTTAAGCCTTTATAATGCAGCCTGAACCCTTAACATGAAATGCTGAGACACAAACACACATTAGTTGTGAATTCCTATATTCCTTTTTCTCAATGTAAACAGGGTGCAGCTCTACTGAGAATTCAGCTTAGCTTTGGTATTGCTGTCCCTCCAAGCAGGACTGCCCCCTGGCTATGTGGTGAGCCTATTGGAAGGATAAGTACAAGCAGTAGAAGAAATTATTTTAAAATTTGGTCTTGTTAGATCTTTCTAAAACAAGAAGTGTGTGGGTGTTAATGCACAAATACCTTTAGTTTGTTAAAACAGCTGAACTTAGGTTTCAGCATGTGCAGTTGTTGGAACTCTTTTCTTTCCTCTCATAAACAATTGTGTCTTCATAGGTATGAGAAGATAATAAATTAAAAAAGTCAGTAGGCTCTGTATAAGTACCACATGTGTTAAACCACAGCCTATCTAAGTTACAAAAAATGTAACTTAGATCAACGTTTATCAACAGGAAATAACTTTTAAATAAGAAGAGAGGATTCATTTCCAAGTTGTTAGAGGGAAACAGATGTGATAGAAGGAAGTATAGATTTTTACTTTCAATACAGCAAAATCTCATTTCAGGTGTTCCACATAGTGTGTTTGCTAGAACTCCTAGGAGGAATTTAGAGAGGATGTGCACAGCCTTCCCTGTTGAGCAAAATTCCAACAGTACTTGCTGGCATCAGAAGAGGCTGCCCCACCAGAGACCATCTGGTTAGGGGGCTGTCCATCCCCTGTGTATTTGATAACACTGGCTGTGCTATATTCCCAGAACTACGTAAGCTTGAATTTATGGGGTGAGGACCAGAAGCATTTATTAGGAATGTTCTGCAGGAAGTGTGTGACACAGCTATTTCTGATGCCACATTTCATATGACAAACAAATAGTGAACTGGCTGTTGGTAGCTCAGCCACCCGCTGAGCCCGTGTGGTTCTGTGGCACGTGTGATCACTCCAGGCTTCACCTAGAGGAAAGAGAACTGATGATCACTGACCAGAGTCCAGGTGTTTGATTGACCTCTTTCTATACCAAGAATGTGAGATTGCCATAGAGAATCTTTCTGCTGATCCCCTGGGTGCAGAGGTCCTTTGCATCCATGCTCCCATACAACCAGAATAAGAGGAGAGTTTTCATGCTTGGTGACCATCTAGAGGTGAGTACTTCTTTTTGCTCTCCAAATGGCTCCAAGTTCAGGAAGAGCTTGGGGTCTCAAGTTCTTTTTTGCCTCCCAAACTGCAGTACTTGTATATCTTTTAGACTTGGATTTGCAATGGATTTGTAATATATAGCATTGTCATCACACTGTGAATCACCGAAGTGTAATACTTCTAATGTTCCATATCTCTGCATTTCAGAGCTGTGTCTAAACAAGCAGGAACAGTAACAGCTGTCAGCAGAGTGCTTGACAATATCTTCAAAGCAGAAGAGCTGAGTAAACATTTACTGTGTGTGCTCTATTAGGTGTCAACAAAAATTTTATTCCTCCCTCCCTCATCTATGAAGTGATGGAGGGGGAAAATACTACTGCTGTGTGATTCTGCAACAGTTAGTGTTAGAGTGGCTGCTACAATACTACTAACTCAGCTTGAGGCTTAAGATTATATGAGACATCATCATTTGGCAAACTTCAGGGAAATCACAAATGTAGCAGCATTGTTTATTGCACAGTGTTTATTCACACAGTAGTGAGTGATCCTTTAAAACAGAAGTGTTAGTGGCTTGCAGTATTTGCAGAAACATTCTGCTGACAACCTAAGGCTTTGGAAGACTGCTGTTACCTTTTTGTAATAAACTAACAAAAGTGAAATTAATACCTGGGGTTTTTTAACTTACCACTTTTAGATTCCTCTACGGAAAAAAAAACATCAGCTCAGCTTAAAATAAGTCTAGAAAGAGTTCTCAGCGGTCCTTCAATTTACACTGGCTTAAAATATGAAGTAACAAAGATTGAAGCTCCAGATAAGCGTTGGTCAACTCAGTAGGAATTTCTTCAAAAATATTTGCAAATGTGGGCAGATGGTGTTAGGGTTTTCTGCAGTTTAACAGAGCAAGCAGTTATATTAGACATTTTCTTTTTCCCAAAGTTATCCTGATTTTGACAAAAATCCTCCTGCTGCCATTAATCTCAAACATACTAACAAGCTCTAACTTTACTACCATGACGTAAAAGTTTGCTTGCTGGCCACTTTTTTTTCCCCTTTGAATAAGCTCAGTTTAGTGGTTTTAACTTAAGACAATAAACCAGGAACTCCCAAGTTCTAATTCTGCCGTGGTAACCACCTTGCTGGGTGGTCTTGGCACACCCTAAAGGTATGTCTTCTATGTGGATTTAATTTATTAAACACTAAAAAACAAAAAAAAAGTCCATTTTCGAGCCTGGATGCAGCCAGAAGTGTGGGCCACTGTTTTGTTCTAATGAGGTGTCTTTTAAATTCACTCACAGCCGAAAACAGCTGACATTTGGGCATTTTCTAATTTATGCTCCATAGGTGAATTAACCTTTCTGATGAATAACACTCCAGCTTGGCTGAAATATGAATACAGTTGTGGTCCATCTTCATTGTGGCTGATTCACAATTTGGAGTGGAAAAAATGTCAAAATTTTGACCTTAAGACAAATGAAACCTTAGAGTTGTGGGGTATTTTCTGTTCGTTTAAAAATTAACTCTTTGCACGTGAAATTGCGGAGCTTTCCCTTCAAAGTTCTGCAAAGAGACTTCTAGAAAATAACATTGAGGGGAAAAACTAGAAAAAGTTAGTACAAAAACTGTCCTATATGGTAATACCATGAGCCTGAAAACAGGGAATATATTCCAAACTTGTGGAAGTGTTGAGTTTGTTGGGGTTTTTTATCCAAGAGCAAGAGCTAATATAACTGCAAAGTAATTTTAATACAGTGTCTAATTTATTCTTAATTCAAACTCATTTTCTTATGGCTACAGGAAATATGCCCTACTGAAGTCAACTCAGACAAAATTCAACAGTAAATGTCCCACCCCTCTTTGTTATCCTGAACAGAAATCTACACAAATCTCACATATTCTGCTTCTGTAGCTGGTGCTTACTGAGCCTTTAGTACAAGTAATTAGTAGTCATCCCTCATAAAACAGTTGGAAGCTAGTGAAATGTCAGAGGATTTCCCTCCATATTCAGTTTTATTACAAATTCATGTGCTATCCTCTCAATTTTGCTTAGTGGACACAATTAATGACACTGAAGACTTCTCAGGGTATAAATTAGAGTTTAAATTTGAAGTAATGCCAGTGGCTTAAAGAAGACAGTTTACTGATAATTCAGTCTTCAAACTGCACAATATATAAATTATTCACTTCCTCATCTGTCAACTCTGGCTGTAGATTTGATTTATGGTTTAAACAGCATCTCTTTGTTAAAGGAAATTGCAACAGAACTTAGTTGTATAAAACAGTTCTTCTTTGTACCTTAAGTGAAAGAACTTTAAAACCAAAACTGCCTTTAAAATACCCATTGCCCCCAAATATTTTTTTCAAATATCTTTTTTTAAAAGTCGGTTTCAGCTTCTGTCCCTAGTAACATACATATTCACAATCCACACAGCTGAAAGAAAGCAGAGCGAGGAGGACTCATTCTTTGCAGGCACTAATGTTATCAAAAAGTAGTGATAAAAAAAAGTAGAAACAGCAATTGTATACAGTAAGTCTGAGATGCTGCTCAGAATGAATGAATGAATGAAAAAGAAATTCCTGCCTTGTATTTAGAATGGAAGAAAACTAAACATCTCTAGGGAAATGGGATGCATAGGACAAAATAGCAAGAAGTGCAAATGGGAAGAAGAGAAATTCTTACTATGCCCAAGGAAGGTAGTGTAGTGCCAAGATACCGGAATCATGTAAATATTCTGGTAGCTGGAAAAAATGAAATGAGAAGCTGAAGATAAAAATACCTGTATTCAGTACAGCTATATAAAAATACTAAATTCATAATCCAGGAAACCCTGCAGTTGCCTCAGATGTTGTTACAGGACCAAGAGTTGGGCCACGCTGATGGCAGGCTTGGAAGTTTAAAGCAGCTTTAAGCAAACCTGAGCCAGCTGGATGGAAGAAATGTATAACTTACAGGTTCATTATCTTTCATCACCCAAGAAGGTGAAAACTGGCTGATCTCAGTGCACTTATATTAGAATTTTGGTTCAAGGGAAATGTGGAACAACAGTCCCTGATACAAGAGAATTGTTGGGTGGAGCTGTGGTTGGAAACTGCAGTGTGCATCACTGCTGTAGCAGGGCTTTTCAACTTTCTTTTTCTTTTTGCTGAGCATTGTTTCATGCAGTCAATGTTGTGTCTTTCATCACGGTTTACTTTAAAGTTTGAAATTGACAGTCATTCCATGATTTCCCCTGAGCAAGTTTTCTTTACAATGAATCTTCTCTGCAAACTTCTTTAGAGCTTGTAGCTTACCAGTGTGATAGCAGTGGCATTTGATGTTCTTGGACAAATATCATGCCCAAAAAACCTGCCCTTGAATTTTTCTTCTAGGAGAAAATGATGTTCATGCAACCACAGATGTTGATTATTTATATTACATACAAGGATTCTTAATTGAAGAAATAAAGAAAGCAACCCTAACTGTTTTGCTGCTTCCCCAGCCTTTTGAGGTTGATGTCTCTGTGGAACGTCAGCAACAGCATGGGAATAACAGGTGAAAGGAAAACTGCTGTGTGGAGAATGTAGGCAAGGCTTGTCAGTCAATTGCTGTGCTGTGCTATTTGCCTTTGGTGTGTCACTACAAATTCAGTATCCCAACATCACATTCAGAGAAGCCTTACAAAAGTCCAAGGGCATTCATGTTTCACCTTCCCTTATAAAGGATATTCTGAAATGTCCAAACTTGCCTTCCTTCCCCTCAAAGGGCTTTATGGGCTTTATGTGTGTAGCATTGCTGTCTAATACTACAGGTTGCTATCTAATACATTAATGTAAACAGCAAGAATAGAACCCCCCCAGAAATTGGTCCAACACTTTAATCTTTAGAAGAAAATGATTGCACATTTTTGTACATGATTGAAGCAAAGGTTATGCACAGATAAAGTGAGACATTTCCTGGCAAAGGAAGGTGTGGTATGGAGAATTATAAGAGAGAATTGGGTTGTGAGCTGTAAAACCTGCCTGCAGAGGCACATGGCAGCACGAAGGAGCACATGGTGGCACACAGAGGCTTGTCTCCACCGGACCCTGGGGGGAGGAGGTGTCACAGGGCAGACCCCTATGGAGAGGAGCCTGCCAGGAGCTGATAAATAAGTGAACAGAGAGTGACCACCCCATAAAAGGACATTTAGAAAGTGTGTTGCTGATGTAGCAGCACGGGATAGGTCACTCCATGTAAGGAAATACTGTGCCTTGGAAAAGTATATAAAACCTGCTCATTCCTTTGAATAAAGGGTTCAGATTCCCTGCCGGTCTGTGTCTGTGATTCAGTCGCCAACAGTGTGGTTCCGTGAGATAAAAGGAAGGTGTATGTTTTCTCGGTACTGAATTTGCCTGAAGATATGTCTTATAACAAATTTCCCCTTAATGTTGTGAGGATCCATAAATGCAGGTCAATTTAAATAGCCAGCCAATCTGCATTTTAAATAATGGTGTAGTTAATAAATAGAAAAAATCTCAGAGAGGTCTGATATATCAAGTCCTCTGAAAGTCTCTTAATGGCAGTTTTAATAAAAAGGACTTCTAAAGCAACACATGAATTTCCTGGAAGCCAATGGGAAGTCATTAAATCAGAAGTACTCTAATGCAAGCTCACATGCCTGTAAGTATTCAAGCACTCACATCATGACCACTTTGTGTCTGGGGAAAAAGATGATCAAAATTTCTGTGAAGAAAGGCAATGTGTTACAACACACTAATTTCTTCAAAACCGGAGTTTCCACAAGAAATTGAAAATCACTCCCTCAAAGTAACTATATTATTGGCACCCCTTCACAAAAAAGCTGCATTTTCTCCCTAACTGACTGCAGAAGGAAAGATTGTTTCATTTGGTCTTGAGAAAAGCCCACTACTATCTTTCCTTTGTAATAGGTGAAATGAAAGGACTGTGCCTGGCACAAAGACAAGCACTCCTGTGAATGCACTGCAGATTGTTTTTCATTGTAGTGTTAAAAATCTTTATTTCTAACCTGTCCCCATTTCCTAGACCTGACTACCAAAGCTCAACCTCAAACCAGACAAGGATTTAACAGAACAACAACAAAAAAACCACAGCTGTATTTTAAGACTTCAAAACACTTTTCTTTCCTCTTTCAAACAGGTATTTTTATTTATACTTACCTTCAAACGCAGGCAGCCTCTAAGGTTGAACCTGTTTATATCAAGAGACTCCTCTCCATCTCCATCTTACAGTAAAGCCTTCTGAATGTTTGATATTAACCATAACTTGTTTATGCAGCTTTATGGTGTTTTGTTCTGGTGCTGGTTTCACTAGCACCTGGCAAGGTTCTTGAAGTTTCTTTTCCTAGAGGGTTTTGTATGTTTTTCTCCACCATGTTGATTCCTTTAGATTTGGATGGTGACAGCCTACAAACATCCCTTTAATCCTGACTGTGTCTTGGGAGAAGAAATTAAATATGAAAAATTTAAAAAAAAAAAACAGAGAAGAATCTTCCCCTTGAGATTTCCCTATAAACAAATGTGCTGTTTCTCTTGGCTTCATGCAGAAGATATGGTGGAAAAACCATAAAGTCTCTAAGTGACTGTAGGTTGTTGCTACACGTATACCCAGTTTTATGTAAAGGCACAGGAGGGCTAGGAAACCTGGTAATGAAATAGATGTTAAGGCACAAAGTCAGTTACATTCAATATGGTTTCATGTTTTATAGAGAAGACCCTATTTTACCCATAATGTATTTTATGGACTGCATAAACCTGACAATGTAGTAAATTCAGACATAGATCTTGAATGCACACCGGTAGGCTGGCTCCACTCACGACCAAATTCAAACACACTCCCTATTAGATCTTCTAAACACAGGATCTTGCACCAATGGGGTGCAACACTCAAAGCTCCACTGACCTATAGAAAGTGGTATAAAATTATACTAACTTCTCTGAAATTGAAACCTAAGTGAACTAGATTAGCTTACATCACTGAAAACAGCCGCTCATTACTGGAATCAGTGTTTACCCAAGATTCTGCACTTACTTGCACAGCAAATTTTAAGTTAGTGTGAAACTTGCTATTCCTGATAAGCCCCCTAAGGTTCCCTGCTGCTGCTGTGCTTGTGGTCTGTAGCACTGGCTGCCCATTGGTGGGCAGCTATGCTTGTGTTTGATCAGCAAACACTGTTTGGTAAGGATGGTACAACTCTACTATGGCAAGAAGTGTTCCAAAACTGTCCCTGGTAGCACTGAGAAGAGACCACTGGTGGCACATGCCCATGGCTTGGGTTGTTTCTGAAAAAAGAAAAGTTGATTCCAACATTATTTCTCTGAGGGGATCATTTCCAAATGTGTTGTCTAGGCATCCAGGACTTCAACAGCATCCAAGTGACCTGTTGGATGGTACAGCTGTGGTGAAGCGGAGGCTTGGCCTTTGCACTCTCCTACTTGCATTGCTGGAGGTGGAAACTCTCTGAGAGCCCACAGAAAGTGTGCAGATGTTATTTGCACTGAGGGCAGACTTCTGTAAGGCACAAGGGCTGCAGAACAGGATTTTTTGTGCTTCTGGCCAAGGAACTTGTCTTCCAGCAGGAAAGATGCTGCTGCTGCTGCTGCTGCTGCTGCTGCTGCTGCTGCTGCTTTGGCTCCACACGAGGCTATAGTGACAGCAGCCGGTCCTTCCCCTAGTCCTGAGATAACCTGTGTCAACACTGTGACAGATCAGCTGGTAAAGCATTAGTGTAAAGTGCACTCATGTGAGAGGCCACCCCAATCTACTGTTTCATAATCTGGAAACTATTCCTTGGCATCGTTTCTTCTCCAGCACTGGTAGCAGACTCTGCTCTGTGCAATTTTGTACACAGAGAAATGGAAGTGAGTAGAAACACATACTTCAGGTTAGTCTTTGTTTACTATTTTGGTTTTTTTAATAGGAAAGCAGTTACACGCGATCCTCAGGAACTCTTATGATATTAAAACAAATAAAGCTTATTTGCCCCTGGAATAAAAAGATCTGGATGTGAAAGTATTTCACAGGTCACACCAGGCTGGGAGAAGGGGCAGTTACTGAGAGCCACGTAGAGGGAAACCTATTTAGCTCCATTAAGCCAATGTTAACAAAGTGTATATTAAAGTACTCTGTATTTATAAGAAAATGTTGTAAGATGTGGGGTTTTTATATCAAATGTATTAAATGGAAAACACAGCTTTTGCTTGCAAATGAATGTTAGAATATAATGTTTTTGATCCTATGATAAAAGTTATTAGATGTATAAAGGATATGTCTGGAGGCACATTCCTGACTTACAGTTACTTAAGAGGGGTTGCAAAGTCTAAAAAAATCATATCACACAATCTGAGAAATTACTAATCGCTTTTAAATTAAAGTCAAGCCCCAGTGTCTTGTTAGCAAATAAAAAATAAGGTTATGCTTCTTCTAATGTATAGGAAGAAAGTAGTTGAAAGTATGCAGCAGATGTTTTGATTGAGCTAGCAGACTTTTTTCCATGTCTAAAAGGCAGTGTACCAAGCAGACAGAGTAGTTCTTGGAAGAAGCAAACTGGTGGGGACAAGTGCTGTGAAAAGGAGTCTAAACAGGGAGATGGAACTGAGTTTATTCATCTGGTTCATTTAGTCCTCCCAGCTACAGATTCATGTTTTCAGGTAAATAGAGCTGTGCCTTAAGAGCATTTCTGTCCTTCTTGCACCCGATGTGAGCAGGAATGAGCTACAGAGCATGGCACAGCCTTCAGCAGCAGTCTTGTTCAGCTGGACCAGCATCATGTTTAAATGATTTTTTCACATACAAATGAGGAGAGAATTTCCTTTCTACCTTCTGTTTGGCTTTTTTTCATATCCCAGTTATTAAGGGACATAAAAGCATCAGCTCGAAGGATAATCAGTCACTGCCAGCGAAAAGAAAACCAGGTTGCAAATGACAGCTGATCACAGTGTTTAATAAAAAATTTCTTTGATTTTTTATTCTTATTGTACAGGGTGATAGATGCTGCAAAAATTGCAGAATTTTGACTTCTTTCAGTTTCTTTTACAGCACTTCAGAAAAGGAATAGAGCACACCCCTCCAGGCAGCTTTGTTGCCCTTTGCCAAGAGAGGCCTTCATCTCCCTGCATCATCTGCAAGAATTGTTGCATTGACAGCTACTAATACAATTCTGAAGCAAAAAAGCTTTCCTTAACACAATCTCCTAGAATTCAGGGCTTTTCAAAATGTGTCTCAGTTTTTGGATGGCCTACACATTTGAAAACAATTTGGAGGTTTTGATTCATTCAGGAAGCGACTGAACGTACTGCAGAAATTTGTTTGGCTGTGTAGCAGTTGGAAATACGGGTGGATCCTGTTGGAGATATATAAAAATACATGCACCCAAATCTAGGCAGTAACCACCAAATAAATGCCGTATTCTTCAAAGGAGGAACAAGCGGTATTAGTTATAATTAAGTAAATAGACCCAGTGTGCGTTAATAATGCCAAATGTTGAAAATTAGCTGGAATCTGGTGTACAGAGTGAATATTTTTGGTTGACTGGCTATGGCTTATTCCACAGTCAGGAATGCCAAGCAACTGACCTGGTAAAGGTTTTTGTCCCCACTCACCCTGTCCAACTTCTGACAACATTTTCTATCTGTCTGTTTGTTTGTTGTTTGTTTTCCACACCTCTAACATATTAATTCCATTCAGGAGGTATTAAAAATCTTGGCAGAATTAACCCAGTCGTGTCTTTTCATAACACTCCTACCAAAATATGTTGAAAATTAAAGTAATTTGAAACAATAAACTTTCGTCCTTTCATCTCCTTCCCGCAGCTGCACTCAAAATTAGAGTAGAACTGCATGTCCTAATTATTGTAATAAGCTGTAATTCAGGTAGAAACCTGTGAGTCACCAGTAACTCTATTCCCTGGCACAGCAAGTATGTGGGTATATGTGCATGTAAACACCACGCAGGAAACCCAGAACTAGCAGTATTAAAGTTGTGAAAGCAAGAAAACACAAATTACCATCCTGGACCTGTGTTTTGTGTGCTTGTTTTATCTTGCAACCCCCGATCCAAACAGGAGCTGCATGTACAACTGTCCAAACCTGTAAGTGAGCAGATCTGATATGAGATTAACTCCCAATTTGCACCTGACCTCCAGAGCCAGCCTGGCTTTGTGACTTGGACAAACATTTCATTAACTTCAGTGGGACCTTACCCTAACCTTAACATCAGGCCTTGTGCTTTAGAACTGAAACTGAAGCTGTAGTTAAACACCCACTAGATGTTTGTTGTTGGGATTTTTTTTTTTTTTTAAACTAACACAAAGAAATACTGACTAGAAATCCAAAATGCCATCAATTTAAACACTGTTTTGGAAATGAGTGAAAATAAATTGCAGTGCAAGCTTCACACTGTGTACTTCCTGACTTGCACAGTACACGCCTATAAAGAGAAATTGCTGTGGAATGACTTTCTGCAAAATAGCTCTATTTTCATGCATTGTAGAGGTTCATCATCTCCTCTTCCTGGGCTGTGTTGCTTTCCACCCATATGAATCCTTTTCAATTTGTAATTTCAGCGGGATCCAGTTCTAGTTTTATTTGTCAGGATACTCCCTTTTTTTGAAATGGTCTGTTAGTGAAATTTCCCTACAAGATCACGTAAAATTAATTAACCTGATATCAGCTCATATTCTTCTATGCAAATGGTTAAGTTCAAGGCTGCATACCCTGTACAAAATAAATATCCATAAATGGTTGTAAGAGTGCAGTTTGATTACATACCAGTTCAAATAGCAAAGATGTTACAACTGGACCCAGTGAAAGTTTTCTGCATGAATCATTTTCTTATTTTCCCCAGAGAAGGATTTGTGAAGAGAATTCATTTTCTTCTAATGCTTGGAAGGGAAGGGGAATGCCCCAAACCAAACATTTATGTATTTCCACATATGAGACTTAAATGGGGTCTATTCTTTCATTTTCTTCCCCCCATCTTTCTTCTGACACTGAATATGACAGAGTAAATCTTTGGTCTGTGAAATTCTGCTCTCTTTTATTCCCCTCACTAACTTTTCAAACAGTAAGGAAGTAGAAGAAAAAGTTAAAAGGTAAAACTCCTCAATATTATCTATGCTAATGCATTCAGTAGACAACTCACAAATACATTTTCAGACCTTTTTTTTTTATATATTGGTGTGCATGATTTTCTTTTCAGTTATTACATTTCTTTGAATTTTCCTGTTACATTTTATTCCTTTATTCATCTCACCCTTTTGACAGTGTCTTGAAATATTGAAAAATAGCCTAGTATTAAATTACATTACGGTAAAATTACAAATATAATAGAGTACATTACCAGTACATTTAGAATTACAGCAGATCTGTGAATTTTAAACTACATTTCAATCATATTTATAGTTGTTATTTGAGTTACTCCTGATAGGCTATACTTTTCCCTGTTTGTCATCATGTGCTGCTTGTTTGCAGCCTGTAATTACCAGGTGTGTTCAGCTGACGGGTGGATCTGAGCGCAGAGCAGCTGGAGCTCATGGCTGGTTCTCCAGTGCCTGAGCAGCAACAAACTCCAAGCTATTCCTGTTAACTTTGCTCAGTATCCAATTCACTATTTTAACTGGGTGAAAAATATCCCAAATATCCAAAACCCTCTGCCCAGCCTCTCCTCCTCCCTCCCTCGGACTCCCTCTCTGGGCAGGCAGTGGGGCAGAGACTGCACCCAACTGAACTGGGACATGTCCTGGGACTAAGCACCTGCACCCTCGGGTCATACTAGGACCATGCTGGCACAAGCTAATTCCTGGGTTTTTACAGGAGTCTGTGCCCTTTGTGCACAGCACGGTGCATTTCCATAGAGCTCCATTGCAGCTATGGATTTCTGGTATAAGTGTAGCAAGGGTTTATAACCTGCTTCAGTTTAGCTCAGGAAAACAACCCACTTGAAAGGCTGTCTAAATTCCTTCAGAAATACCAGTGGATCAAATCAAAAGCCAGAGTGTTGATTTATCTTAAAGGTGAAACAGGAAAAGGACACAAGCTGCCTTCCCATCCTCCGCAAAGGTGCTGGGCACAACCTCTGTGCCTCAGAAGGGCTGATCTCACCACCACTGCCACCAGCAGAGGCAAAGCTTTCAGCTACAGCTGCTATGGGAAGTGGATGCCTTGTATTCATGTACTAGAAAACTAAGGAAGAAATTTATGAGCAGGAATTGTGCCTAGAGGGCTGAGCTAGACCATGTCCAGTTGAGGGCATGCAGTGTCCACACTGCCCTTTCTGGGTACCACCTGAAAACATCCCTGAAAAACCCTTTTTCTCCTTCCCTCGTGTCTCTTGGCACACGGAGTGGAAGAAGGACCTCAGCAGCACCCTCCTATACCTGGACCTTAAAGGCAGTTTTAGTGCTGCCTCAGGTGACAGCCTCCATCCGTACCCCTCTCCCGTCCCTGCCTGAACTTGCACTCATGTTCCTGCAGGTTTGCCCTAATGTCTGCACTGTGCAAAATAATGCCATCCCTCAAAGCTTCAGTTTCCACTGACTGACCAAAGACACTGCTGAGGTTTCAGCTCTCACCCCTCTCCAGCCAGCAGCAGGCTAAGAGGAGATGGGAGATGCCTCTCCCTCCTCAGCATGTTGGCTTCACCAGTGCTGAATCACTGGAGGTCTGGAAAAGGAGACCTGGAGAGCAATTGTCCAAAACCTACTGCCACCCATTTAGGCCAATCTGTCCACCAGAGAAAAGCAAATATGGAATTTTGGGATGAGGTCACCTGTTCTGAGCATGCACTGAAGACCAGGTTAATCAGTGCTTTGTTTTGAGATCAGACAGCTCTTTTTGTTTGTTATATGTGACCATGTACTTAAAACACCACTGCAGTTTATCAGCACTTGAGTTGATCAGAAGAATGGGAAGGCCAGTCTATCTCAACAGGAGCCAGGGATGCCAGAAGGATTGTCCATACGCAAACTTAGCTGCTGTTGGAATACTTCTGCATTCTGTCTTCTGTTTAATCACAATCAAGACTAGCAGGTGGTGGGCAGCCTTGCAGAGCTGGCCATCTCCTACCTTTTGTGGTTTGCAGGCATAACTCACTGAGGTAGTTCACACATTGCTTCTGTGGAGCAAGCATCACCTGGGCCTCCTGTGTTGTGGTAGAGGGGACACTTTTCTTGCAGGCAGTAGGCAAAGGCAGAGACTGTCATAACACCCTCAAGAGCATGGTGAAGACAATGTGTTTGGTTTGGCCCCTGGGGCACTGCAAAGACACTCTTACACCATGGCCACAGCAAAGCCGGGCCAGGGTGTGGGATGTGGCTTTGGGGTAGGGTGGTGAACACTTGAAAGGATGGGTGGGACACATCATGGGTTGGAGAGAAGCTGTACAACTGAGAAACAAGAGCTCTCTATTTTCGTAGAGCTTTTAGAAGTTCTGCAGAGGGTGAGCTCCTTTGAAAGGCATCTTGCACTGAAATGCTGATGAAGTTTTTTGGAAGCAAGCTAAACCAAAAACTACTAGGAACTAGTAAATCCTTATTGACAGATCAAATTTTTATTCCTCTGCCTTATTTAGCATCCAAATATATTTTCTTGACATATTGATAGGGACATATGGATGAAGCACTGGAGATAGAGGTAGGTGCAGGTGGGGAGCTCAGCCAGGTGGCCAGCAGATCTGTGTTCACTTCTGCTCCATCCTCTCCTGTGCAGCCTCTCCTTCCTCCACTGGAGACACCTCAAAGCAGAGCTATGAGGCTCAAGTCTTTACTACTGGTAGAAAACCACACTGTATTTATTTCATGTCTGTAGGAGGCTAGGGACCTTCCCTGTTCTGTGAACAATACAAATGGTGGCTGTACTGGGCTGCCTGAAATGTGGGCTGGTCATTTACAACCAGCAGCGATTACGAGGGATTTGCACCTTTGAGAATATTTGAGGATTAAGTAATTAACAATTTATCTTCCTAGTTCTTTGGTAATGCATAATTGTTGGCTGGCAGGGACATCTCTGAGATGGCCACCAGCCTCTGGCTGAGCCTGGATTCATTTCTGTGGTGTGACATGATCCCTACTGACCACACAGGGGCCACTATTAGCAGCATAGCAGTTAATCCTCTTTCATAGGCAGGAATAGACCTCTGGGTGAGGCCAGGAGGCTGCAAAATGCTTTTGAGCTTCTTCAAGACAAAATATATTAAAGCAGTTGTTGTTATCTGCTGGTAAGCAGTAAGAGGACAGAGAGAACGTAAAACAGGGAAGGTAGGGAAAACTTCTACTGGAGCTAGCTGGAAATGCATGAGGAAATAAATAGGTGTGGTGTTATTAAAAGACAGATGCACCTGGGAGTCCAAAGCCTAAAAATCCCTTCATTATCCAGTTTAAGGCATCAAAAAGCTATGGCTAAAATGCGAGATATCAGCCTTATGGGTCTGTTTATACAGACTTCTCTAAATAGTTCTCCAGTCAGATCTTTTGCTTCTGCAAAATCTTTCTTTTTCCCTTGTGTTTTGATTCCTTTCATCTTAAAGGACACACTGCCATTTTCCAATCTGTAAATAAAACTCACTATGATAAAGGTCACGAGCTCAATCTCCAGGAAGAATTACCCTGCAGTGAAAGGTAAAGCCCATTTGGGGGTTGCCAGTGCTGCCCTTTGCATCCACTGATACCAGGGCCTGATGGACACTGCCCAGCTCCCTGCATCGGTTGAACTTGCATCAATATCTGCTCTTCCCCCTGCCATTATCCTGTGCTACAAAAAGAAGGGCTTTTGGACATTTACTGTGGGGTCAGGAGAGAGCTTCATGGTGGGCAAAGCTACTGAGCACCACCAAACCTGGGCATTGGCTGCTGTGGTGGAAATGTCCCTCACAGGCTGGCTGTGGGTTTCCCTGGCTGTGCATGGTGTGTGTGTGTGTATACTCAAATGTCTTGGTCCCTCCGCTCGAAAGCCAGCTCCCTTGGCAACTCCTGCCGGAATTCCACAAGAAAATATTTGGCAAATCACATGCTGACATGTTTATCTTGTTAGCTGTCAGGATGAGTAAGTGTGAAAGCTGAATGCTATCATTCAGCTTGAATGGAGCAATAGCTACCACTCATGAAATCTGACAGAATAAATACATTTTCACACATGATTTTTGTCAGACTCATATTAATCCTTTGTTCAGCTGCTGCCCTACGTGACTTTAAGTAGACCTGTGCTCACTGGCAACCCCAAACTCCAGCTCAGGGCTCACACAGTGACTCTACACAATCCAGAGATGCAAAGTGATTGCCTGCTCATAAATGACAGATTGAGTCAGCTTCTGCCCTGGCATACATATACATTTACATGTCTTCTAACATCTAATTTCACTGAAGCATCCCACAGAAAGCTCATATTTGTGCTTTTAATGCTAATCCAATAAAAAAGCAGTGCAACCATTTCAAGACAGTTATGGCATCAGTAACCCCCTGCCTGCTTTCAGACAGGCATTCCTGGGAACTCCTCGTGGGAGTTCACACAGTGTGAGAAAATAGCGAGCTCATTGAATCTCATTCTATGGCACAAATATTTCAGTGTGTTAGAGTACCTCAGAGCTAAGAAATCTCTGAAACATCAACATTTAGTTTCCTGCTTGATCTAAGCTGGCCTCGCCTGAGGCAGAGGTCGATCACATGCAGCTTTGTTGTTTGCCAGAATTAAGAATAGCAGAGTTTGTCTGATCAGCTCCCTCTCCAGCAATATCAAAGTGCCTCATTCACATTAAAAAGCTTCAGGCTTTGGCCCATTTCCTTTCTGATATTGGCAGAAGTGGCAGCAGGAAAGGGAAAGGGTAGATTGAAGGTTTCCCCATCCCTAGTTTGTTCTGCTCTTTGCTTGCCCTAGTGGTGCCGGCACACCCCATCCACAGCCGCAGCTTGTAAAGGAATGGCTTGAGCCATTCAGTGCAACATTTGCACAGGAAGGAGTAAGGCACTTAAAAGCTCTGGCCAGACTTTCCATGTTGAGCAGGTAAGGACAGGATTAGTTCAGAGGTCCATGCAATAGGATAAGGTCTGGAAATCAGCACAAGCTCTGGAAAGACAGAGCGGTCCCGCAGCTCGGAAAGAAAAATGTGGCACACCAATGTGAAATGGCAGAGTGGTGAAACTGGGGCTTTTAGCAGTGCTATGCTCTATTTTAGCAGTGACAAAGACATGCCAGAGAGAACTTTTTTATTATCAGATCACATTCAGAGCACTTTAAGGGTACGAGACAAACATCTGAATCAAGGAAAGGTAGAAGATGGTACTGGGACCTACAGCTTCTCTCTACATCTGCAGTATCCTCTGTTCCTCACTGCCACAACTACAGGCTGCCTCTTCCTGGGTCCCTGCCTCCTTTACTGTGCAGGGTGAATGATGCTTCCTGAAACTGCAGCTGTTCAGTATTTCTCTGCAGAGTTCAGTGTGGGGCCTTGCTGGCTGTACCACACAGCACTGACACCCTGCATCTCCTGGCTCCTGCAGCACACGGGCTCCAGCAGCTCCCTTTGCTCACTTTGCCTTGGCCCACACTGGGTGCTGAAGGAGGTGGAAGGGAAGGATGTCTGTCTTCGTTATTTAGAGATCTTGCCCTTTTGAAATACCATTCGGTGAGAGGAGAGGCATTTGTTTTGGGAGGGGAGCTTTGCTGGTTTTGTTTGGAGTGTTTTTGTACTGAATATGTCAGCGAAAGGGGAAGGTTCCTCCTGTTCTAAGGAGAGCATTCATGTGAAGCAGAGTGCTACAGGAAGCTCTCAGAGGCTTCCCACATTCACCCACTTCAGTAAATCCAAGACAGCACAGTCCCTCACATCACTCTGATTTAAATTAGGGTAAAGTCCTGCGTAACCTTTCTGTGGTAGATGACACCACAATTACCTCTTGTCCCCTTTTTCTCTCTGTTCTCAGAAAAAGGCAGTCAAATTATTCAGCTCAGCTTATGAATTGCAGGACTGAGCAGCACCTGCAATTTCACATCACTCAAACTAGCTTTTATCTCTCTTGACACAAATGCCAGACCCTCGTGTGCCCCTGAACCGGCTGCCGGCAAGAAACCGTGGCTGAGTGAGTTACGCCAGCGATCCTGAAGTCTGTCAGCCAGCATGGGCTTCCAGGGAAAGAGCAGGTTATGTTGGGACAGGAGAGGAAATCTGATGTGAGTATTTATTTTTTAAGCTGAAGGGGCAATGGTTAATACAGCTGCCTGAGCTGGCAGGTAAATTCTCACTCAAGATTCAAGGTTTTACCTGGAATAAACTATAAACAATAAAACCTGTTATTTCACAAAGCACTACTATGACTAATACATTTGTTCTCCTCTCCCAGTGGAATGATCTATATTTGCTTTTGATATAAAATTTTTCATAGGGAAAGATTTCCCCTTCAGTTGTGTTTTACTTGCATTTGTCACATGCATTTTACTGGCAGAAAATTCTTCTTCTTAAACTGCACCTCTTCTCTTTCATTCTGTTCTCATTACTTATTCAGAAAGCTCAGAAAATCTTACTAGAAGTACAGCCAGTTCACTGGCATTTGAAGAATGTCTTCCCAAGCAACCTAGCATCTACATCTTCATTTGCAATATAAGACAGAAGAAACAACCTCCCTCTTTAAATGCAGCTCTGCTTGTTGTTTGCCTGCTCCATGGCTGAGCCCTGGCCCAGCAGCTCTTCCATCTATGTACCACAGCTCGTTTGAACAGCACCAGAGGAACCTGGCCCCTGAGTCAGAGCAGCCCCTCTGAGCACACCAGGAAAGGGCAGGTGTTTCCTGGGTATTTCAGCAAACACCTGGAGAATGTGGCCAGGCTGCCATTGCTTCTCTGGGGTAACTGGGGTGTAGTTTCTTTAGCTCTCGATTGGGGTGCTGGCCGGCTCGGAGCTACCTCCAGAACCTGCTCAGCCCCCACGAGCTTTTGGAATACCTTTTGTGCTCGCTGTGCTTGTTCCCGGGCTGCTCTCGCCTGCAGCTCTTTATGCGAATGCAGCCACAGTCTCAGAGGCTCCCTCAGGACACCCCCTCGACCTCCCGGAGCGGAGAAAAAAGCGAGACACTGAGACCAAGCACGTGGGGTCTGGCTGGTGGCTTGTTTATTCTGTCTATCCCATCTGCTCTCTCTCTGCTGGCTGCAGCAGCTCCTCTTTCCCCCACCGCGGGAGCGGGGCAGGGCCACTGCTGCCGACAACCAATCGGACAGGGAGTTCCCAGCCCGGGACCGTGCCGGTTCGGGTCACTGTGCCACTCCGTGTCGGTGGCGCCGCCTCTGCCTCCCTTTATCCGGGGACAACGCCGGCCCGCGGTGGGTCTGCACCCCTGGCTGGGACCTGGCTGGGACCGGGCGAACCCCGGCCAGCCAGGGCAATACAACACTGGGGCATCTTCAAAATCCCACGGTGTAGCTATTCCAGCTGGAAGGAAGGGTACAGGGGAATTCCCAACACCTTTAGAAGTTATTTTCCTACTTTACTCCACACTCTGCAGATGTGTGGTTCAGATTTAATCCCAGGGGCAGGCGTACATTGCCATTTCTTGTTCATAAATACTGCCAGCCAAAGGACTATACAACTAAAAAGCACCATCAGTACAGATAGGGGAAAGAGGGTGTTCTGCTGGTGGGGGGCAGGCCCACCTCTGTTTTCCACCTTCAAATGGTGTTAAATTGACATCTTCAGCTGTTCCTTCCTGTGTCTGCCTTTTTGAGGAGAGATTCCCCCAGTAACAGGAGGTTCCTGAAGGACAGAGATGTTATCTTGGACAGCCAGGGAAGACGTGGAATGCCAGGGCTGCCCATCTTCCCAACAGCTGAGTGCTTCGCTCTCTGCAAGGGAGTAGTCCAAATACTGGCCTCCTGCCCCAAATTCTCCACGCATCTCCAAGTTTTGAGCCTCTTATGCTCAAAATGCATTTTTTCTCTAGAACAAACAAATCTGTGGACCAGCACTGGATGCACCCACCAGGGGAAGGGCTGTATCTCTGTGTATACTTCCAGCACAAGGGGAGGCAGCCCCAGCAACGTCCCAGCAGGCGGGTGGGTTGAAAAAGTCATCTTTGTTTCCTGAGCAATTTGTCCAACCAAAAGAAAAAGCTTCATTTGAAACCTGTCAGGCCTTTCAGGAAAAAGTTAACCACGCCAAGCAGAGCTTTTGGAGACACAGAAGGAAGGCTTGCAAGCTGGAGCAGCCAAGCGCTGCCATTAATACTCTCAGACAGCCGTGGCTTCGGAGTCACCTCCCACTTCTTTGAACTGTTTTGCTGGTGCTAAAGCTGCATCTGCCTAAGAGAAACTGTGCAGTCCTGATCTGGCTGTGGGGTCCAGCAAACTTCAGAGAGAAGCCATTGTTGTGCTCTGTCACATTAATCGAGCTAGCAAGTCCATGCTGCTGCCAAAAGTCCTTGTAAAATATACTCTAATTAGACAATTTTACAAAGCTTACAAATTGGGAGGGGGGTTGGGGAGAAGGGGGAGAGCTTGGGTTTATTTTAAAGCTGCTGGATTATAGCATCTCCTAACAGAGTAGTTATGGTTTGGCATTACAATCTTGCTCAGTTTGCTTTAGGCTAATCTGTCAGCTGTCATGAATTTATGCAAACCGTGCAATCAGAAATATGTGGGTCACTTTCATAGAAAGTCCTAAGCAAGAGAAAATTATCCATTTAATTTACATTTGATGCTCTCCAAACTGAACACTGTTTTCACTAGTAGCCTGTGAAGTGCCAAGGCTTGTAAAAATATGCTCTTGTACAAGTCCAGGAAGAGACCAGACACAATGAAATCCCAGGCAGTGAGTTCAGCCAAGACCCTCAGAGTTTCTGCTCACAGCTCTTGCAAAAATAATGTTCAAGAATATGTGTCCTGCTGCCACGATCATCAGCAACATCATGCAGGCACATCCTCAATCCTTAGCCACTGCAGGAATCCTAATGCCTTTACTTTTCATATTCATATTCATCATTTTTTTACAGGCGCTTCTTTTTTAATTTTCTTTCTTTTCTTTTTTCTTTTCTCTTTTCCTTTCTTTTTTCTTTCCTTCCTTCTTTTCTTTTTCTTGCACTTCAACCTAAACATAACAGGCAGATCCTCACTCAATTTTCTCCCACTTCCGAAGTATGGGAAGATCATCAGCAGCTGTTGTTGCCAGCTTTAGTCTCCTGAATTTCCTTTTATAAGGCATAAATGGCGCGTTAGATTTGAGGTTTGGCAATACTGTATTTCCTTTCAGGAAAAGAAAGGAAACACTCGGCTCCTACCATTCCCAAATCTGTGATGTTTTTCTGTGCAAATAAGGGCATTTAGTGAGGGGGACGGTTTTGAAAAGACAGCTCACCCTTTGAAAGACCGCTGCCACTACTGGTGGTCAAGGGGAAACTCAACAAGGAGAGGAGAGGAGAGGAGA